>KE525161.1:281066-328207 GCA_000441895.2 Anopheles sinensis | reverse complement strand
ATTTTCATACGAATCGTTATTTTCCACAAACTGCTTTTTCCGGCCCTTTTCGGCGCGGCTTTTTCACGAGTTCTTTGAGAAGAACTTTGCGAGAGGAAAAAAAGACCAGTCCTCCCCTTGAACCACCACCACAGCCACCCACAGGGAAGAACCGTTCCGGTGCGAGGAAAGCCGCAGCGAAGGGGTTGGCAAGAGCTCCCGGCGGACCATATCTGTGTCTGCGTGGAGAATAATCAGCGGGAATTGCAGAACACACAAACAAAAAACGCATCCGCGAAATGAATGGACCGGGCTCGGGTGGAGCAAGAATGAAAGAGAAGAACGTATGGCCGGGGCGCGACCGGAAAGAGACCGAGCAGCGAAGAGTAAAATGCAAGAATCAGCGTAACGGTCACATTCCAGACCGTATGCTGGCCACAGATGAGGCTGGTCTGGAACCGACCAACCACGTCGGCGGAGCGGCACCAGGGTAGGACCGCCGGCGTCTGATTGCATAACAAATTCTGCAACTTTCACATTAAGCTTAAGGAAGAAAAGGAAAGGTAACAAAACTAACTAGTTGCTAATTACAGAAAAGAAAAGGTAAATAAATAATAGAAAGTATTAATATTCTGATTGATACAGATATATAAATCAAATGGGGTATGCGAATAATACGATGCACTTATTTTGTGGCAATCGTAAACATACAATTGGAAACATAAAAATAAAAGGAAAGAAATAAAATTTTACAAGGCCCAATAACAACTAATTCGTGTTCCCTTGATGACTCTGCTGACTGAGGCTATATATCATTATATCTTTTTATATTTTTGACACACCATCTTTGAGGCATCTGCAGTTTATTAACTGCCTGTTTTATTCTGCCTCTAACTCCAACCCAACGTCCATGTGATGTGTTCATTGTGGGAGTATTAAAATGAAGATTGATATACATGTGCGGCTCCCGATGTCCCCCATCTCCCCTTCTGTATATCACTCGCGATGCAGCACACCATGCACGAACCGGCTTCTCACACAACCGTGCAGATTAATTTTAAGCAATAAAAACATCGCACGAGGATACTCGCGTCAAAGCGAGGAACTAAAACAAACAATGGAGCCTATAAAAGCCATACACATCAGAGGATGTAACCAATTGAGCCTCATTACGAAAGCGTATTTAACAATCTAGAGTAAAATACTAAAAAATAAGGGGAAAATTACTCCTCGGAAAATCAAGCGGAAGTGATACCGACAGATCGATTGAGAAAAATTAACCGCTCTGAAGTTTATGTTTTTTGTCTGTTGTAATAAACACATATCTTATGCATAACTTGCATATAAGAAATGTTTACTTTGTTTGGAAAGAGCTTCACGTCTTACCGAATAAGAACAAAGTCACGCAGCATTACTCGTTACAGTAAAACAATGCGCTCGCGCATGAATTCCAAGGAATATTGCAATCCTTATGCTGAAAGGAAGGGCCCTCGAGTCGGTTTACGCCATCGCAAGTCACGATCGTAATTATTTGTCGGTTGCTTTGGCGGTTTCGCTGCGGGAGAGATATAAAATATGTCTAACGTTGAGCAAAAAGAAACCACTCAAAAAAAGGGTAATTCTATCCTGCCGGATGTTTTCTGCCGCGCCAAAGTCCGCAAGGTTTGTAAGACCACGAGCCGGGTTGGAAATTCAAGTCCGCTCTAGCCTTTCCACTAGTCCACATTTTCTGCGACGTCAGAATTTTTCCTTAAAGCCGATTCGTCGAGGAAAATAATGGGAGCTAGTAAAAACAGGCTCCAACATGGACGTCTTATGCTTCGACAATGCTAGAATGCTATACAGTTTCGTCGTCCAGGCGAACCAGCCTTTTGGGTGGCTCGTGCGTGCAGAACTAACACTTTGCGCTAGATTGATGATGATCGCGTTACGAGCGATTCGCAACGGTTCATATGCACGGTCGGCTCCAAAATGCTCTCAGCGCGAGGAGAAGAATCAACCGGAGCCGGAGGCTTCCTGGAAGCCACGGACGAGCCCGAGGAGGACCTTCTCGGGATGAACCGAAACCGGTTGACGCCACGGTCGGCGACGAGCGTAGCAATTTATTATCTCCGGGGGTAACTATTGTTATTAATGCTGCGGCTATTATTAGTCGCTCAACATAACACTCTCTTCGGTCTCCCGGCGCACGGGTTTGGAGGATCGCCCGCCGCATGGCTTCCCGTTGGTCCAACGTCGGAGGAGCGCCCGGATAGTTTCGTTTCTGCAAAAACACACTCCACACTCCAGGGACCGCCCTGTGGCCCAAAGCAGGACTCCGGGGGATAATGGCGAGAACACGGGAGAACGGCTGGATGTATAAAGAAAAGCATGACAAAGCGGGAAGAAACCAAACGTAGAAGGATCCGCGGGAATCGGCGAACGATAAATTCGACTGTGGAATGAGTGTGGGCGCGATGCGGATTATAAATCGAGTTTCACGGTTTAAAGGGATGAAGCATTTCGCAGCGGAATCCAATAAAGAAAGGGTACAATGTGGAGTCTTTTTGATACGAAGTTTTATCATACGTTTCCGCTCTTCCCTTTGGCATATATTGAAAGATCTTTTAAGCATGCCTTTATGATCCATGCACGCCAAAAAGTTGCTAAAAAGGTGATTTTATCCTCCGGAAACCGGCCAAACGAGGATCGTAAACCACATGATTTACGACAACTGTAAAAATCAAAACTGATCTTTTTCTAAAACGGCCCGAGGCGGTGGTGTTTGCTAGAGTTAGTTTTCTCTCGTTATATCCCGTTCGGTATTCCGCTCATGTTTTTAGTTAATGTTTTTTTCATGTAACTAGAACCGGCCACCTTATCCCGTTTGAGGAAAAAAAAGGTACACACACACACTTCAACATGAAGAAGGCACTGGCAAAAGAAACACAACCCGTACCAACAAAGTCTGCCGGTAACCGGCATAGGACACAGGTCGGTAATTTATTCTTCGTTCAATCTCTTCAAATATTGTTAGTCAATTATTTAAACTTCAATTATTGCTTTTCTAAGGTAAACTGCTGCCTCACTCCTTCGCGCCCTGGAGCTCCTGCCCTCCCCGCGAGCCATTTCCAATGGTTAGTTTGAGTGTTGCTGGCACGGGATGCTGGCGGCCATTCTTTAGAACATTCGGCGAAGAAGGAATAACCTTTTCCTCTCCTAGGAGAGCAGCGAATAACGACACAAAGTCGGCAAAGCGAGCCGTGGCTCCGTCGATTCCTTGGGCCAATGTCTGAACCGTGTGTTGTAAGAATGTGTGTTTGTGTATTGTCTTTTCCGGTATTTCGTCTTCTGGAAGCGGCAACTCCCGGCAACTTGACCATCGGCCGCTCCATCCATCTTGCCTGAAGTCGCACACGTCTGTGTCCTGCTCCGTTGGGCTGGCGGAGAACCGGTTGCGGGCCGCCGGACGACCGGCTGTTCGCGGTGAGGATCGCTGGAGACTGACAACGAGCTCATGAGCTCGACCATCCGTCCAAGCTGGAGCAGATCTCCAATTGCCACCGACGAATGTTATCGCTTATGCTGAACCGTTTATTACAGACACTCGCTGGCGATGTAGCATCTCGACTGTGTGGATACATGGGAAATTGTACAGTTTTTTTTATTCCAGGCCAACCTTTGCTCTATTCACGCACATCCGCTGTTCATGAATGGCTCCAAAGTGGTCCCTAGTGATTGAATGGGGAAGAACCATTATCGAACACTACGACGGCTACAAGGGAAAGAAAATTTCAAGTGATTTCTTTACTTCCTTCATAGGAAAAAAAACCCTTCACCGGGATCGTACTTATGTGAATTGGTTTAAATAAAGGAAAAGGTAGTTGAATAAATTATCTCCAGCAGCTCTGCACTTAGCAACAGTACGAGACGAAGGTCCATAAGTTCGTCTTGGAAATCGGATAACCGAAACCGGGGCTACAGACAAACGGACCTCGCAATACGCCATATCCGGGGATACCTTCCCCAGACTCCGCAGAGTAGGTCCCATGTGCACCGTTCTCACTTTCCATTTCGACGAGGAACCGAAATTGGCACATCGGAAATTGAATTAATCAGAGAATCTAAGCCAGTCTGGCTGCGTTGAGCAGTTGCTGTTATCACTTCTGGCGCGATGCAGACAGGAGTAACACCACACATCCGTTCGCAGCCGAACCACACAGCGTCTGGGACGATCGCTGCGTATGCGTCCTCAGCTGAACTACCCCGTGAGAAAATGGTGCATGGTGCATTTGCATTCTCACGAGTGCACGCTGTCTGGACTTCAGGATTAGAAAAGAGGAACCAACGGAGGATGCGTTCGGCTGGCGTCTCCGAAGGTACGCGCCGTCCGCTCGCACGCTCGTCTGTAAATTGTCCATTCAAGGAGGAGCACGGCGTGTCGTCGTCCACCGCCGATCACCGGATGAGCGATCAACCTCTTTAATTATAGAAATTACCCAAGGCGAAAACATATTGATTAACGCCACCGCCGCCGTGGCCGCCTCAGTGCTGCCGTGGACGATTATCTTATTACTTAAGGAATCTTCATCCGCTCACGCTGGATGAGCGGGAACGCCCAAAGGGGGAAGGTGGTGAGCACGAGAACCTGCTGGAAGGGCGGGCAATACCCGTCGGGATAATCTTTCGCGGGAAGACCTAAAGCGCGCATTCGGAGGGCGAGAAACGACAAAACAAAAAATTTACGAGGAATAACCACACCACGGCACAATCAACTGATCCGCGGAAACCGTCGGTACATTTGAACGATTTGCAACGGCGTCCGCGATAGGGCAAGACCACACCCTGCACCGGCGAAGACGATGCTGGCATCTCTTCTCGCGTGTTTGGCAGATTAGTTTTGAGATTTTTTTGCTGGTTTGCTTTCGTTAACGTGAGTCGACCAATTTTACGTTCGCCATGGATGAAAAGCCGAGGCTATGCTGGGCAAAACAAGGTTTAAAATCGTGCTCGTTCGAAACCGCCTACGGGTTTGACCGTAGAGAGAAAAAAAGTTCGTTTTTTTATGAAGCAGTAAGAATGTACGAGTTTTCGTAATTCTGGATAACAAATCGAATTATTACCTTCGAATTAGTTCTATTCGTTCGGCATCGGCAACGCCCTCGGTGCAACATTGTCGAAATAAGCAATACTTTGAGATGAAGCGAATTGATTGATCAGCAAAGCAAAGGAAAAATAATATGAAATAATATAATTGCAGGGTAGGAAATTTAAGACTTAAATCTTGCTTAAAAGAAAGCAAAATCGATAAAGAAAAAAGACTCAGCGAACACCAATAGCAAGGAATAAAAATAACATTTAATTAGGTAATTTACAACAGTACAAACACCTAAAGACAACGTTATCCCTAATTAATTGGCATCCGTAGAGGGGCATGTGGGATGGAGAAGGTGGTCGATTAGTGCAGAAATTCGCAAACGAGACTATCACCAAATTGCCTAAATGTCCACGACCTGATCGCATTCTCGCAGAAACACTCCCGATACACAAGCTATTAGAACACCTTTTCGCATAATCTTCCCGTAGGAACCTCTAACCATTCCCTAGCGTGCGTGTGCCAAGAATTCTGGGAACGGAAAGCATTAAGGTCCGCACGCATTTAATTTTCCCTCGGACCGGCGAGTTTGGGGATTTTCGGACGTTCTGAAGCACACGACGGTCGCTCCCAGGGACAGGCTGCGGCTGGCCGATAATAGTTAAATTATGCGTCTGAGCGAAACAACCCATAAAAATCGCCTCGCAATTTGCCGGCCGATCGCCATTTCCTGTCCAAATATTTATCTTCTCCGATTCTTGGTCGCAAAGCAGAGACGCCGTGCGTTGCCGACTTATGCGAGGCGCGCATAGGAGAAGAACTAAATAAACGATCGGAATCGATGCGTTCACCTGCGTACCGATAAAGGGAGAAAAATGAATCGGAAAATACACGTCCAGCGCACCTGTGTGCGTCTAGCCTAGACCAAAACGACTCAGCAAAGGAGACCTTTTCTATGTGTCCCGAATGCTCTCGCCGGAAGATAACGTAAAAAACTTTGAAGAAAACATCTAACAAACGGTGAAACATGCTGGATAAAAAATATACATTCCTACGTGCGCTCTATTGGAACCCCACAACCAGCGCTGATAGACCCCATCGATAGCTATTAGGCTGCCCAAACAGGGGAATGAAGAAGTCCCTGGCCGGTTTCGACTAGCTCATTTCGCGACACCACGAAGAGATAGAAACCAGTGGAGAGTCTGAAGGACCAGTGCTAAGCATTTTAAATGCCATCCCGGAACATGGGCGCAATGAACTCGTGCCCGTTCGGTGACAAAACCTCGAGCCCAAAACTCGCGATAGCATTCAAGGTCTGTGCCGATGGCTTCCCACAAGCACCGATCCTGTCCACGATCGGGTTCTTCTGCATCGTATCAGCTAAGCCTGCAGAAAAGGAAAGGCGAAATGTTGGGAGCGCTTAGCGAGGCTGTTGCCGAATAAATACACCGGCCGTTCCTGGGAACCCGTAACGATGTACGAAGCATTTGCCGACATACCGACACTGGAATGGTCTGGACGTATGAAAAACAATAAAACGATAAATATAAGACGTTTAACCAACCAAACAGAGAAACAAAAACAGAGCCTAATGTAACGACGAGCGCGCCGTCAAAGAAGTCCCCCCATTTTATATGCACCTAACGATGCTCCCAAAACGCAGCGCACACCCAACGCAGTCACAATAAGGTGATAAAGTGGCGAATGCGAATGCGGATGGGAGTTGCCAGACCGAAGACGCGGAAAAAGACTGATCCGAGACAGAGGCAAGATAGGCTTCAGACCATGATTATGTATGCAAGGCCATTGCTTTCACCTGACCAACCACATTGACATCCAGCGCGGTCCCTTGTGCATCATCTTGGGTTAATGTCAATCTCAATCGACGGATTGTCTCTAGGCTGTCACTCGAGGCTATTCTTAACGGATTTGCTGTTTGCCATTAATCCTTAGACAAAGAATTTCGTGGAATTGCTATATCGCAAGGTGCAGTTTTGAAAGACAAGTGCTAACGAAAAAGTCAGTTAATAATTGTTTGTTGTAGAAGGATGTTAAGGTGCATAGCACAAATAGAAACAATCAATATAAGATAAAACAATCGAAAACAAGTAAACATCGGAGCTGGTGGATGACTGGATAACCCGAACAGTGAGAAAGATACCCACAAATATTAATTAATAAAGAGCGAACTATAACCTCAGTTTTCATCGTTAGTTCGTACATAAAAGACATACGACGCTGGCCTTAACGAACGAACGCCCGATGAGATCATTTTGCATTCTTATGTTGTGCTCAGTTCATGCTGCACAAGCAAACATGCTGCAGCAAACAGTCTGGCCGTGACCGACAGCCGTAAATGAAACCGTATGACGCCCCCCACCATAAGAACAAAGAGTTCTCCCATATCTCGCGGAGAGCAACAAAAAACGAAAAAAAAACATGAACGGCAGTTAAGTGAAAATATAAAACTTCGAGAGGGGCGCAGAGCAGAAAGCCACATTTATTTATGTTCTGTTCGTGGAACGGAAACGTTGATATCTTCCAGCAGCGGCCCATGGCGACGCTGGTGGGCATCTGCTGAGAGCGATCCACAAAGTCAGCATCCAACCAACACATGCTGCGCACACGAATCACTGTGGCAGCCCGTCGCGGGGCGCGTGAATGTGGAGCCACGTGACGTGTGGGATCGTGCGGAATGGCAAGCGTGACAACGGCGGCTTATGTTTTGCCCGAGCATAAATAAACAGTTGCCATAACGTCCGTTGCGCCGACCGGTACGAGGACAACCATAAATATATATACTTTTAATATCTTTTCAAAAAAAAGGAAAAACAGTGGGCAGACCCAGAACGATGTGATAAAACATCGAATGGACGACGAAGCCCTTGGAGGGCGCCGGCATCGTGCTGGTCCGTTATCAGCGGAACGGTTTTTGCGCGCCGAGAGGACGCAGGAAAAATACACACATGCTCAGTTCCGAAGGGGAGCGGATACGAGAGTACGAGGGGGTGCCTTTTCGGAAGCATAAACCGAGTGTTGAAACAAAACCGACTGAACTGAATGCCAGCCAGCCCAGCAATACCATAACTACGCAACACAAACATAAGACACGCTCACGCACGACCCACCAAAATAAAAAACAACATATAAACCGAGCGGTGGGTCTGAGTTCATATGCATCGCCCCCTTCTGTGTGCGACAAGCGAACGTACCGCCGTGCATAATGTTCTAAGCGAAATCATAAGGGTCCATTCATGCCATATGGCACCGAGTGAGTGAGGCGTGTGTGTGTGTGCACATTAACGAACTCCTCACCCAACCGGCCCGCCCCGTCCACCCTCTGCGACTTCGAGATCGAAATGAAGTGACAACAAAGTGGTTCCCTCTCCAGGAGGCGTTTGTAGAACGTAACGGTCGATCCCGGTTGTTTAGCGAATCCCGTTTGAATAAAGGTCAGTGCTGATTATACTGCAGAAATAAAATGGTCTCTGCTGATTGACGATTGTTTTAAACGTTGATAAAGACTGCACAGTGCTCGATTTTCCAACCGAAAGCGTATGTTCAGATTCCCACTCTATTTAAGTCCCTTACAACTTTCACATCCATGCTGTTCTGATGCATGGTTCGTTTCAGCACTAGCCGGACGACATAACGATTATGCTTGCGCGGCCATTTTGCAACATAAAAATCAGCAAAAAAAAAACGATCACCAAAAACCGAAGGGCTCTTTTTCCATCGAAACACCCAGACTGGTTCGCCTCGACAGAGCATAACCCCACGCGCTTCGTTGTCTGGCTGGCTTCGCGTTCCGTCGTCGAGGACGTCGAATCCGTGAACGAAAACATAATCGCGCAGGCGCAACCAACACTGCGCCGCGGACGCGGCCTCGGATGGAAAACGAAAGACGCGCGAGGAAAAAGTTCGTTACAACCTACTTTCGTTCGGGCGTCGGCGTCCCTGGAGTCTGCGTGCGGGACCCACGCCGTTCTGGCCCAGCCGTTTGGTGTGGGTTCGAATATTCAAAATCTCGATCGCCCCATAGGGCTAACGTGTACCTCCCGCTGGATCTTTCCACCAAGCATGGTCGGTACATTGTAGCGTTGGTCGCTCGCCGAGCCCTAGAACCTTTTACCCCAAGGCGCGAGAAAGGTTTGAAGAATCATCTTCGAGGCTTGGGAAGGCAGAAGGGGATGCGACGGGGATGAGGGCGCGGCGGAGAACCAAACAAGCGCCCGGTAATTATGTTGAGCGACGCGTGAGCGGATTAATTTTTGTCTGTGGCCCTCCTTGCCGTGGGGTACTTATTTCGGGCATCCTACGCACAGCATCTCCCTCCGCGATGTTCTATTTCGTCCGCCGAGATGAATAACCTTAACGGCCCTTTTCCACGGCGAGCGTCGACGCGCGTACGCAACGTACGAGCCAAATCCGAAGCCAACGGAAAACCCACTCCCGTCCGGGGTGAATCTTCCCGCGGTAAGTTGCGCTCTTTCACTCACGCTTACTGGGCACGGTAGGGCCTTATATCGCGAGATGGAGATAGTGGTACAATAAATACTGGCTCGCATGGCTTCCAAGGGATGGCTGTTGTTAGTTGAGACTGGCGGTATCAACTTGCTGGGCGAGGGAAAATCAAAGCCGAAAAAGAGTGAACGTCAAAAAGAGACCCACAGAAAGGCAGATCTACCAAAGGCCAAACAAATGAAACGTTTTTAACGTTCCTTTCAAGCAAGAACGAGAACGAGCGGAAAAGGGGACAGTGTTGGAGGACTCAAAAATGGAGAAGTAAAGTGTTAACAAATATTGGTTGATTAAAAAAACCAAGGGAAAGGGAACGAAACTGTTGGAACGTGGTGTGATAAATTAAATCGTTTTTCCTTGCTCTTACATGAGATGGGTTTTTTTTTATAAATTGAAACACATTTTCTTATATTGTGTGGACCCACACTGGTACGCACATGGCACGTCTGGCAGAATGATGTACCCTCAACTGGGGCTACAATGTATTAATACAATTGATTTGTCAATCAGTGCCAGAGGGAATCAAATGATTGGCTCATAAGTAGACCCATCAAGATAATAGATGCTACTGTTGTTGTTCATCTAGGACGTTTTATCTAGCAGGTCGTTCAATGCTGGAGTTAGGCCTCCCGATCCCGGCATTGGAAAACCCATGGAAATACGTTGAAAAGAGTAATACGAGCAGAATTTGTAAACATAATATTTAAATTTATGATCATAAACCTTTCACTGCATGAAACATGTTATTTCCAAACGAAACGCCCACTGAATCGAACGTTACAGTGTAGTCCGCGGGGTATGATGGAGGACAAGAAAAACACTACAGGTTTCAGTGATCCTCAGAGTACTTGCTGTCAGACTGACGACCCGGTACACCCATAACCTCCTGAGGGCACCGTTTTGAAGCCTTTAAGAAAGATTCTTCGCTTGCTTACCGCACAAACCGCACAATCTGCAGTATCTGTGCACGATCGATCGTTTGACGCACCCTTTCTTTTTCCTTTCACGAACCTAGGATGTCAACGGTTTGAAGTTATAATGTTGTCCTTTGTGTTGGTCAAAACAGTTCACCACCTTCTTTTCTTCTAGCAATTGTGCTTTGTGCGAAACCTTTCATTCAGTGCGGGTTTGGCAGCCCACTAGGAATTGCACGCCCGCCGAAAGACATCAAAGACGCGGACCTGCAAGTGCGTTGGATTCCTTATCCCTGTGTCGATGGTATCCGTCAGGATTACGCGAGAGTTCCTAAGAGGAAGTGCCCCGAATCCCCTGGGTTTGGACCAGCGTGGGTTATCCTAATCCGCTTATTGTGCAAATTGACGAGGGCAAAAGCGCACAGGTACGGGGTTTGGGGAACCGGCACGGGTGCCGGACGAAGGTTTCCGCAAAAGAACGCTCCGTGGTGGCCACAGGTAGAAGACGGGTCGATCCGACGATCTGTAGAAGTTTAAAAAACCTGTTAACCAGCAGTTTTCGTAGGAAGCGATCGACCACAATGGAGGATTAAAGTGTCGAAGACATCGGCTTACATCTTCCTTTGGCAATTGTGGCCACTCCAATGCATCCCTCTTGCTCTTTAAAATGGTGGCGTATTGGTTATTTTTTTCTACGTTTCCATTTTTTACGCCTACAGGAACTAATAATTTCCGATCGGATGATTTTTCCGGAGAAAAATTCCTCCCATTCAAGCTCCCATGACCTTTTGGCGGGAAAAGTAGGTCAAACGGACCGGCGGTGGGCTGATCGGTATCCTAAATCATCCTCTTTTCGCACGCACAATTGAGAGATGCCTGTGCTTGTAGCATAGGAGACACTTTTGAAGGTGTGAATTTCGGTGATTAGTTTTTTTTTGTGAGCACATTTTTAAGAGACTTAAGGAAATGTCGTCTTTTGCGTTGATTGATCGGTTTCGAGTACAATAAACAGTACATGATCTTGACGGGGATTTCACACTCAGGTATCGGTGTACACCGTCAAGTGTATTATCGCGATGGTAAAAGAATGTCGGAATTTGGGATTTCGCCCTAAACCTCGTACATTATCCTGACTGAAGTGTCATCTTAAGTTTGCGTACCAGCATCCCTCAGGCATTCTGTATGGACGTTCGTTCTAGGATTTCTTGACCACAGAACAAACCAAATTACACAAGACACACTTACCACCAACCATTCTCTTTGGACAATGGAACAATTGTGCGGACGGGTTGATCCTAGCTCCAGGACTAGAGCACATACGATCAATCTTGAGCGGTATACAATCGATGTTTGTGCGAAAACTCACCTGAAATAAACGACAAAAGAATAGAACAGTAAGAACAATGCAACCGTCGGTGGCAGTTAAGGAGATTTGCATTAAAAATAACATTAGCCACAATAGTGGAAGGTAAATGGTAAAGAATGGGAGAAGAGCCCACAAGAATGGAAGCGGAGGACTATAGGAACAAAAGGAAAAGAGTTGATGTCGTGGGCGTTTCAGTCACCCAAGACGATCGTTGATCTTGTGTTCGATGCATGCAAATTCCTAGAAGGTGCGCCGGGAAGGCATGAAAGCAATTGTTGGTTTAAAAAAGATGTCCAGAATAATTATATTCTCCGAAAAGACAACCACACTCACTTGATAGGTGCAATTTTATTTTCAATTTAAAAAATCATCATTTGAAAAACAAGGGATGTGAATAACCGTGCCTTGAAATAAAGAAAATAGATAAATCAGGATGCCTCCTCCGATGTCTATGAGTTTTTGATCTGCTGTACCACGAACACAAGCAGTCCTCAAGCGTTGAATATTCAAATATACGCACCCCGCGGAGGCGCTTACAATGAAGCGTAGAAGAATCTTCAAGTTATTTCACTATTTCACGCCGGAAGAAGACTCTATTATCTAAGAATCTAGCATACCCCAAGCCCGAACTGATTGGAGGGAGAATTATGTAAAAAGCCTTTACCCCTTAAGGCTCAGTGCCGGGGGGGAGGAAGATTAGTGTTTTCCGTCTTCTGATCACTATCGAGGACGGATGGTTGCGGACCACCAATTCTTCCTTCCAGCACGCTTCCCTTTGCTTCTCCCCGGTGGCAGCACCTTCAGACAGGACAAGATTGGGGAGAGCCTTGTACAATGGCGATGATGATACCGACCGGACTTCTTTAGGCTGTGCGTGTGCTCCTCTCGGCAAATATAATACAAACAATCTGGAGGAACATACCTCTAGCCCCACTCCCGGGTCGGTGTCTTTAAGGTCTTCCAATCACATCGGTAGCAAATTCTTATGTGCCTCCTCCTCTGCTGCTTGCCGGTCGGGATTTTGGCCTGCTCATCAGAGATAATTGCGACCCGAAGCGCCCCGGAACGCGCGAGAAGTGACTCCTCTCTCCAGCTGGCAGGACTGCCGACATTTTTCGAAGCGTCTGCTAGAGCGTTCACTGAACCCTTCCGCTGGAGTACCCACTACGAAGCTCTCGAACTATCCTACGCACGTACGCACGATCGCGAGCAACAGCACTATCAGGGCGCGAAGTCAAAGGATCCGCGACGCACGGCCCAGGAGGAGAGGTGTTTTCGGCGTTTTATGCGAAGCAATTAAAACATAAATCTTTTTCAACCTCATCACCGTCCCGGGGCCGGTTAGTTTCGCCTTGTGACCTGCGGCGTTTGATCTACGACCAGGGTCCGTAGATGCGTGGAAGAGTTGTTTGCGCCCGACCAGCTCCGGGCGTTGGAGCGCTCATCCTCCGGATCGCGGAGTGCGAGTTGTTTGAATTTCTTTTTCCTGCTTAAGCGAAGCGGTGAAGCACGGCAAAATGCGCGATCCTCGAACCGGACGTGTCTAGCATTGACCTTTCTTCACACGAGTGGCCGCTGGGAGAATCACGAGTTCCTCTTCGCACCGATTGCCGAAAATAGAGGTGCGTGCGGTTAGCTGCCGAGATCCGCGCCAGCTTTACCGGACTCCTTGCTCCTTTTGTTTGATCTTCTGACTTGCCTCGGTGGATAATTTCTTTGGTAAACAGAATCACCCCGAGCAGGACGAGCAGGGACGGTCGACTAGTCTATTCCTAGGCAATCGCGTCCATTATAAACTGACCGATCCTTTGTCGAAAGGCAAGTGACCACGAAAACACACACACACATTCTGACATTTTGAATTAAAATGTGAGCGATCAGGTTAACAAGTTAGTTGGAGAACATAAACCGCAGACTGTAGAAGGGAAGTTAGGTGCCTTATTTGCTTGGAGAAAGAGTGAAGTGATGTACAAACAAACTTCCAGTGGGAAGTGTTGATAGAACACCGACAGGTTCGCTGCTGAACGCTGCATCAAAGTTCAGAGCCCTGGAACGTTCTCGAACAGCAACCAACACTGTGTCGCCTTCTAATGCCCACACAGGTTCTTCAACCTTTCACCAGCGTCCCACAGGGCGGTAAGTGGAAAACCGTCACTCCAGACAATTCGATGCATTCATCTGCGTGGAGGTCGACATCCTGAAACATGTCGCTGGATGGAATTTTCCCATGTCGATTGGGTACAGGCCTTCGACACGTGAAAGCTGTGAAGAATTTTTCTGACAACGCCACCATGGCCTACTTGGATGCGTCTTCACAAAAACCTAGCTCAAGGATGCAAAGGGTGCAATTGTGCAAGCCCTTACAGTCTGCTTTCTTTTCCAGAAAAGATGCAGTTTTGTTTTTTGATTTTTCATCGTCCACCAAAACAAAACTCGTTTTGCAGCCATTTGGTTACGCGGTCTCGTTTTATGAACCCTTCAACAGTGTCCTCCAAACCAATGGTTGTGCCCTTTTACTCTGGCTCGAGGATGTCTCTTCAAGAGTCCGTTCGGTTTCGGGCGCAGCGAAAAGATTGTTTTCGTCGAACGAATTTTCCACCGCGGTCGCAAAGAAGAAGGACCCGGCCCAGCCTCCCGGCAGGTTGAGCAATGGGCCCGTTGCAGAATGGATGCTGTTGCTGCCTCCCGGTGCTGCAGGCGGCGTGTACCACATTCTTGTCATCGGTGGAATGAGAAACCGGTTGGCCGTGTTTTTTCGGCCGCAAAAGCGAAGAGACCGACCGTTGACCAATCCGACCGACCGTTGGTCCGGATATTGGCGAAACTCTGTTCAGGCCCATCCTGTGCTGCTGAGGGGAAGATGAGAATAAAAAAAACCTCCACGCGAGAGATAAATCTTTGCATCTCAAGATCTCGCTCACAACAAGGATTACATGCTTCATTTGGGACCCAGGGCTGGACACGACACGGGCCGTTGATAAATCGGAAAACGGGCGCGTAAACAAATGAGGGAAAAGCCCGATCCGCACGGCCCATTCCTACCGGGGACCCCTTGACAAGGACCCCTTTCCCCGGGACGGAACCAAGCATATAAATGCATTTAAAAAAAGAGCGAATCATTCACAAGCCAGATCGAAGAGGATACACCTCGGCGTTTGTCGTGCACCCGGTGGTACTTGCCTTCACTAATCACGTTCATTAATTTTGGCAGGCTCGGCTTTCTTCGTGTCGTGAGATTTTGGACAGTTTTGAGGAGGGAAGCAGTCAAACCTGGCCAGGATGATGGCAGCCCTAGCAGGGATGAGTTCTCTCATGATGGGAAATGTTGCTTTTTTTTGGTCATATGAAACTGTGTTGTCTTACACCTTCGAGGGACGATCGTTTGTTGTCAGACAAGAAATATTAAAAAATACACCCTAAAATAGAACTTTAATCATCAGATTCGCTCAACTCAAGATAGATTCATACTGGTTCCCACCAATCTTGTTTTACTGTCTGTCTTTTTTTTAAATACATACATGAAACGAATAAATAGCTTAGGAAATGAGTATTATGAATATCACAACTTTAAAAATTTCAGATCAAAATACATAAAATTATTATCAAATTCATATTAAAAGTTGGTTTCAATAAAGTCCAGATCATGTGGCTTAATTCTCGTACCGTTCGCATATCGCTTATGCAATGTAAAGTGGCAGAGTTCAGCCCGAGCTACACGCCCGCTTACGAAAGCGATAATCCTTGTAGGCAATTGAATCTCGTGTTTACTGTGCGGCGTTCCGTCGAGTGGAACGAAACGCACCTGAAGAGCCGCAGCATCCTGCTTTTCTGCTGACGTTGACGTTGGTGATACAGCAACAAACATTTCAAAATTGGTCGGCTACTTCACGAGCCACCCGAAAGGTTCGCTAATCGTACCTTTCGGCCCAGCGGGGGCTGTGTTGGTTGAATCCCGGTCCCGGCAGGTTGGTGTGTTCGTGCAGGGCCCTGGGGAGGATTCCCGCGCTTTTACGTACCGGTCAGACGGCGTTCGTTCGCCATTTTAACGTTCGATCTTTCACCTTCCTCTAATCGGGTTCTCGAGAGCCGCTCGAGTGCGCGATTTTATGTCGGCGTTGAGAGAGTGTGTGTTTTTTAACCGTTTTTTTTGTTATATAAATCGCCTCAACGGTTCCTTTTCTCGCCTACTCGGAAGGTTCTTCTGCGAAAGATGTTTATGGCCCAACACAAAGTTTCAAAGTTCTCACACGTCGGCAAAACGGCCAACGGGACAGGAAATGGCTCACGGCGAAAAAGAGCTGTTTGCGCTGATAACGCAACCGAAAACCTTCTCTCATCGGGCAGTGTTGCCGATGGTTACAAGATCAATATTTCCCATGTCAGTAAATAATCCCCAAAATCGGTACCGTGTAATGCTGCAACATACGTCGGTATTTCCTGCGAAGGGTATTATTTTTACCCTCACCCGAAACAGGCAATCGACAAACGGACTGCGCACACAAAAATCTAATTTGTAATCAAATCATTCCGTGCAGAAAACAGATTCCCACATGGAGGACGTTAGCAAAACGAAGACATCAGCTGACAAAATCGCATTCCAGGAATGTCCGTTAAAACTCGCCACTTTCGGGCACGTTTCGCGACGTCTGGACAATTCCCTCCTGTCGCTCAGTCGCTTGCCCGTTCCCAAGGGTTATCGAAGAGTGCGCTTCTCGCTCGTTCTTAATCTTCACCCGTGTTCTCGCGTTGGTTGGTCGTTTCTTTTCCTCCCGCCCAGATTGCGAAACGTGGCGAAACACATAACCTGAGTTCGGATATCACTCTATGACATTGGAGCACGACTAACAACGGTTGGCCTTATCATCGGTGTGACGTGCGACAGTTTTTGAAGCCCTTTAAATTTATCTATCGATGGGCAGCTCTAGCAACATATCAAGATATGCTCTGGACGTCTCTATCTTAAACAAATAGTGCCTATCGTTAACGATTTCCTGCACGCACCGAAAACCCCGCGCACCGATCGGCCGGGAGAAAGCTAACGAGGCTTTCTTCTTGTTGGTGGCAATTTAAAAAACGAATCTTATGGCATTGGTGTAGAATTTAAACCACTCATTACCATACCGCAGGCCTGGCCCGGGGCGCGGTTCGAAACCGGACTTTTGCTATGCTTTCTGGTTCTCGAGAGCGTCGCGAGAAGTCGAGCGGATGGCGGCACCCGCGCACCTTCCCTACCGTCCGCTCCACCCGCCTGCTGACTATCTACTAGCTGGGAATGTTCTGCTGGAGAAAATCTCACTTTTCACACCGGTATGCAAATTAAACCGAGACCAGGAGACAATCATAAAAAGCCGGATTGACAACGGAAAGACGCGAGACGAAGGAAGGAAGGCACGGAAGAAGTCGATGATGGTTTCATTCATTTCTAAACCATATGCTCCAACTGTTGCTCGACCGGTTCGCTTCCTCCAAGGTGCTCCAACACCGAAGCATACATTTTTATCGCCTGCTCCTGCTCCTTCGTCCTCACGTCTCCATCTTCCACCTTTTCGAATGCTTTGACTTCCCCAAGATACTGGGGAGCTGCAAAAAACGAGACCTACCTCGCCCTCTCTCTGAACGTCATCATCACCACCATCAACGGCAGGCAACGACAGTAAGCGATAAAGCAACTGTTTATGAATAAACTTTACGTGGAATAATTTGTCCGACTCCGATAACTTGGGCGGCACATGCGCAAGACATTGGCGGCTGACGGGCAGGAAAAATAATCAGAAAACAGATTACCTTCACAACGATATTCCTCAGCGGTGGCGGCTTTAATTCTTTTGGAATGAATGTCGTTTAGATGGGTACGTTTGTGAAACACTGTTGCGACCACAGGAAGACAACTTGTGACGGGTAACTACGGCAAACTATGCTGTAGTGCCGGAGAACCATCAGCAATCGTTGTCTAGGTCAGTGATTCTCAAAGCGACTGAACTGTAATAGGTCATCGAAGGAACCAACGATACAAATGAGATCAATTTATCTACATTTCATGGCAAATATGCATGCAATCAAACTGTATGTCTTTTATAATATTTAATGTCAATAGTTGGTAAGGATTGAGAACCACTGACCTTAGCAGAGGCAAACGAGAAAATGAAAAGCACTGACGAAAGTTTCGATCGCGCACGTTCGTCCTGTGTCAATGAAACAGTTCAAGGTAACATCAACCGTGTTTCAGCTGTCCGAAAATAAATTAACTTTAAAAAAATAACACATATTCCGCGACAATTCGATGGGAGCTCTGTCACCGAAACAGGATTTCCTTCCCATGCTATAGGTTAATGGGTCGAACGAAACTAGGAAGTTCGTTGGTCAGTTTATAGGGCCTACACATTGTGCAAACAACACATGTGCGCCACGGAGCCTCGGAGCTGCAAACAAGTTACAAAGGATGTTAAAATATGCCCGAAAGTGGCCAACTTCTTCCGGTGCTAATGGGGCGCAAAGGAGTGATTTGCGCACGGCTATCCTGTCCGGTACCATTCTGTCGAGTCAGTCGGATTAATTGACCCGCCGGGATCGGACGAGGACGAACCGCGACCACCGTACCGGGCAACTCTAGAAAGCGGAAATCCTTCGTCTTTCTAATTTCCTGGCGGAAGGAGCATCTCGGAGGAAAAGAAATGCGTACGTTGGACAAACAAAAGCCGATCCAGTGCGACTGGCGAGTTCGATGTGGAGGAAACGGCACGGATCTACAGGCCTCTAAATTGACCAACCAGATTGGTCCATTCGTACACTTGTTCATGGGCGATGTATGGTGTTCCTATTAGGATTCCCGTTGGACATCCGTAGTTTGCAGTTAGCCGGGTCAAAAGCGCATCGATCGGTTCAATATTTGTCAACGCACTCGAAAGTAATTTGAGAGCGAAGGCAAATGCCTTACCGGAACATGTCCCGCTACGACTGGCGGCGGTTCGGACAAGGCGTCCTGGTTGAGACTAGGTCGATTTTCGCTGTAGACAAGGGTACTGTGCAGACAATTGTGGGAAAAAATGCACAACTCGTCCTCAGTCCTTCGCTTCAAGTGTCGGTTGAACCGTTAGCTTGTCGATCGGGGCTGAACGGTTCTTCCGGGATGTGTGGGAATGTTTTGCCTGACCACACAGTACGCACAGGAAGGTGTCGGATGGCTGAAACTTATGAAGCGGCGGTAACAATAAGAAGTGTCCGAGTTTTAAACCAAATTCACCAGCCTGGCTTTGACTTTCGTTGCTAAGGTTTGCATATTTCAAGTCATTTTTATATTTTCGACATTCCTTTTTCGAGCTCTCGGGGCGTTAGTGTAACGAAAACGAAAGACATTCGGGGACCAGTATATACATAAGACATCGACAGCTCTGCGAGATCGCGACATTCTTGGACATCTTTAGCACATTATTTTACCAAACTTCAAACAACATGCCGATGCCATGGTCCGGTAAAAGTCATCGATCTCAGGAACGGGCACATGTACACGTTCATTGATTTCGTATATTTGATAGCAAATATTGTTTCGCAAACGTGCCGGTTTTGTTTACTGTTCACGCGATTTTATGTGTCGCTTCAGTTCCTCTTTGAAGTAAGGGCCGGTCAAGTGAACGATGCTAGGGATCACTCGGGATGATACCAATTACTATGTGTTGCAATTACTTGCCACATACTTAGCCACTTTGTACTGGCATGTTAAATGCTCAAGCTTTATAGACCATAAAAGGCGAGACGAGTGTCTTTACATACGTCACATTCGCCGAATAGGTTCTTTGAAAAACGGGCTGAGAATGTTGACAAGGGGTTCGAGTTATTTGGAATCCATTAGGTGAAGACGAAATTTTGGACTTGTAGCAGAAACATGCAATCATCATCTGTTCGACAAAAACAAGCTAACAAGCATAAAAAACAGGAGCAACCCTGATGAGAGACTCGAACTTTGCAGTGAAGCCTTAACCATGGTGGAATAACACGACAGAAAAGATAAGCCAACACTGACGGATCGTTATCGGTAGAGGTCCAGTCTGAACTCCAGCCGAGACACAGCCTTTGCACGGGAGGGAAAGAAGTCTCTCACGGTTCTAAGCCCATTTTAGAGAAAACATCATCCTTGACCTTCCAGCGTCTGGGCAAGAAGATTTGTGCCAAAACGGCAAACGAACTTCTCAAGAATCCCCACCCATACACCGGGAGGACACCGGTACGTCCAACCCCAAACTGTTCGCTGGCCACTGACTGAGGGCAAGAGACCTGCCACGATGAATTGCCAACCGATTCTGCCACACCAACACCAACGCTCGTTCAGCGAGCACGGATGAGCGAACGGAGCCCACCACCAGCGATCGCTCGGTTCGTGCATTCCAAGAGCCTTTTGAAGTCCTGAACCGGTTTCCATCCAATTGCGCGCGACTCAGCGCCATCACCAGACCGATGACTTCTTCTACTTCGCTTTGCCGGTCGTAGGACTCCGTCGGGCCGTCGGTCGTTTGTGAACTCCAGCAAACCAGTTCTTAGACGTCGTCGCCGTTTCCACCACCTTTGGCGTCGCTTTCCCATCATCATCGCAGGAGCGCAAGGTACATACAAAGGCTCCGAAGGCACGAAGCCTGCGAGCATATACGATTACACCACAGCCAACGGGGGAGACCCCGGTCTCCACCGAGGACCTCCGAGGGGACGAGAGGAACGCAGCATCATCAACCTTCCACCGGCACTACAGGACGACCAACCGCCATCCCATTTCAACCATTGTTTGCTAAATCTGGATCACCAAACTAAACCGGACCGAAGTGGTGCTGGGGCTAACGGTGGAAGTGTGCCTTAACGAATGTTGTAGGATTTGCGAAGCCACACCGAGGAGGACGGGCTGCAGCAGCAGCAACAACATTTCGTGAGAGATTGTGTCGAATTCTGCGAATCGAGCGACCGTTGCATATTAAAAGGGAAAAGAACCGCCGGCAACGGGCAGACCCTTATCTCGCGAACCCGAGACGCCGCTGTCCGACATTCGCTGACGTCGACGGACGGGTAAAGAATGTCAATAATAACAACCAACGGCCGGCCGAAACACGAGCGACCGCGCCAAAGGAAGTAAAAGAGAAGGATGTAGGGGGAAGTGGTGGGAAAATGATGTAACTTCGGATGCTGAAACTAATCAGCTGATTAATTTAGCTCGTTGATGTAGACCAATTAAGGCTCGCTAAACAGCTTTGAAATTCCGAAGGATTCGCAAGCAAAAATGTCACTCCGTTTGATCAATTCTATAAACATGGCTGTAGCCGAAGTTGACAGAAGATGAATTCAAAATAAAACACCCAAGCATTCCAACAAGATAAGGTTCTTTTGGGGCATTACATAATATAGCTGGAACCTAAACTTGATACCTGGTACGTTTTATCTCTTCCTAAGCATCTTAAAGCTAAACCACCAAGACGACGAAATAAAAACCAGGATTCTGTTTCTCTGGAACTTAAAAAAAACAAAACAAAACAATACCACACCCCTAACCCACCCAACGAAGGTGTCAAGATCCGTCGAGGGAAAAGTTTAAGAACCAAATGGACGTTGCCATTCCCCACGTTTGATGCTCCGAGCGATCGTGTTCCTGCGGTGTTTGCCCCAACCGACGTCAAACGTTTGCGATGAGAACCGAAGATTAATGGTAACTCCCCTTTGCCATGGCTGGCACAGCTCGTTTTCTCGCTCACTGTCGCCGGCCGCATTCGATCTCACTCCGATGATCGCCACAATCGTGATTTAGTTTCGTGGCAGAGGGTGGCGCAGAGATAAAATAAATGATATACGTACACCAAGCGGGTGTGCAAAAACATAGGGATAGGTGAATGGCAAGGGGGGTTGGGGAGAGGTGTAACAGGGCTGTGGGGCACGACCCAGGCCGAACATGATACCGAGGATATCACGGGGTGCGATTGAGTTTATGCTGGGTCATAAAAAATACGGCCCCCATAAAATGTTCAGTCCTAACAATCCTCAGGCAGAACCCTTACAAGAACGCGCCCTAAGGAGGGCCTCCCGAAAGCTCCAAACGAAACGACAAAACCTGATGATGCTCCAGAAGATATGAAACGTTCTTATGCTAGCAACATAGATGAACCGACTCGAGAAGTTGAGTGACCCCCTGAAGTTTCGTGACACCGTGAGGCCACTGAAGGCGACCGGAAATCGTACAGCGGGAGGATTCTTTCACCAGGATATTCTCTCGCCCATCACCACCTCGTTGGGGGCTCCGTTGGGGCTCACACAGAAAGCGATCGCAATTACTCTCTAATTACGCGATCTCACTTGCCCACCAAACCTCAGCCCGAAGGACGGAATGCGGTTTTATGACCTGTTAAAATCCAATGATTGACCAAATCGAGCATTAACGAAATAGCTAACTGCTGGTGATGAGCAGCGGGCACATCGAACGTTGTCTCACGTGAGTCAACCGCCCGGTACGGCCTGTTTACCGCGCAATGGGCTAAGATTCATCATTTAACGATTTTGTGTTTTCGCTACAACTTTGTCTTAAATTCGTCAAACATTTGCGTCTTTCCAACGCGGGCGCTCCTTCCAATCGGTGTCTTTCGTTACCACTTTTCGACGGTGCGTACGCTTTATTACTGCTCGCACTGGTACGACGAAACGATTTACTTGGAAAAAATGCTACAGGCAACAGGAAGATGTGAAAAGGAAAAAAAACCCCACACTCAAACACACCGTCAGATCGGTCAATTTGTGAGACGTTTTGCCTTTCGGCACCGGCACAATCTTGTTCTTCTGCTTTTCGTTAGGTCCATCTTGGGTTCCGTCGCGAGGCGAAGGGCGGAGTAGTTAATTGTCTCACACACGATTTAATTCGCACGCATCCTCGGACCCAAGATTGATAGCTGTGTGAGCGCGAACTGTTCGACGGAAGAGCGATAGTTGCCTCCTTAGCCACGAACAACGTGGTAGAAAATCTCTACTTCTTTGCTTGCTGTCAGTTGTTCTTCCTCAGAACGTGCAATCTACTGTCCAGTGCCCTATTTAACCAACTCACTCACGTGCCACCTTGGCCTGTCAAAATAGCCACATCAAATCGTATTCGCTCACTATCCGTCACATTCTCACTCAGTGGCGATCTTATCGACTGAAAAGTTTGCCGTCTTGAGTGTGACCACCAGAAATGATGATTTGAAGATTGTGAGCATTAAACGGATTCTTTTCTCTCGTTTTTCCCTAAGCCCGACGTCTTTTAACCCTGTATATTAGATCGCAGGGCGTTCGGTCTAACACAATGCGTTCTTATCGTCCGGCTTACGACCCATTCGAATGTAAATATGCAGTACAGTCGGGGATGACGCTATTCCTGGCTTCAATGGACAATCTGTGTGTGTGTGTGCGCGCGCATGTCCGGCTGGTCGCATGTTGAAGCAACAAAAAAAACCAGGAACAATCTTCGGCACCATCTGCAAACATATACCACACATAAACCGTGTGCAAATGTTGACTGAAAACAGCTGATTAGCTTTCGGGAAGGCGACGATCTGCTCAGCTGCTTGGGGTGATCTGTTTCTGGCAATCTTCATAAACTTAGTTCAAAGAATCGGTTTATCAAAGCGTTACTTTTCTAATTCTGTGGCCTTTTTGAAGAAATATTTTCTGTATTTACTTTAGTTTAACCACACACAAAAAGTCACCTACACAAATCTATTTGCACTGCCTTAGTCAGGATAATTGATCCAGAGGCAAATAGAATTGAAAAACAAACAGAACATCACAATTGCGAAAACGTGACTGCTCCTGGGTGGATATGATTTGCATTCATTCATTCAGTATCGCGCATGTTTACTCACTCATTCATACGGTCGTGTAGTTTACATGGGGCTTGCCGATAATAAAAATGCCGGAAGCGCCCACCCGATGGTTGCAAACAGACACGGAACGGAAACAGTTGAACGCCTTATCAAACGCCGTCAAACTTTCTTTTCAAGAGCGCACTGCGCCGATGAGATAACGACATCGGCGATGGCGAACTCCGATTGTGTCAACAGTTGTGTTCGCCGAGTTTCTTACATTCCGTACAACTGTGAGAATAAAAGTGACCCGTGCATTAAGCTTCAGGATCATCGACCACAATCAATTTAAGGGTCATTCATAACTTTTAACGGCACGGCACTTGCAAACATATGAAATATGTACTTTTTGAGTGAAATGTAAATTTACACATTTTTTACACCTTGAAACGCCGGAAGCAACGTTAGATATGATACTCACAAAAGTCTGTTAGAGTTAAAAAAAAACAATGCAAACACACATTATTCAAACCAATCGAGTCGTTACATTTTGTACACTTTGTATCGTCTCTGATTAAAAATGTTTCAAGTTGACTTATTCGTGCACTCGAGCCGAGTAAACTCATTTCATGTCTTTTTGACGAAAAAAAAACTGTAATCGGTCACATAACGAGTCGTTGACTGTTGAGTACGAGAAGTATATGCAAGATGGGAAAAAAACCAAAACTGGATGAAAGAATAACATTTACTTTTCACTCTGCGGGAGCAACACATCATTCTATGTCGAACGAAGTATGGAAGCGGAGTTCTCATCGCTCCTTGCCATCAAAACAATCTGTGAATTTGGATGACGACTACAAACGAACAACAGCAGATCATGCGGCTTTGAGGTTTTCTGGGACGCCGAAGCAGTTCCCGGACGTTGATCGTTGGGCTTGCTTTATAGACGGAACTCTTTGTCTCTCCTACTCCCACGATCACGCGAAGAACCTGCTTCGTAAGCATTGAACGGACGTCAAAGAAGCCTACACAAATCCTTGCGCAGAGGGCGCGCTTATCCAGGCAAGCACAGGCTCGCCGCTTCGAAAAACGAAAGGAGTTCTCGAGGAATCAAGGATGATGACCATCTACATAATAATCAGCCAATGGATCGAACCACGGGAAGCGGAGAAACGGGGCAGCCAAATCTCGAGAGGGAATCTCACCCGCGAGGTGGTGCGAGGGCATAGGGGGCGCGGTTCAATCGACTGGAGGGGGTTGAAGGAGGACGACCAGTCGATGCTCATGGACGAGGAAGCAGAACAGATAAGAAGAATGGGGCACCGAATCCACGCCGAGCCTCACCAGCCATATGATTGATGAACTTAAGTTTTTCACTTCTTCAATCGTACCATGGCGTTCTTTTGTGGCTCTCTGAAGGAGACCACTTCAAACTGTACGGTCCTCACTCGAAGACATCGGCTCAGAATAACAACATCAATCGTCCAACTGTAACAATTGAAGAATCCTTCAGTTAAGATATTCGGGGAATTTATCTCACGACAGTACTCTTTCAAAATTAAAAATTGATATTTTTTACCTTCCTTATGACAATAAACTCGGAGGAACCAAATCCTGGACAAAATTTTGAAACAGACTCGGGGACGAAATTGTGAAACAGAGATTAAGTAAATACGTATCGATCTTGAAATACGCCTACAAGCAACGAATTATCATGATAAAATAAATAAATAGTGGTAACGACTACGAATAACTATTTAATATTGCTAGATTCAGCTCCTTTCTTAGTTCTACATACCATTACAGTTTTCTAGAAATCCTTATCATTACCAATTGCTTCTACATGAAACCAATAAAATCCAACTATGTAATCAACTTTACTTTGTAGCTCTTGCTTAGCTATCTTAAAAGGGGCAATTACAAAGAATGAGATGTTGCTTTTGACATCTCCACTCACTGTCAGCTGAAGGACTTCTTCCGTTTTGTTATTCTCAACGCATCGTTCCAATACAAGAGACACAAGAAAAATCGAGTTAATCAGTTAATCCTGCAGCGTACGCAACCAAAGGGCAGAAAAGGAAACATCAACTCCGATGACGACAACGGAATACACACGGCCACTTTCCGTGACGCCACCCAAACGGATACATTCTCTAGCCTGAAAAGTGATCGGAAGGAAGGATTTTTGTTTTTTGTGTTTGCTTCCTTGTTCTGATCGCCTCCAACGTGCCGTCATTACAGCTTCGAACGGTTGCATAGAGTCGGCAAAGGATATCCTCTTCCTCTAGGGGGCGCGGAAATGGTGGAAGTGTGATGGGCAGCAAAGTCACAGCAAGACATGCATCTTGAATTCTAGCGTCAATTATCATCCATAGTCGTGCGGACGACAGCGAGAAATCCGGTCCCGGCAAGTATTCGAGGGCGAGAATTCCATTAAAAGTCTTAGGATCAAACTACGCTGCCTGGGGCTACGTTGGTAGCAATCGGTTTTCCTAATTATCATACGTGTTCATCCTTTGCCGTTCTTGTCCCGGTATGTTTGTCCCTCGAGTTGCTGGATTTTTTAAATTTGTTTTCACTGCTGCCGAGAAGATGCGTATAAATTATTTCCTGTGAGTAGTGTGTGGAATGTGGAGAAAGATGAACAAAATGCACCAACTGAATGCTGTGAAAGTGAAGGTTTTTTTTCACCTTTTTTGAGCTTAGAAGATGCTGGATGTACGACTTGATGTCGGTTGCAAACGGGTTAAAACTGAGGTTCCTGCGGGTCTTAAAAAATGATCGTGGGAACGCGACACGTCCTGGCAGTGTCGACGGGGGGGTTGAATGTATTGCAAGTAATGAAACATGATGGTGGATCATTCCAGCTACGCTTTTGAGCGGAACGCAACGATGTCAGAAAAACAGATTGAATTACACCGCACGACGATGAAGCCTGTTTCATTCTTCTGTGAGGATCTACATGATCAGAATCCATAAAAATATCGTGAAATTCGTACGAATCAATCAAATACATACATTGAAATAACATATGAATTTATATAGGAAGCGTACTGCAGATCTTTTTACTACAAGTAAATTTGAATGCTAAGTTTAACGCATCATTTCTAAAAATGGTGTACCATCTTAATTAATATTACATATCAACAATGATGATATATAAATCAATCCTTATCATTATATAAGTATGAAGTTCTTTTCTTTTGCAATTAATAACGCCTCGCTTTTGTTGTCATTCTGTACAATCTGTGGGAAACTATGCCGATCTATTTGTTGCTCAATGTAAACACAAGAGGGATCGGAACATTTAGCCCACTGGGACAAGAATGGTACATGGAAGAGGATCGCGGAATCGAACATCTATGAAACAGATAAATTTCCACAACATTTTATTGCTGGCTGCAACAACCGCAACCAGGTTTTTATTGCATTTTTTCACAGCAATGTAGACGAAAAAGTCGGGAAAAAAGTTCCATAGAATGGGAAACGAAGGATATTAACTCAGCTCCTGCAGAGCCTATGCAGCAGAGAATCAAAGATATCTTGGCGAAAAAAATCTTCTATATACCCCAATCCAGCCGTAGCCCTTTAAATCGAAGGATAAAGTCTGCAGACAGCTACAAAAAAAAAAAAGATATTCGATCGAAAGGACAACGACCAGAACCGCCAGACTGGAGGTAGAAAGGACCCTTCCTGGATCGACGGTGAGACGAATCAACCACAGAAAACGAACTGTCAAAGAGTCAGGTGATTTCCCACAGGCCAAGATCAGCTGAGCCGGTCGCGATCATATGATTTTTGGGACCGTCGCCTGGCCGTCGCCACCTACTATCCTTTTGTGCGCAAGAAAAAGTCACGGAACAAAACAAGGGTTCACTAGCTCCTCTCGATCTTTCCACTTCCCCGGGACCACGGCCGGGTACGATTGGTATCCTTCTTCGAATTTTTTGCGAGCATGGAATGTCTTAAGAAGATACCTTTTGCCTCCTCGAATGTCTGCAACAATATTGGGAAAACACTTTCGATATTGTTCCACTGGGAGTTTCCTTAAGGTAGCGTGGAGGCAGGAGTGAAAATAGAATTACGAAAAAAAACACAAAAACCAAACTGGACATACAACAGAACCAGCACCTAACCTAATGGCTCTTTGCCAAGGATTGATCTTCATGACTGTCGAGTAGCGCTCGAGATCTTTTTGCTTCCTTTCGTCCTGGCTCCTTTTGGCCGACGATAGTCCAAGATCTTGAAAAAAAAATAATAATTCGACCTTTTTCGCCTTTTTTCTTGGTTTTCAAGGACCAAAGGTATAGGAAAGAGCATTTGATAAAAAGAAAAAATACACGATTACGAAGCTCAAACCACTGAAAGCAGAGAAAGCCGCACCAAGCGATAAGAATAATGGAAAGTTTGAAAAATTGCTATAAAATGTTTCCCTAAATTGATCCAAATGGAAGCGAGATCATTGTCAGCGTTCCGATGCAACCTGCCATTTTTCCCACCGTATGCACACACAAACACGAGCGCCAAATACCTTCGTACCCCGGTGATGATGATCCTTCCGTTGGGCCTCCCATGAGGGCTTTGATTTCGCAAGACATTTATTGATCTTCCTTACAGATCCTTGTGAGATAGGCACATTTTTTTATTGTCCTGAAATGAAAATATCGTTGGGTCGAAGGAGCGAGTAAAGCAACCGTGTTCGACGATATACCGATGTGTTTACCAAATTGCCCATTCAAGCGGTATGGTTTGATCGGAGGCGAAATCCTTCCTTTTCTCATCGCTATTAAATCCTGAAGGAATAGACGACTCTTTTGATAATGGTGAGAAAAATCGTGTGGACATCGGTACGATTTCTATTTGTAGCTACAATGGATCGGACCAGATGACCAGCAACCGGAAGTTCAAAGGAGTGTAGACCAATCGGGAATCAAGTAAGAATGAAAAATTGGGTTACAGAAAAAAGGAATCCAAACTTATGCATAGTGTTCGAAGCGTCATTAATTATACAATTTGCAATACCCCACCACACGTGTGAAGATTGGTAAATCGTGAGAGGCCTGGATTCGCTTCAAAAGATTTCAGCTACCGTAGCTGATCCTATTAGGAGAGGTAGGAATTTTGACACCTCATTGATATTGCTTATTCATCTTTAAAATAACAAAGGAAAGTGCCGAAACAATCTTTTTGCAACACAGGATTACATCACTTTTTAGCATGTACTTTTAGGCGTGGGAATCAAAAAAGTCAAAAGAAGGTGCAAAAATTAAATACTGACCAAAACCGTTACGCATAAAACCCACAATAAAAAACGAAGCTGAGAGAAAAAAAAGACTGAAACTAAATTTTGAACGAAAATAGTTTTTTTTAGAAAACTGTATCATCATCCACATGCTGAGCACAATATCCTTTCGTCTTTGCGGTTGGTCTTAACGATGGGCTGCTAAGATTTATTGAACGAAATAAAACTGTATCCCTTAATTTGTTACGATCTGATTCCTACAAACGGAATCACTATTAGAAAGCCGGCGTTAACTGCCATATCCTGGGGCGTTAGGTTTTCAAATTGTTTGACCAAAAATCATACCTCATCTGACCAGTGGGAAAATATAGCCGCATCATATGGTCCCGTGGAGAGCCACTTGAGGTGCATAGCGAAGCAAAACGTCGGGCAGGATATGCATCGGGATAGTTCACACGCCCGGACGTATATTCAAAACGAACCGTACCGACGTCGGTGGAACTGAATCTTCATTTGTTTTCCTTTGAGCCGAAAGGAAATATGAAGTTTTTCCGGTGCTTCAAAAATAAAGGACTGCTACTAGGACAACCGTGGTGCGATTGTTTAGCCTACCAGGATCCATCGTGAATTATTTGTCCTGTCGGCTTTGCTTTTCGAGTTATTCCATCAGATGGTAACCAGAACGAAAACTGGTAGGAAAACGATGAATTCTCCGCGCATTTGGGACTTTCATAAAGTTTTGGGGAGCTAACGCATAGCAAATGCAATGAATCGTTGTATTCAAACATTAAAATAGATTATAAAATTTGCACTGATCTTGTTCAGTGAAAGGGAGAAAAATATTCATAAAAAAATGCTAATTATATAATTTTGATCTTGCACAACGCATAACGCCAAGATATGCTAAGGATGGCGTCAAAGCAGTGATGCACCAAAACTGGTCAAGATTCAAAAACATTACTTTGCTTTCTTCTTTCACGGGATTTTTCGCAGCAAATATCCCGTTAATTTCATATTCAGCTCAATCAAAACCACAAAACTCACTCTGCGCCGTATAATTTATGGTTCCTGCAGGGTTATCGAAGAAAAAAATACGACGCAATGGGAAGAAGAACTATTATCAACCAACGTTTCTCGCGTGCCCGCCAACCAAGTTTCGTTCGACGAACACCAACGAACTGCCCATGGGATACGCTGTAAAGAAACTCTCGAATTGGATTGAAGACGTTCGGCCACGTAGGACATTCTTCCTCCCTTCCTGAGTGCGAAAGAACAGATAAAACAAAGCAAGAGAAGTAACATGTTTTTTTTAACCAAAGGAACACGTCTCGATCGAACCCTTTGCTTAATATTGCGGTCAACGAAACATGAACAAAGATCCAACTGGGCCCAAAGGATACTTGGCCTGAACGTCATTCCTGAAAACCCACAGATTCGCAAGTTTCGCGAAAATCGTGACAATCTTGGATAAAAGCAGGTTTCCAAAATTTAGCAAGCGGGAAATATACAACAACAAAAGGTGAAGGTTTCCTACCAATCGATGGGCCATGCCGGGATCACGACCCTTAGGAGCTGGCAATGGGCTAAAGGAGGTACGGATGGCGAAAAAAAGGTTAATGACATTCAGGGAATGAGCGGTACGCGCCTTTATGTGTGCGACTTCTTCCTGAGGGCACCGACAAGAGCATACCACAGCAGCATGGCAACATAAACCATGTAGCTGCGCTCTCCACCTACTCCGCAAAACCGATCCCGAGGAAAGGAGTGTACGAAAATTGAACCATGAATTTCATTGTATGATAAAGCAAGCCCGTATCTCAACAGGGCACAGCGGAGCCCACGGAACCGTTGCCATGCATGTCTAGAGCTGCGATCAAATCCACCTAAAGATCGGTAATGGAACAATAGGATCGCAGCAAAATTATGAATCTGTCAAACATACAAGCATATGAACCGCCGTTCAAATCGTAACACTTTTCCGAAAGGACTAGAATGTGTAGCAAACGTTAAAAACTGACAGCAGCAAAAGGAAACCAAATAAAAGGAATCGAATGTGTGACACGAAGTCGGCGGATACAGAAGAAAACTGAGAACCGTCGAGGAAGGAAAAGTGTAAAGCCAACGTGAAGGAAAGAATGTAGAAATTAAGGAATGGAAAAGCAATAAACGCAACAAGACGAAACAACAAAGATGAAAACGTATTACGAGATTGCTCAATGATGTCTGCCGACGTGGCAGCAAAGAAAATACTATAGGAAAAGAAATAACTGATGCGAACGCCTTAACTTAAAAGTATGTGGATGGTATGAGAAAGAGAAAAGAGAAAAATTGAAGTTTAAATAGAATGAGAAAGGGAGATAGGGATGGAGCGAATCTAGAGAGAAAGAAAAAAGAGAGGCAATCATAATGTCAGAAAAAGAGAATGTAGGAAACTTTACGAAATATCCTGGCAGCATAAACCCTTGAATGAACGGGTCGGAATGTAAATCAGGACTTTTAAGTCTTTGCTGTACACAACTTGTATTTTACAGACAATTCTGTGCACCTGAGGGTTGATTTACATCAACCAAGAAAATCGAACGAGAATCCTAGTGGGACGAAAACAACGAAGAAAGCCACGTTTGTTTATGCGATGGTATCTTTAACACGTCGTCTTTCGCGTCCTCGTAATTGGTCGTTAAGCCATGGGTGTCTGTTTTGTAAGTCTGAGCGTAGAACCGGCGAAGACAGGAGTTGAAGTTTCCAACATCAATGCTCGGAAAGGAGCGTAGCAGGTTTTCTCGCGGGGGCTAATGCATCGGACTGATTGTGTTGCGTAACCGCTGTTAGTATGCGTTGGTACGTTCATTCTTCAAAGATCTGCTTCGAGGATATTTGGTCAGTCATATAAGCATAAGGTAGATCGATGGTGTAATAACTCAACGTAACGGACATCAGGACAACAATTAGTCCAATCTACCTCAGCCGGGACTCAATGAAGGGCACTTGGAACTGAAGCAAAACATTAATGCCATAAACAAAGACTAGCCGGCTTTAAGGCAGAGGTCTGGGTCGAACGTGTCGTCCGATAGTAGCAAACAAAACCTGTTTCGTCCATCGCGGGCAACAGTCGATCGTTGATCTTCGATCGTCACTTCGCGAAGGGCCGATTGATTGCCATATCGCGGCCTGGGAATTACAAGGTGTTCCTACCCAGGACAACCTGCGGCAACTTCCATTGGCGGACCCATTGATGGGTGCAAGAAGATTTTAACGCTTTGATATCGAACCAAAAAATAGCGTTTACTATTGATTACAAGAGGACGAGCACCTTTAGCCTATTGGACGATAACTGCAGATATGTCCTCAAGAGGGGAATATAATCCACACGTTTGTTAACGGTCGAATCATTCAGCTGTTGATGTAAACATTTCCCCCGCATTATTGTTTTGTTACTCAACTATATGAAAGCAATTTCTTGGCAATAATAAAATTATTATCCTTGATTTCTTAGGGTAAAACCATCTTTCCACCTTCAAATTTTACCATCCAATAGCCACTTTTAACGTAATAACCTAGCAATTAAAGATCACTTTCACTCACGAAGCAAAGTTTGCGGTTCGACCTGTAACAAATGATTCCATATTTCAAAACAACTTCATCAATCATTCATTCCGTCATCGGCAGTCTAGTTCTCTTCCACGGATTTAAAAAAGACCTCTCCACGTCGGGGGAAAAGAAATTTTCATAATATTTCCAGATCCTAGCCAGCAAATTACAGCGTAGTCTGACAAATCGCTGGTCCTTCATTAGCAATCACATCATTTTCCAACACGCCTTGATTGAGGCAGCAAACAGCAACTTGGAACAATAAAAGATATGTAACGTAGCGTAAAGTAAACGTACGTCCATCTCACACGTTTTCTCACCGAATTCCAGCTCCGGGGGTGATAAACGATCCATGGACCGCATTAGATCGCTTGTTTTCCTAACATAGCTATCATTATTATATGGTTTCACTCTTTTCGTTTCTGAACGGTCCCGTTAAATTTTATTTTATTTTCATTTGGAAAGATTTATTCTACCCGCCACCTTGACGATTTTCTGCTGCCAGTGTTAGTGTGCGGAAAATTCCCAGAATACAACGCTCCTCGGCTACCTTTCAACGAAAACCCAATGACAGAGGTAACCGAATCGAGCAGCGAGAGAAAGATAATTAATAAATTTGGGATCACGAACAATCACTTTCATCTCCCATCGGCCATACAAAGAAGCTGATGAGTAATATCACTACTTTGCCGTCCGTCCTAGTGTCCTTTTCACTCTCTGTTTTATTCCCAAATTTGATTTTAATCAGCTTCTTTGACGCCGCCACAGCCATTTGAGCAGCGCAATAAAAGATCGAGGTGACTATCACGGGCGAAAAAAATCCAAACGCTATGGCTCGTAAAAAATTATCACCAATGTTATCCTTTTGCCTCTCCATCGCTTTTAAATGGACCACACTTTTACTGAGCATTCCGCGCCGGAATCCTTGGCTCAGATCCAACGGAGGCACCGAAGGTTCGTCATCATGCTGCAGTAGAAGTCATCATTAAGTGGTTCGGTTCGTCTGTCTGTCGTAGGCCTTAAACCTTGACACCTTGGGACGGGAAAGGTAAGACCACCGAATGTTTCTGTATCGGCTGCACTTTGTGTGCTTCTGATATCATGTTATTTCTTTACCTCCTTCCTCCGTGCAATGTCCTTCTTTCTTCCACAGCACACTCAAAGGAGTTGCACTGATCGACTCCCTGCCAGCATTGGTTTTATTTGATTTCATTGGAACTCCGCGTCCTAGGATAAGGCGAAGGACTTTGAACAGTCAAAATTCTCCCACCGTGAAGTGTGAACTGAAACGGTTTGCCATCGAACGCCGAGGCGGTGTTTTCTTTCTTGCTTTATTTTCCCTCCCGTTTACCAATATCAAATATTTTCCTTAAGCACATCACTTCACGGCGCTGGCTAGGATTTGGTTTGGTATCCTTTCAATATTTACCTCTCTCTCCAGTCATCAATTGAGAAGGTTTTTTATTTTTGGGGTCACTAGTTTCATATTTAACACGGGTTCGAACAGAAGGAACCAGCGGTGAAAGAAGACAATTTTGGCGCCTTTTTCCATGTTTGAATGGAAAAGAACCGCGAAAAGGATGGTGTTTACGCTTTCGTGGAAGGCAATCGTTATGTACGGTGGGAAACTAGAGGGATGTGGTAGATAAAGTTTTTACTCTGGAATCGAAATGGTTATTATATGAAAAACTGTAACTAAATTACGAAAGGCAGATGAGTACGTTTCAGCCTTTTGATTTTTTTTTCTAATGTTGCAGAAGGAGGTGTATAGAAGGTCTTTTCACTGCGTAGTACAACTTCAACCGTTGTAATAACAGTAGAACATAGGTTTAATTTCATTCAATTCACTTGCATGTCAACCATTATGAAAGTGTCTTTTGCATCACAGGCTTCTACTAAGCTATTATTCCGAACTAAATGAGCAAAAAATTTAATTCAGCCAGAATTTTGAAAGGAAAAAAACTCCGACGTCCAACACAATAGGCAAAACAATCACTAAAGATCAGCTGTCGAGAGAACATTAAAAAAAGGAAAAAACTATATCCTTCGAGCAAATAACACGAGCAACAACTAATGGAGAAAAAATTCGGGCGCCATCGAGCGAAAACCTCACCCAATTACAGCCGCTTGCCCTAATCTGCAGCAAACAAATCCCTCCCGGCAGTGGTTCCCATCGTTTTAACCCTTTGCGGCGACGTCTCCACTCGACGGCGAAGATGACGGCCGCGCGCCAGTTGCCACCGCCAGGGAGCGCCGCAAAGTTTCGACAAACGAAGAGGAAACACCACTCCACGCATTGATTTATGCGCGCGCCGCGCTATAATCCTTTTCTTCCGTGTTTGTGTTTATGTGCAAAAAAACAACGGAATCAACATAGGAAATCCATTCAAAAAGGATAGAACAAAAATGTTACAAAATTGTGCGTTTTTTTCGCGCATACGACCTTCTTTTAATCGCAGGAAATGTTCAAGTACTGTTTGAGGTTATGTTACGTATCAGCCGTGGGGAAGAGCAAAGACTTTTCCGTAACTTACTGTTGTTGCCAAGCACGGAAGTAAAGGGGTTTAGGTGATGGTTTGTTACAAGTTTTTTGATGCGTTTAATGTTTTTTCCTTCGCCAACATCACCTACTTTCGCTTTCCCTAGCGAACAAAAGTTCCGATGCGAAGGATATTACACTGCACTTACAACACTTCGTGCTATTGTTTGGCGTGACAGGAGAAAAGTGTCGATTTCTACGCGCTTCAACGGGCGGAGGATTCGGAGCGGAGCAAAAAAAACTTGGTAAAACCAAGCAACCGCTGTGAGCGCAAAGAAAACAGCGTGAGTTAGTTCTTAATTAAGATTTCAATATCCGCTCTACATTGCATTGGTGTAAGCGTAGCACGATCTTGTGTGAGAACGTATGCTAATTGAATACGTGCTAGAAGCGGGATGCAAAGAAAATACACAGCATTTCAAATGTTAATAATTTTTTGCTTTAGGCTGTTGTTGTTGCTCTTTGTTGCACAATGTAACGTCACAGCTAGTTTCCTTCCTTGCTCGTACAGTGTTGTGTTATCGAACAAGTTGGTAAATTGGACAGCTTGAACAGTGAAAATAACAACAGGAGGAAAATTGATGGCGCGTCGGGAGGGAGAGAGCGAAAAAAACCTAGAAGAGAAATAAATTATTTAAAATCATAAAGCAACACGCAAAAACTTGCATCAGATGCGTCCTTTGTACCGGGCGCACACCACGGAGACAGGAAGGAAATGTAATGAAGACGCTTTAATAAGCAGAATACGACCCCGGTGAAGAGGAGCTACCACGCACAGGGTAAACAAGGAAGCGGGAAAGGGTTTGGCCAAGTTAAACGACTCGCAACCGCGCATCCGGAACATCATCACCGGGAAGAGGAGCGGAAATGTTAAAATCTTGAGTTCGTTATCCATCCATCGGAAGAAAAACTCCAGGGTGCAGGGGCGCCACGCATCAGGAAGTACAAACAATAGGTTTTAAAGCATTTCGTTTTCCCAACAGTAGAATAGTACATATGAATACGTGTGCTATCACTGCAAAGGACGTTATTAGGAAGTACAAAGATATTGAAGCAAAAGATATGCTTATTGGCGACGTTTTTACAAGGTGACCCTCAGAGCATTAACACACCCAGTCGTAGCTGATCTTATAACAAATAATGAACATTTTCATTTCACTGCAACTCGAAGGACAAACACGCCTTGAACTTATGTAATCACCAAAAATTCCCAGAAGTTCGTTAGTAGGTAGTTGTAGCCATTGTTTTTCCTCTCTAAATGATGATCCTCAAAGCCGTTGGTGTAATCTGCTACGGTTATTAGAAGTGCAAAGTAGAACGGGCAAAGAACTAGAGCCAATACGCCTATTTCCAAGATACTCGATTTTGCAGGTTCGATCGAAAAAATACAAACAATTAGTCGAGTTTCATCATATTTTTTTGTTCAATTTACCCTGCCACCTGCCGAGAGACGGAGGCAAATTTCTTTAGGCCCCATTTCTTGGTGCCATGTCGGTTCACACCCAGAAACATCCCACCGCATTATCAAGAACGATCTCGAGAGCCGGCCACAGTGGCCACAGACCAACTTATGAACGGGTGGAAAAAGTGGTCCACGCATCGTAAAAAGTATGCCCTTCGCTAAACGGTGAGACAACGCGCGTTGCTTTTGAGGTATATATTTTCGATCCTCCATACTTCAGTCTGCTTTGTTGTTCTATCGCTTTTGTTCCTTTTCAGAAACGGGCTAAGGCTGATTTGGTTGTTTCCGAACGCCTACCTGTCGCGAAGGAAAATTCCTTAACCGAAAAGCACGATTGTTTTCGTGCCACCGTTTGAACCTTACCGCCTGAGAAAAGGACATCCAAACATGTATGGATGGCACTGCAAAGCTTCCTAACTGTCACATTTAGGTTTCCCACTTGCTCTAATGCTGTTGGAATGGGACTGTTAAGGATTGTACTGAGAATTGAACTATCTTCCACATCAAGGATAATTTTTCCCGTAAAATTTTGCAATTTTTTAAACCTAGTTTCCATGGCAAAAAAAAGTACAGACATGCAAATACGAAGCGCATCCGAAAATCTTTATCACCTGAAGGCAGCCAGCCAGGGGTCATTATTTGCAGGGCACCACAGTTGCCATTTCGAGCAGGACGAAGAAAACGGGAAAGGAACCTTTTTTTAATACCAGAACATCCAAACTCTAACCTTATGCGCACCATTATGCACAGCAGAATATTTGCAAAATGCATTAACGCTGTTTGAGTCAGTGCCTCGAAACCGCACGTAAATGGCAGAATTCATCTTTCCCATGAGACCTATTCACATTTCTTTTTTGTTTTTTGCTCGCTTGGACACACCGCAGGACACGTTTGTTTGGGCTCGGACATTGTCCACCATTTTTAAAGGACACCTTCATTCTCTAGCCTTAAAGAGCGCATACGGTTCGGACAAACAGAAATTAAATGACAAACGATCTCATCGGACATTTAAAAATGGCTGGACATTGGCCGTTTTTTGTTGTACCGTGAAACCAACGTGCCGCATGAAGAACAATACTTCAAATGTTCAGGTACTTAGGAAGAGTTTTGTTTCAAATTAAAGGAATTCAACTGTGCAAACACCGTAAGATCTCAATTTCGCACAAGTAATCTTGCGATCGCACCAGAAAGAATTTGGAAATAAAAACACATGAACAATGTAACCGAATTGATTATTACCGGGTGAAATAACGATGGTGGGATTGATTTGTATTAAAGGCAGGCTATGTAAATATATTATAATTCCCCTGCTAATACAGCGTAAAAGCGTGCGTCACACTTTCCAATTATACAGCGCAGATTTCAGTCTTCAAGCTTAAAAAGGGACACCATCTTTTCCATCAGATAAGAACGCGGCAATCCATTACGATCATCAATATCCTTCATGGTTTTGAGAAAAACGACTGCTCATTTTAACAGATGCAATCAATATTGTTACACAGAGTTTTATCCTTTATACAGTGATTTTCAAGCATTGTCAGGACTCTTAGAAACATCCTTTACATATTGAACTTATTTTGGTTAGAAAAATAATTTTGTTTTGTGCGAGATAGTCGAAAAGAAGTTTGTCTTAAGCAAATAATTAAAATAAATTTAACTTGCAGAAGATTGTCACCTTTAGAAGGGCTTTAATTACCTTAATTGATGTAAATTTCTTCGATACATTGTCCCAGGCCTTTATGCTTTAATACTAGCACTGTTTCATTGTGCCACGGGGTAAAAAAACCGAAAATGCATACGAAGCCGCTTCTTGGCCAGGACAGGTTCTCGTGCTTCACATCGCTTCCCACCGCAGCGAGGGACGTTTTGCATCTTGCCTCTGCTACCGAAAGAAGTGTCTCCCAGGCACTTCGTTTTGTCAACCCACTGCGCACGAGACAACCACTTAAACCCTAAGTTGATTAATGTTGGTTGTGCAAAACGGCAGGCGAAGCTCCGTTCCCAGGCACCCTTGTTTCGGCCAATCGTTCCGAACAGCATTTCCTTCCCAGCCAGTGGCAGGACGGCCAGTGCCAAAAACGATACCGGAGATTCTCGCACTCCAGGGCTGACCAACGTTTGAAGTGCGTTTCATTCATTAGCCTTCGAGTGTGACTTTTCTTTCGAAAGCCCCCGGCAGAAGCAAACCCTAAACCCGTAAGTGTCCTATTACACTGGTATTGATTGAAATACATTGGATAATTGGTGAAACCGAGGACCGAGGCTCACAATGGTCAGATCTCGGCTTTCGGCGTTCCGAAACACGGTCGCCAGTCTCGGTCCGGGCCCGTCGACTATTTCTCCGGAATTGGCAGGGACTAGGCAACCGAGCCGAAGCAAACCCCTGCCCGTGCCCATCCCTGTCCCCGCTGGTCGTTGTTCCTTTCACACCAAACAGACTCTCCGGGACATCCATTCCGATGCGAGAGAAGAGCCCGGACCTGCACTACTCACAGTAAAATGATCATTGCATAATGAGAAAAGAGTGCTCAAGGAGCAGCATTTTCGGTTCATTCTTTCCCCCGGACATCATGCTACGATTTCGGTATCGTGTTTTTGTTATCCTCTGGCCTGATCTCTTTGCAGTGCGGGGGCGCAAAGAGGATGACCGGGGAAAAACATTATTGAACAAGCACACAAAAAGTGGACAACCGAGAACATCGACTGCCCTACAAGATTCAGGACGGCCAGGATGGACGCAGGAACATGTGACCCCGTCGCTTGGCTCCTTTGCGACAAGGACAATGGGCACGGCTGGACCATGGAGGGGCCCCTGATGCGAAAAAATAGAAATTGTGTGCGATATCAGCTTACGGGTTCACAACCAGCGAACGGCGACGTAACATTTTCTCATGACCTTTTTTACGCATTTTTAGCACTTTGCTGCCTTTCGGAGGTCCTACGGACTGGACCCGTGTCCAATAGACTCTCTCACGAGACCGACGGGAAGGCACGAAAAATAATGGAATAGACAGTAGTCCAGACAGCAACAAAAAGGCACAGGCCATAATTTAAGGCTTTGCGAGCACAATTATCAACAGTGCATCAAAAGGTTTTCAATTTGTGGAACTGGTTAGGTTTGAACAATCTAAATACAAGGATTTTCCCTAAAAAGAAGTTATGGTAAACCATCATAGATCACACTGGAAGGTGGAAAGCTGAGCTTGAAAGTGTATTCTTGTAAAAAACCACGATCGATTACCGCGTCATTAGCGACCCGACGGTGCGATCAATTCCAACACATTGTCGAAACCAAACATTCCATCCCTTCATTTTCCCAATCAACGGCTAAACGGCGCCGAATGTTTATACGACTCGAATGTGCGTGTGTTACGTGATGCAACGAAAAGCGCCCGATAAAAATAACAATCGACGATCCTGCAACGCCGAACCGATCCTCGCTGCATTCAATGGGGCAAAACTTGTTTGGGATTTGATTGCAACCGAAACGAAAGTCTAATCGCGCGCTCATCCTGGGGCGGAATTATTTACACACAATTTTACATCGCCGTAAACTTTATTGGGGGTATTTTATGGTACACAAACGTAACCCTAAAGCGCGCGTTAAAGCGTACAGGGTCCAAGAGAGAAATCTGTAGCTTCACGGAACGCAAGGGGACGGTCGTGCGGAGGCGGTAGCTAACGAAAGGTAAGCCACAAAAAAACATCAACAACGAAATAGTCATAAAAAAAAGCATACGGAGGAAAATAAAACCGGTTTCAGGCGAAGCGCAGGATTCCCGCACCAACCCCTAGGCTGGTGTCAAGCCTTTCAACAACCCGTTTTCGAAAGGATAAATAGGATTACACCGAACTCCGACGCTGGAGGTTACTGATTAAATTATTTACGCAGCGCATCCGCGCGGTCCGTGTCTTCGTTGCATCGACGGCGTGCTGAAGGGTATGAGAAGGAGGAACAAGTGGATCTCCGTCGGAGCTAGGCGTAGGAAAACATCATAGTTGGGCACACGTGTTCCTTGGAGTCGAATGAGTTGATGCGTTCGTAAGCAGAGATTTGACGCACCAGCGTGCATGGGAAGGATGTTTTTCTTTTGATTTCCTTTTTTCTCATTCCAATCCGTTCGGTATGGCTCACTGAGAAACCTTAAAAAATGAGCAGCGCAAAGCGATACCGATCACTAACTTTTTTAATTACACCCAACACATTCAAAAGCATTAGACTAGGAATCGAGCAGCGTGTCTAGGATGCATTGGATGCGGTGGTGTCCTATTCGGAGGAAAAATGCAGATAAACCTAGGCTCGTGATCGTAGCCTCATCTTGCCATCGAGAATTCATCGTCGTCCCGGCTCGCCTAGGACAGGTACACATAGAAAGGCAAATGAAGGAAAATACCTACGAGAGGAACCTGTCCGTTCGATGATGATAAGTGAAATTGAAAACCCGCGGGGACGAGACTGAATATCGCTGGGTCAAAGGATTGTACGCCGGCGCGAAGGATCTTCCTTGCCTTACCCCATGTTGGGTTTGTTGTGGCCGGTTGGACAACTGCGCTGGCTTTTGATGGTCGTCGCTCGTCGGGAGGAACGAGAATTGTAATTAGCCCTCGGGCATGATTCATGATAATCTGGACGCGACACAATACCCGACGTCGTCCGAAGCTGGACAGAACCTGTTTTGTCATCCAACGCGTCATACAGCCGGAGGTCGGAGTATCCCCAAAAGGCCGAAAACGACACAGCGCGCTAAGAATTCGTCGTTAATGGGCTACATTTTTATGGGAATCTGTGTGCTTGGTTGGGATGCCGATTAGTGCCTGGAAGACTCCCACGGTTTCAAAGGGGATTTCGTGAGAAAGTTTTGTCGTCCACTTGTGGATAAGGACGATATCTTTAAGATAATTACTTAACCCATCCACTGTTGCGCATTGGAAATTAAGAATACTTGCCATTCAACTATATGCATTAAATCCAAAAATTTACGTTTACAAAATGGTTTACATTGGTTTTGAGCATTGTATACAACTTCAAATAGGAAAGTTGTAGCTGTGCCTGACCCTGTAATAGAAACTAGAAAAAATCGAATATCCTTGAGCAAAACCAATATCCCACACGCGATTTCGCTTCCTTCTGTTTAGTTCCGTAGTGTCCGGAAACGACTCGTAACCTTGTGGCAAACCGTATGTATAGTTCTTTTAGGAATAAAAAAAATTAGAGCAATATACCTTAGCTTAGAAAAAATGCAATATTTGGTAAAAAAGGAGAACTCAAGCAGTTTAAGGCATTCCTTTGCCATGGTTTTCACAGCCTCTGTCCTGATCTCCTTGGCAACCGGTGACCCACATCTGGACCACGCACTACGAAAACAATCCCATTGCTAAATTGCTTTCGGAAATAAGCTCAGCATCCAACCTTCGATGTTGCTCGGAATGCCACATCCGATGGCATCCTACCGTCTTCCTGTTATTCCTGCCGAACTTGCTAGCCGGGGAAAAAGAAATTACGTAACCCCCCCAGGGCTAGGCGGCATCCTGCCACGCAGACGATCGTAAACCCTTTTAACACGCACAGGCTACTTCCGGATGATGGTCGCTTTTCTTAGTCATGCCCTTTACAGCGCATTTACATCGGATATGGGCATAGATACAAACAACAAACGGCAACGAAAAACCGAAAAGTCGAATTTGAATGGAAGATTGCCCGCCCTTCACGCGCGCTTACCTTCAGGGAATTCGGTTCAAGGTTGTTTATTGAGGCAATCAAACCAAACTACCCCTGACCGACGATTGGTACCCACCGTTGCCGCTCAATCTTTCCTTTTCGGTTGGAATTTAGAGATATTTTACAACACAGTAATTTACAAACAAAAAGTTTAACCAATTCAGTCATGACTATAAACTGGACGGCAGATAAATTGTAATCGCATTGATTAAATTAAGCGACCACCAGCGATTTTCTCCAAGTACAAGAAGAAAGTTTATGACATAAAATTTTACCCACCGAGCGATTGGTTCTTGCTTTGATGGTACCGGAAGATAAAAAGATGCAAGTTGCCACGTAAACCCACCATTAACGAAAGAAGGGTTTTCATACCCGAATGAATGCACAGCGTACTACTGGAATTCGTATAAGATTTAACGAACGCGTAGATGGGGAAAATCCTGGTACAGGAAGAAACAGATTTCATTCCAACAGGAAACTCCACAGGTATATGCTTCGAGCGTTGGGCCGAAACGAAACGATGTTGGATGGTGGGGCACAGTGGTGTGTGAGAGAGTGTGTGTTGGCTGTATTATGGGAGGAGAAGAGGCGAACAGTGTGTGTGCGTGCGTGTTTGAAGGGCTCAAAAAGGGCACAGGAAGACAGGTCCACCGACAAGTGGACAGGTACACCACAGAGGAGGGTGGGTGCGGGAGGGGTTAGAAGATTTTCTGGTAAGAAATTACTTTTTACCGCCACAAAACCACAGACCATCCCTCCCGCTGTACGGAGGGGCAGAAGAGAGCAGAAGCTAAGAAAAACTGGTTTCTGAACGCTTATTAAGCCCGATTAATGAGTGTTCGTTTCGGGCGCGTCCGTTCGAAGGGCGAGCCCCACAAATCCTGCGCCGTGCGCGGGAACTTGCTGCGATTGATCCGTGGAAGCATCAGCAGCAAAGGGGTGGTTTCCCTAAAATAAAACACCAGCGAACCGCGGTCCCACGATGCTCGCGAGTGTGAGGTCCAACTTTCACCGCCTGCAATATTGTACGTACCTGGGAAAAAAGAAAGAAAATTTATCATAAGTTACACAGATGTTCTGCTAGAGAAGATACGTCCAACACAAAGCTATAAATTTTATAATTCTAAGGAAAAGGCGAAGAGCGATTATCACGACACCGTCGGGAGTCCACTTGAGTTGAGAGGCGGGCGTGAAATCGCGATTATTGCATAATAGCATGAACCGTTCCCCGCATGACACGTAATGCCGCCCGGGTATGTAGAAGAGTTACCAATCCGAACGGTTCAGGTGACAGCAGGACGAAGAAAAGGATTCACCACGCGGTGGGACACCTCGAATACCTAGACGACCCAAGCCACAGGGACACAGACAGAAGATCCTGATGTTTTATGGCGTATGTGCGATGCACAAGGAGTCCGATGGAGTCCCTTCAACGGAACACCAAAGTGGCCCGTCTAACACCTTTTAAAGAACAAATCTATAAATCTAATATAAACGAACGCCCAAAGAAACAGTTGTAAAAGAATTATCCTCTTTCACCTTTCACCGTGCGTTCAACATAAACGAGCATGCGCTGGAAGTTCGTAATGACCAACAACAAACAAAAGAACAAACCCATCGCATATACTGATGATAGACATAGTGACTGATGATGCCGGCGAAGCAAATCCGTACACGACGACGATGCCCGAAATATTACACTCCGCGGTGGAACATACATTCATTTCTCCAATTATGGCTAGCGAAGGGTTGGCCTTGGGAAATTCGTTAGAAAATGAAGTAGACTCCACCGGGTGGGGCTCGGATTGCAACCGTCGTACGATAGACGAAAAATAATAACGCACCACACGCGACAGGATATTCATTAAATCCACCTAGAGGCCCTGGCACGGGATTCGCTTGAAGACATATAAGAAAACCAAAGGAATTGTTGCAGAAAATGTAATATTGTGAGTAGGTCAGTCAGAGTACATTGAAAGGAATATTCCAGAACAAGCACAACCTGAAGTAGGGCAAATAAATTCTAATTCTTCACAGCTCCACACAAAACGATAATAATTAACCAAGAACATGATGTTTTATCGTGACACAATTTTCAGGACGGGTTTTCCTCATCCCCTACCCCACAACTTGCGCCCAATCGAGGCCATGTAGAGGTGATACCGGAGGGTTGCATGCGTTTCCGTTTGAATCGAACAGCTGAAGCCGTTTAGCATGATGTCTCCGGATAACTTAATTTCATTCCGGGAATCCACCCGAACTGGACACTAGTCGTTGTCAATCGCCGCACGGACACGGGCGGGATGCGTCGTCGCCGGCAGCCGGGAAGCCGCCAGTTCCGTTCCACCACGCCAAGGCCAGACACGGGAGAAGTGCGAGAATTCCGTTTCGCTTTCGTTCTCAAACCAACGTTAGCACATTCCAGCCACGGTCGTCCGTAACGGTCGGTTGTTGGAATGCAAACCCTTGGCGACTGATGAAAGCCGAACTCTCTGCCGTATCAGCTGCATGCGCGCGCCATTTGCGCTCGGTCATGCGATACGGCCCAGCTTAAAAATAACCATTTCCGAATATGCATTTGATACTCATCTAACGGCTAGATGCGACAGCGGATGTTTTGCAACGGGTTCTTTCCTTCCCTAATTGAATGGTACCTAGAGCGTGTACGAAAAACAAGTGAATGGAAGTGGAAAAAAAAGAGAAAAGTTTGTTGTTTCCGCCCGGGATCGAACCGGGGGCCTTCCGCGTGTTAGGTGGATGTGATAACCACTACACCACGGAAACAGGCTGATGACCACTCGGTGACCAAACAGCTACCAACGTTTACAACTGTTTTGGAATGTTGAGCCCAATTAGATTGTAACAAGAGATATCGCATATTTCCCATTCATGCGAACAAATGAAATTCTTCGGAAAAATACCATTCATTCGATCGTTTAAGAGATACCAATTGACCACCTCCGAGAGATGCCACCGTCCGTTTCCACAAAACCCATTTTCGGTGAGAAAATGGGACTTCTCGCCCGTTGATGAATGAAATAACACAGAGGACACACACAAAAAAAACACGAGCTCTGTCAACAAAAGAGCGGCATTATGATAGAAGTGGGCCATTATCAAATTGCGAGCTGTTGGAAGGATCTTTTGAAAAGACGAGCACCACAACACATTCCTTCCCAAAAGGACCCCGCCGCCGAACTGGAGAGCAGAGCAGGTTTTCCTTTTCCCGGCGACGCTTTCCATTCATCTCGGAGCGACCAACTGCGAAAGAAGTTCTGCGGAGGTCCCGCGATGCCGCCACGTCAGGCCCTTCTCCACGAGCGTTTCCTTACTTGTTCTCACACGAAAAAAGAAGGATAGACACCCGGACCTCTTCAGGCGGGCCGAACGTTGATCCTTCCGAAAGGATCTTCGATGGAAAAAAAGAGCGATCTCCCAAGTTCTCGGCCTTCGTTCTGTCTCACGGCTTGTTTGTGTGTGGGGGGGTTTTGGAATTTGTAGATGCCGGTGTTCATGCGGCCGTTTTACTCGGAAGGACACCCGAACCCATAAAACTCATATATTTCCACGCAAGGAATGCACCGGACCGGTCGGTACGTGCTGTCGGCGACTGGAGCCTTTCTACCCCATTCCGGTGCGTGAAACACGAGTAAAACCTAAAGTTCTAAGCTACCCGAAATATTTTCCCACCACGCCAGGAACACAACATCGGTATCCCACCTACATGGTTGACTTGTTTCAATTTCCTCGGCCCTATACTGTGGTTGATAAACGTTGATCGATGGATGAACGAATAAAATGCAACGCTCTGGAAGCAATTCCGATGCAAGAATTCAATAAACATTAGTATGGGTCCAACGTCCTACCGGTTGTCGCCAGGGTGCATAAACAAAACATGTTACCGAAGCCTGCTCTCAGGGGCCAGTTTTAAACAATCCGCTGCGTCGTCTCTCAAGCCCGGTCAGAAAATGCCTCCGGACTTCGGCCGCCCATCATCCTTTGTTGAATATTTTTGCATCGTGCACATAACGGTCAATGAGCATAAAACGATAAACGACAACGTATGCAGCTGATTAGCATGCAAATGTTACGACGCCTTAACCAACACACTGCCCTCCGAAGCGCGCCACATGCTCCACTGTTCTTCCTGGCAAATTGCACCCTAAAGCACGGCGAAGTTGGAAAATACATCCATCCAGTACGAGCGGTTCAAGCAGTGAATCGCTGTTAATATGCACGCCAACGAAACGAACAGCATTGTCCAGCACCAATTGGCATTGTGATATATCGCCTTCGGTGAAATGGTTCTTGTACCATTGCGCATAACATTGTGGCATCGGATGCTTGGCAACTTACACTGGACTTCTGGGTTTACTTCCCTGAGGCGATTGGCATGGTAACTAATGGAACATTTGTTTCATCTTTCAATATGTTGTTAATATTACAACACGCGTTACTTAAACTGCCATATTTTAAACAGTAAATTCAACTCAGACTCCTCAACATTTAAGTAGAACTTTAAACATTTTGCGAAAAAATAAATGTACAAAGAGCAGACAATACTAAACCATACATAAATTATGTGCAATCTCGCTGTCTTGCGAGTTGCCCGAGCACGCTCGTCTGGTCTGCAATAAAACGGCCAAGCCGCTGAAAAACGGGAATGATGCACATTTTTCACTACCATAAAATTGTTTTTAAAGGGCCGACACGCCATCGTAAAACACTTCAACAAAAGAACCGGATGCGTCTTTTTTTCCTTTTTTAACTTTCAGCCTGCAGATTTTGACGTTCGACGCCTACGTTCAAAACTTTGGCAACAGATCTCGTCTGTCAAACAAACGAAGAACTTGCCGCGTTGCCTGGCTGGGCATAGTAAACATCGGTTTGTGTTTGTTTTATTCATTGGTCCCTTTAAATATTCCTGGAAAGCACCCAAAAG
>KE525161.1:249333-279972 GCA_000441895.2 Anopheles sinensis | reverse complement strand
GGCCAGGGGAGGAAACCCAACAGGAGCTGTCATTGCTTGGACCCCCGGAGGACATCCCGCGAATGTGATAAAAAACAGACTGATAACTTCCAACTTTGGTCAACTCAAATTATCAATGAACGTGATCGTCGTGAGTAGATCGTAACCACCGTTAAATGGAAGAAAAAATCCGAGAAGAATGCGAAGAACTCTTGGCGAGGAAAACAAACGGATACAAAGTAAATAATTATTGCATAATATGAAATGTTCCGTGAAAATGTTTAAGTGTGGCAAAAGAGGAAATGGTTTCTTGAAAACTAGTATAGAAATAACAAAAGAAACTATTTTCAGATATATAAAATTCTGTTCTGATCTGATTTCATCGACTTATAAAATTAATAACATGTTCCGATCCGCGAATGATTTTTCTTTATGCCTGGAAAATGTTAGCATTCTTATATTAACTAGGCAACATATGGAGAAAATTCCTTGTAAAAGTAAGGAAAAAAAACTTCTCTGGCAACCGCTATCATAAACCACACATGGCAGATACCATAAACCGCAGCGCTACCTTATCGCATCATTAGACGTAACACCTTTCGAGTGCGACACTTCACACTGATCCGAGAGGGAACTAATCCCCAGGAACAGCTGGTGAATGAACCGAACGCTGATAACCATCGGCGGATCAACAAAAATGACCGTTAAGTTAAAAGAACTGTGTCCACCCGACCTAACTCGTGCCCCTGGCATGGCGCGGGAAAAGCTTCAGCACCCCAGTATGGTCCGGTTGATTTAGAAGAGTTAGCGGAGCCCCTTCGGCCATGTGGTTAGCGAACATTGTGGCCCGATAAGTTACCTCACGACGAGCACCAGCGTGTTTTTATGACTTTCTAATGAACCGGACGGTGCACCCGAGCTCCCATTAGTCCATAATGCACGCCTAGGGTCCTGGAGATGGTCGAAAACTGGTCGGGAAATATTTGGTGGATTTCAGGTTATTCCAAACCAGGATAGACAATTACCTGGAAGTTTATCTAATACTATATCACACTGTTTTTGGACTCTATTGAAAATTGTGCTTTGTGGGGAAAAAACATCGCACAACATAAAATTATACTTGATACGTTTTACCTAGTTTAATGTACTTTTAAATGTGATACATCAAATCACATTATACAAATATTTGATGAAATTATTCAAATATCCATAACTTACAACAGAAAAAAGGGAACGATTCAGTAAGTCTAGGCAGCAGATGTTCCGTCTGTTGTTTGTTTGCGCCCTGCATAGGGAAAAAACACCATTTCACCGCCAATTTCTCGCTTACAGTCAACCAATTGACCACCACCGAACCATACTACCGGTAGCCAGCCCCCGAATGGAACTGGACAGACGAACCAACGTGCTACAAATTCTACCACGCTCGAAACCAGTTCGTTCTCTCATTGGAAGAATAGCAGAAATTTCACACCTTTTCCGTCGTCCCGATTCCGGATTTTCAACCATAATGGCCGGCAAACGGCTGCGGCAGCCTGTCGGGCGATGCTTTTGGATTTTTATGCAAATTTTGCCGCCTCAAAAAGATGGATGGGATGCCTCCGTTCGGCGACCGGTCGGTCTCGCGCCCGGTCATCAAACTATGAATGATGGCGATTAATGAATCGGAGTCCTTCGGAAACCTTTCGCCCCACGTGCGTATCGCCCGTCCGCAAAGCCAGCCTGTTCTCAAAGGGTGACCGATTTCGGTTTCCGTCCTTTGATTTCGCCAACGGGCGAACCTTGTTGATGACAGAATCGGAGAACCATGTGCCGCCGCCCGACTCGGTTCTCCCTATCGCGGTGATGGATGAGAAAAAGGGTTCCCTTCAATTGACTGGCATAGGCATATCGGTATGTCCTGGGCGGAAAATGATGAATGACCTGCCGACCGGACATCGATGCATATGCCGAAACACGGGGTACGAGGATTTGACCACAATGTTTTGTATTATTTACTTAGACCATCCCTGCACTCCGTCTGTCGGCACCTTGAGCTTGATGAAAAATGTACTTCTTCGGTAGCCAATTTGCTGGACAATTAAAGGCGGCTCTTGCTTTGCCACGTTCAACTTTTAATGAGATATAACGCAGCCGCTCTTCAACTACAGCTACTTCAAAACATAATAAAATATAATAAAACTAATCATTGTGTGCAGTAAGCCTTTGAATATATTGCCTCTAAGTACGTAGGTACCTGTATGTGGGTATCCTTTTAAAATCTCCTTTGAACTACATATTTTAGTACTATAGTTTTTAGCGAGATATTATCTTCATGTAAAACTTGTCAAAAAATTTGGCATAAGATCCTTTTTAAAACCTTAATAGATTCTGTATTTGCGACAGACTACACCAAGCACAAATAAGGATGATAAAATGCAAATGGTTTTTTGTAATTATTAAAATGAAACAAAAAATCATTAAAATGAAGAAGTGAAAAAAAAATATTTTTTTATAAAGAACAAATCGAACCGAACATGGGCGTTAGAATTGGATCTACAACTGAAAGTGAGTTCGAGCTGTGCATTCAATGACATCATATTCCAAATTTTGCACTGTGCAGATTCCCGCCTTTGGATCCGATGGCCGTTCAGAACCAATCCATTCTGTACCATATGGTCCTGCCGTGCTCATGTGTCAAAAACACACATGTGTGGTAAATTCAAACAATCCGTTGCGACTCAGCAGATCATCATTTCCGGCCAAAATTGGTCTTCACACAGTTTTCGCCACACACCAGGGGGTAATCCCAAACGACTTCGCTGGAGCCCTTCTGGGCTTGGGCCGGGAGTCTACGGGGGCCTTTGACAAATTCCGAGCATCGCTCGGTGTGGCTGTTAGCTTTGGACTGGCTGCTTCGCTATACCAAATTGCAAACATGTGTAATCCATGTGTAACATAGAGCTACGGTCTTCGAACCGTTTGGATGACGGCATGAAGGAAAAAAAAGTTTAATAAACGGTCCATTCCAACGGTCGCATAACAAAGTCACAATTTTTCCTAACCCAATCGAGCAGAGAGCTGAGCAAAAACCGGTGAACCGACTTTGCATACGAAGTAAGGCATCTACATCAAAGTGCGGAGTTCAAGAAGAAGGACGAAGTAAGGATGAAATTTCGTAGAAACGTTTGGCCAACGCGAAGAGTTCTCTTTAAACCAGATCCGCCGAAGGAAAACAAAAAAAAAAAAACTATATCAACTTGCTCTTGAGAAAATGTCGAAGAAAAACAAATACCCCTGTAGGCCGCTTTAACGGTCGTGTGATGTACGAGAATCGCACAACGAATATCGTATCTCAACTCAAGACGTGCAGTTTCCGCTCCACAAGGCGCGTAGGTGGGCGCAAAGCTACGAAAGAATGGGTGTGATCGAAAGCGAAAAAAAGATATCCTTCGAAGGCGGAGAAAGTCCCCGGAAAAAGGATACAGACGAAGGACCCGCTCAAGCTTCAGAGCAAACCGAGCGCGTTTGAGGTTTTTAAAATTTAAAAGGAATCCCTTTTTTTGCAGTACGGACAAACATTTGAAGGAGGGCGAGGATAAAGGAAGGATTTGACTGTTCTTAAAGGTCCAACGGGGCCCTTTTTTGCGGCCTCTTTAGTAGTCGTTCACGTTTTGCTTTGAAACCCGAATCGGGTATCGATCGGGACAGGATCTTCCTTCTCGGCCAAACCGTTTACACCCGGGGGTCGGCGGGACCACGGCAGGAGACAAGCGGAACAATAAATAATCATATGATCGAAAACACATGACTTCTGCGGACCCGGACCGATCTCGGAAAGATGACGACAGGCGCAAAAAAACAACCGATCTTCTGCGAACGGTCGGTACAGAAATGGTGGGAGTTTAAGCCACTGATGCGAAACACTTGTTACATTTCTTAGGGACCTGTTTGGGCTGGTGCATTTCTTTTTTTTTCGTTTTTTTTTGCTCGTCTCGTTTCTCTAGAGGTTTCGGTTTCATTTCGTAGAACGATTTTCCTGATGTTGCTTGCACTTGCTTGTCCAAAGACCCTCTTGTTGAGGGCCTATTTACAAATAAGAACCAGAGTCATACGTTGACGCGTAAAGAAAACAACAATGTAACAGTCGTTGGTTAACTTTTTACCGAAAACTTATCCTATGTTTTTTTATAGAAGTACATTGGCGTTTTTCGAAAGTTTTCAATCTTAAAAATCGATTTACAGATGGTTGATAGATTACCATCTATCAACTGATCCTGCAAAATCAAGAACAAGGTTAACTTGACGTCCATTTCAGTAACTTCGGGGTACATTAATGCTTCAGCCCTTTCAGCCAATATTTGTACTGCTCTTCAATCAAAGAAGGATACCTTTCCGGGGACAACCGAAAAATTTTATGAAACCGAACTGGCTGGGAACGAAAACCACCGAAACGGGGTTTCGGTTGCTCGCGTACCAGCTAAATTTTCCCATGGGTCCCGGTTCCCGAACGGGTACACAAAACCGGTTCACTAAAGTTTCCAATTATCGGCGTTGCTGATTTAATTACATTCTCTCTTTTGCCCAAATGACATACGCGGGACGAAATGTGGCTTCAAACATGAAAAAATAAAAATACACACACAAGCGAAAGGTCACTTTGGTAGCGTGGCGGTTTTGCAACAATCAACCCGATGATTGACCGATCGACTCGAACGGTTTGGCAAGCGGTAATTGGTAAGAACCGGAGGTCCGACCCGAACCGGATGAATCCTTGATTACAGGGTCTCGTACACGCAAACAATGCTGACCAACGGTACTTATGTAGAAGATGATGTGCAAAAGAATTTACTCGTTGATAACGGGGTATACATGAAGCTATTAATTAGCAAGTTATATGAATTCTTTCATTAAAACAACAAAGTTGGACAATTATTTTCTATTAAGAGATTCGCTTATGCGTTATCAACAACATAATATAATATCATTTAACTACCACAAGCAATAAGAAAGTTTTCTGACATTATGTAATGTGTTTGGACTTTCATTCATGATCGTAAATTATTCATGGACGATGAACAAATCATTCACTATTAACACGTGCACAGACGGTCTGAATTTCACGTTGTCACGTACCCACAGACCGGTCACGTTTTACCAAATAAGAACACTGGTCTGGTTGCCATTGTTGAAAAGGGCGGTAACAAATAAAAGTGAACCCTGCAAAGATGCAATCTCCCAACAATTGTGAATATCCGGGCACGTAGGACCACCGCCGGTATGAGCAGTCGGTGCAATTGTCATCGTCCGCACAATTTCTGCCAGTTGACCAACGTCCGTTGAATATAAGCTGACTGCACAATTCCCCCTGGCCACCGTACGTCCTTTTCAAGCGCTTCAGAAACAGTGTCCGAATGGCACTTTTGTACGCATCGTGTTCGTCTAGGAAGGATTAACATTTCTTGTTCGTCCTTCCAGCTGCACCATGGGGGTTCGCCATTTCCTCGTGCGTTTCTTATACCACTCGGTCGCTTCCTTACGACAGATTCTACTCGTACCATGGCCACAATTCTTCCCCGGCTTATCCTCTTGCGAGGGGTTTCAGGAGCGTCTAATCAGCTTCCACCGACCCACGTCCGAACGGTCGGCTGTGTGCAAAATTGAAATGCAAATGGTTGCCGCCCCGGGTCGGCCCTTGTCAAAGAAGAAATTCTAGTGCGGTTGTTTATTTTTGTAAGAGATAAGCTGCGCTTCCCGGAGCCACTGATAAGATTTACCTTCTTTGACCAGCTTGTCGTGCATTGGAAGCGGCGAAGAAGGCAAGGGCAAGGCAAAGACGCACCCACGTACCGACATCCTTGGTCCGAAAAGACAGAACACCTGAACAATTTTTCTTCCTGCAGTATGATTATGATGAAACAAATCGGCCAACTTTTTTCAAATACCAAAAAGGACATTTGGCGACATTTGCATGTTGAACCGTTTTGAAATGATAATTAGTTTCTACTTCTTTCCCTCACTCTTTCTTAATTCTATCCTGCAATCTGAGGGCTGGCCGGTGCATTCTTGCAAGGCCGAGATGATGAAGGTCTTATAAGGAGCTGATTGACAATTACCGGTGAAGTGTGCATACCACCAGTGCAAAGGATGAGCAGTCGCTAATGCCATTATTCTATTAATTGAAGTTGAAATTAAGCCACTGCGGAGAAGATGGCATGAAATGAAAAAAATGTTTATCTAGAAAGTCATGCATATAGTGCTTAAAGTACATTTGATGCTAGTATAGTGCATTCAACTAATGCAGTTGATTTTACATACATACTACTTAAACAAAATATTGTCGAATTTTATATCATATCATAACCACACCAGAACTTTTGTCCTGTTAGGCTTAAACAAGGGTATGTATAATTTTTTTTCTTTGAGACGCTGTATACATAATTACTAAGGTTCGAATATTTAAAAACAAATATTTGCAATCCTTTTGTTTCTCGCTTGTGCTCAACGAAGTGATATTTAAAATATTATTGTTGATATTGTTTATGTCAAATTTTTATTTATAAGACACTAAGATAAAAGATTCTCTTTTATATAAGATAAAGATATATAAAGATTCTCTTTTAGATAAGGCAAAAAGATAAAAGATTCTCTTCAAAAAGAACGCTTTTACTACTCGAAGTAATAATTGTGGACGGAGAAGGTGCTATAATTTGCATGACAGTATAGTATATTTGAACATCGATTTTATATAAAAAGATGATTGCAAAGAAAGGCAACAATCAGCGCGTAACAACCAAACACTAGAGTTAGCAACATACGAAACAAGTTGTGAAGTTGTAAAAAAATTGGAGTCAAATATTTAAAAAAATCCTTTAAAGAATCCAGTTGGAAGAATGCCGTCCCGTTGGAACAACGGCCAAAATCCACCTGACGCCGTATTTTCGCGCCAGAATTGTGAAAAGCGCGCCTAAATCTTTAACCCGACTGACATACCAATACATCACACCGAGCGAGCGAACGAAACCCAACCTCAGTCAAGATCCCATCCTTGCCCGTCTGTCTCATTTCTCCCACGGTTCGCTCCCGGTCACTGGGCCTCGAAAAGGATAACAGAGAAAGAAACCGTTCGGTGTAAACAAACGAAATAAATATCCAGTAGAAACGGACCCCGTAGAAAAAAGGAGAGCCAAGGCCCATCAACAACAAATCATAAAAACGCACACTTTTGCTCCGTATGCGCGCACGTTCCCACGAAAACCCGCCGCCCACCCACCGCACCCGACACACAACCGACGTTGACTCGTGTCCAGCAAAGCCCCTCTAAGGCCCAGGAACGCTACGACTGTAGCTGTGCGCCCGTAGCACACTTTGTCTGTGTGACCGGGAGGATATCGACGAGCGAAAACACACCTATCTGAAAAAGGACAACAAACCGGGTCCGAACGAGGAAGCGAGAACCTGCCAACCCTATTACCTGTTATAATCTTGTTAGAAAACCGAACGAGCGTACGGTGCGCGAGCGAGACGTTGGAAGCTGGCAAGCATCCCGCACAATCTCCGCACGTACCAACAACCGTTCGCGACGATCACCATCAACACCCCCGAAAGGATCGCATATATTGGCCGCACGGGGCTAACCTGTACACCACGGGTTCCTTGTACGGTAGTGGGGCAAAGTGGTACGGCACAAACACGGAGAACAGGTAGCAGCAATCGCACTCGCTCGCACTTCAAGGACTGGCCCATAGCAGCATCTACAGGTTGGAAGAATGAATGGATCGGATACACCACTCCGACGACAACGGTCCAGGGTCTGCTGGGTCGATGCAGCTTCTTTCACAGGCTCCGAACTGCGAGCTACAACAGGTACAAGCGAGAAAAAGGTCGCAAAGCAAAAACTGATGGGAAAACAACAAATAGGCTAGGATTCCCTTACACGCACCGGCATCATCCGGTAAGGGGCGATTCTTATAAGCAAGGTGAAAATAGCGGTACTGAAACGGTTCTTAGCAGAATTGGGCGGAAAGAGGAGGAAAGCGATATGCCTCTTCCTTTTCTTCGAGCCCCCGAACTGGTGGTCTGTGTCAGGTGAAGTGAGGACTGCCCTGTCAGGCCCACATATTCTCACAGAGAACACACACGGATGCAGCAATGAACGTCTGTTGTTCAAATTTGTGTAACAAAGCGATCGAGTCTATTACGCATCAGTCAAATGAGTTGCTGCGGAATGCTGAAACCCCTTTCTAGTGTCCTTTAAAGAAAAGGGTAAACAAAAGCTGAAATTTTATTCCCATAAGGATTATCAAATTTCCTTCCAATAACCCACAAAACGCCAACAGCGATCTATCCTGCGTTGATGGAATATTCCAGATCGAAAGGCAAGAGATATGGCGGCGCATAGGCACGCCACATTCACGCGCCAAAACGCAGTGCGCCAGCATCTTACATACCAACATTCATATGCTGAATATATGGACGAGTACCATCCTTAACTCCGTGCACAAACAATTCCCACTGTGTCAACTAATGCCCTCGGACTCTTGCATAAACAGCTCCCGACCATGCTGCGCGCAGGCAGGATGGTTTGGGCAGCGGAAAACCTTAGCCGTTTTTCCGTCGTTGGCGTTCCAGAAGACCTCTAGCATCTCGAGTGGCACTTCATCATCCGGGTTTCCTTCATTTTCGCCAATTTGGTTCGGATGGAACAAACCCTATGAGTAAAGAGCAATCGTATGGCCTATTGAAGCATAGAAAAACATAAACACTTCAGTTAAAAGTACGTAGATTACAGTTTTTAGAGAAGCTGCGATCGTGGCAGCTTTTCTGGTTCGTGAAGATCAAGTTTGTGGGCAAAAATTCAAAATTTTCCATTGCAACCCAACACCAAAGGACATGCGGAGGAAAAACATGCAAATTCAAGAACTTGCAGCCATAACAACGACCATCAAAAAGTTCTCCGGTTTCCCGCCTATACCGGGGTGGGTGGTCATTAGAATCCATAAATCTCACACTCAATTAATCGAACGCATCTAGTGCGCGCTAATCAGGGACCTGGAAAGGACCCGCGCATAACAGCTGGGGCCGTTCAGACGGTATTAGATTACCTGACTACGGGACAGGGTTTAATGAGGGATTGCTTCCTTTCTGGGGACGATCGCGCACTCGCTTGCCATACGGCACTCGGGAGAACCATCTTCGCCCAAAACAAACACCGACCGACGAACGCCTAGGCCATCGGTAGGAGGACCCGGTACCTTATGTTCACTTGCTACCCGGCGATCATCATTCTGGTGCCGCTACTACCAAAGGGTATTTAAGAGAATAATTTATGAAACAAAGGAGTCCACATAAGGAAAACATATTCGAGGAGGTGAAAGTATGTTATGTATGTGTTTTATCGGTCCCTAACGACCATTTCACAAGAAGAGATCACAAAAACTCAGCGAACAGAATTGGTCATCTCTAAGGAAATTTCCGTTGCATACAACGACCAGTTTCCAGTTAACGTGACACTTGCCTAAAAGCACCGAATTGGCCTACACAAGTGTACGAAAATTTCTTGGAACTCTAAACCATAGCGCAACTGTCATGCAAATCCGTTTCGACAGCGGATGGGATCAGATTTCCAATCGGTTTTCCGCTCCGTATTCCGTTACAGCACCAGCATCAGAAACAACCACAGGTTTCCGCTGGCTGCCTTGACGTATAGACCACCACCATATCCTGCGAAATTGGCCCGTAACATGTGAGAAGGTATCAGATTACTAAGACGATAAAAACTTTGCGACGATCTTGCGTAATAAATATGTTGGCGAAAGTTGAAATCAATACAAGGGTAAAATTAACCGATGCCACGAACGTTATGTTGTTTAATATAGCTTTCAAAATTACCAAAAGAGGAAAATACATGCGAAAGAATAATTACAATATCAGACAATAAGCCCACAAATGTGTAAAAGTGTAATAGTAGAAAGGTATATTCCTAACCAGTATTAGACGGTTAAAAATTGAAATATGTTTAGGCAAATCAATTCAAATCAATTCACGTTCTTCTAATGTTCTGAATCGATATTCCCAAAAGTTCGAGTTTGGGTCGTAAAACGCCAGCGTGCCGTTCCCGGAATCGGCAACATTCTGCTATCTACATGGGATATCGTAAAACGAGTCAAAGGCGGCACTAGCAAATGCTCGCCTTGACCCTTATTTATGGCATGGCGCTCGTCCTGGGGCGCGAAGGGCCCGAAATCAGGGACACAGCGAGGAACCGTACCGGCGAAAGCTACGTAGGCGCTGGACCAGAGCATGGACAAGGATCTCGGTAGGACTTTTATGGTATGCCCGAAATCGAGAAGTCATAAAAATTGCATCCAATCGCTTGCTGCGTGTGAAATTATGCAAGCATCCCAGGCGATCTTCATAGAGCACCGGCGCATCTACCGAAAGATCTGCCTTTTTGCAAAATCTACCTATTTTGTAGAAATTCAGTTTAAAAACAGACACATTCGCCTGAAAGTGGGTTGAAATACATCCTTTTTTCTACTCAACAAGTGTTTAAGAAAGTGGTAGGTATTATTAGAGCAAAAGTGTAAGGTCTTTAGAAACTATGAACGGAAACCGTAGTCATTGTACACAATAGCTTTACTGAAAAAAATGCATGGACAAAAAGGAATCCTCGTGAAATGGAGAAAAGTTGGATTTTTTGCTTCGAGTTAATTTTTTCTGCAAATCACGTATCATCGTTAATATTTCGAACACCGAAACGCTCTGCATGGTGCCAAAGTATAGGTTTCCCGACAGGCCAGAACGTAAAATTCTAGAAAACTTTAAAAGCACACTGGAGAAACTTCTGCACTGGCGGCGGCATCTTCAGAATTGAAGGTATCTGACCCATCTAAGTTCTTCGGAAACGTGTGACCAATTTGTGTTGGTGGGAGTAATTTTGGAGTCATTTGTAGAAGGTTTCACTCCTTAATGGAAAATTGCTCGCCATTAGCTATGGTATTGTTGGAGAAATTACGAATCATACTGCTACTGACTGGTGATCATTAGCCATCTTTCGACCTGTTGAGTTTTTTGTATGTATTAGGTTAGGATAGTTAACAATGTTGAACAAGAGACGTATATACTTTACCACTTCAGCAAAGATGATGCATAAATTGCAGCAGGTATCGCTATTAGCGGTCATTCAAAGCAGCTATCGTATGGGTTTTCGAAGGATTTAAAAAACACCTTCTGCCAGAATGGCGTAGAACCATCGAGAGAGTGCGCCTTTTGTCCCTTTAATCTTTGACAGTTACCAAGAAAAAAGGGAAGCAAGAAAAAATAGTGCGCCAAAAGTGTTTTAATTACTATTTTCGGCAACTTTGGCAGAACCGATCTCACGCCAGAAAGCCGTGTACCGTATCGGATCGGTTTTTAAAAAGCGCACGTCAAGTGCAGCGGATGCAAGAGGACATGCACCCTTACGATCGCTGCAGGGTATGGGCTCGGTGCCGAACCCATCGATAAACATGATAAATGACCCGAGGGAGAAGGCAAGGAGCAGGAAAAAAACCCATCAGTCCGTTCGTCCTGCGAAGGATAGCGCCGAAAGGAAAGCATTGCAAAAAAGAAGCATGATGTGCAGTTACTTTTCTAGCAAATTCTCAGTCAGCAAGCGATCCGATCGCATAGCACGTATGCACCAGAGGCCTACCCGAAAAGGATATCGATGTTCGTGTTTTTTTTCTTCTTCTTCTTTTTGGCACAATACTGCTAACAATTGCATTTCCCAGCACTGAACAACATACGGCGCGCCATTGGACAGTGTCGTCCTTTTTCGAACCCATTTGTCCCTTTTTCTACGCTTTTCAAATCGCCGACCATTTGCACTTGTTTTGCGCGCCATGTCACGTCCGACTGTGCGGACAAAAAGATGTGAAAAATGACTTCCAGTTAATCATTGTTTTCAGTGTCACCGTGATTGTGAAAAGAAACTCACTGTTTTTTTGCAGTAAACGATCGGCAAACATCGAGGTAAAGAGAAGAGAATACACAACACAAAAGAAAACCTGTCCCCGGGCGAAAAAGATTATTCGTGGCGCCACCAAATTATCCTGGTTAGCAAATGTAACAAAAGTACAATGGAGAGAATGTACTTCAAACACTGAAGTGCCGAAAACAGACACTTGTTGCGAAAAACGAAGGTAAAAACGGCTATGCAATTGAAATGCGATAAAAACAAGGTATCGTAAGGCACCTACCTGTTATTCAATGTTGCTTCATCTTCCTGCTGGTGTTGCTGCTGCTGCTGTTGTTGCTGCTGCTGATGTTGCCACCGACTAGATCCGTCGTCTTTGGTGTTACCGCCGACGTTGTCAAGATTTTGATGGTGTACCGTGTTATCTTGCAGAAGCAGTGCTCGGTTGGAGGCGTCATTTCCAGCCGGTGCTACCGTATTATTTTCTTCAGTTTGTTGAAATTTGTCTAGCAGATAGCGAATGAAATATTTGAAGAATACTTAGAATTTGTTCTATATCTTATCAGTTGGCAGCAGATGGACTGCTTCCGGCACAATATGGCGAATCTTAATCGTATCACACACTCCATCAAAATTCAAATGTCAGCTACTATAGGGTGATAAGCACTATTCCAAGAAAAATAAGGTTCAAACATACCAAAACTCAATGGTGGCAGATGGCCTCAGATGACACTTACGCTCAGCGCGTGTGTGATTTTAAAATTGTGTTTATATTCCAGATAACCGAAGAAAAAAAAATTAAAAATCAACAAATATGGCACAAAAATGGCACTTTCTTTGCTTTAAAGCTTTTGCTGTTCGCATAAATCTTATCAATTCACATTAAGCAAGAACCTAATCCTTTTCGGTTTTTTTACTGAAAAGTAACTCGTTAATGTGTCTTTTCGTGGATTTTCACTACATGTAAACATAGAATAGTTACGACTTCTTACCAACAATAGTTTAAGACACTTGTCGAAATATAAACTTAAACCTTCCCACAAAACATCGAATTAAATGTTGGTGGTATACTTTTTAACTGGCTTTTTTCTATTCTAAACCTTAACATGGATCATAGAAGGGTTCGACGATTCAACAAAGGTAGGAACGCGTTCCCCCATAGCGAATCATATTCCATACGTAAAATGAACAACGAACTAAAGAGACGCTTCAACTGGAACGGGCATCGCTCCCTCGTGGGCTGATGGAAAAGTGTCTACTTCCGATTCCTGAATTACGCATTCAAATCTTACAAACTTCGGCCGCGCGGGATCGTAGGTTAGACAAACTTTTGCAAAGCCCAGCGAAGGAAACGGAAGGAAGCAAGCGATCTCTATGCTTACAAATGCGTCCTATTTGTCGTCACTTTCACTGTGTCCTCTATACACATGATCTCTGGAGATTGTCATGTAGGGTTAAAGGATCTTAGAAAAGATGCAAAGGAAGCTAGGAAGTATGAAAACGGCCCGGCATTCATTGATGCACGCCAAAAGGCGTTTCGTTCCGGCATTCTTTCCTGCTTCTGCCGAAACCGTACAAAGTAAAGATGCAGAAACGTTGAACCATGCAAGGATATGTACAATATTGCCCTTAGCGGACAGAAAAAAACAACACCATCTCGCAAAAGGAATATGTTGTTTTCCATATGAGCAACACGTGCGCTTCGAAAATTCTAAAATCTTGCGATATTTGAACTGCAATAAATAGCACACCGGACACTTGACGGAAGTTAGCATCTGAAAAATCTTAAATTTAGAACAATAAAAAAAGAAGCAAAGCTCGTGGCACGGCATGAAAAAAACATCTTAAATTACATTGATGGTATTTTCCTTTTGTACTATCTCTCAAAGGCACACGCGTGTCATAAAATAGTTTAGATAATTCTGAAGAAAAAAAGGAACTTTCCAAGCAATCGAGACTCGCCCTCTCTTCATTACCATAAGAATGTCGGGCGGGTTCCTTCCGGAGCGTCTGAGGCAATAATGGTCGGGCAGGGTTTGAACACGTGCGCAGCACAAGAAGCCCGAGCCATCCCTAGGCGGGCACGAAAAAACATGCGCAGACAGCTTTCAAAAATTTAAAAGACAAGCATGAGAGGAGTGTCCATCGTCTTCGTTTTTCGTGCTGCAGAGCTCCAGTAAGCCCCGAACCCCTTAACGGCTGCCAGCTTCTAAGACCCCGTAAAGCGTCCCTACGTCAGTGGGTGTCCTTTGAACCGTGGCAAAATAATTTCGTGGCCCGTGCGCGCCAAGCCAACCCACAAGGCATACGACTTTGGGTTTCCTTGCTGAAACAGGAATTGCGCCGCGCTGAGTTTCTGTCGAAATTACCGGTAATACTACCATCACCATCTCAACATTGCCACACGCTTCGGTTGAGATTCCTTGATGGAAAAGACGGCAGTGGAAAGGAAAAATCAAACCACCGAAAGTTGGAAAAACCGTTGGCCGCACAATGACCGTTGCACCTGTTATGCCCTGCACACACTCACGTTCGTTCTGCGTTCCTGCCTAAGGGGTCTGTGTCTGTGGGGCTACAAACTTCTTCACACTTGCGTGCACAATTCCGGTAAGGGCTGCATCCATGCTCTCCACCCTATCTCCGAAGCACGCTACACGCCAACCCAACGTCCCTCGGTCGAGGATCGTTATACTCCCCAGCCTTATGGGTCTGCGGCGTTCGTGTACGAATAGTTTCAATATTTGATGTAGTTGAAAAAACGGTTGACCCATACGAGGAAAGTAAACACACACACACACAGGCACACGGGAGGTCGGAGAGCAAACAAATTGCTTCCTTACGCAACAAGGGCCCAGGAAGGTACAACAAGTGGTTAGAACTTTTCTAGCCGACGATCGTCGTTCGTGGAGACTAGGACTTGTTGACCTGTCGGAACGAACCAAGACAGCCCCGATGTCATGAGGCGGTCGTGCATGTCAAGTGCGGACGTTCATAGTTGAGCTTCCACCTTTCCTCCTACCACACCTTTATCTACCATTCAGGAAAGGGCGCGAAGAAGGAGCAAACGTACTCGAAGGTTTTCACGCTCCAACAAACCCGTGCGGCGGCCGTTCACCGTGGATGGCACGGAGAAGCACCACCTTCTTGCAAACGGACAGACATGGACAAGTGCTTTAACTCAACTCTGGTTCTCTATGATTTTACGCTTTTTGTTTGCTCGTTCGCTCCGCCAAGGTTACATTGACCGTTAGAGAGCATTGCTCAATGTTACCACGGGAATGGGGTCCTGATGGGAATTTATACTTCGCTTCACATTTCCCCCCCTTTAAATCATTCTTTGGTCGCTCCTACGTGGCACTTCGAAGATGCTCCCGCAAACCATGTATAGTGCGTATCGAAATCCAGCCATCAGCAAACAATCGGCTCGACGCACTTCGCCACTTCCGGCAACATTTTCCCGGGGCTTTGCTTGACTTTACTCCAAACAAACCGATTGGTAAATATTGAACTATCTAGCGACGACCTATCGCCAGTTTTGGGTCCGGAGAAAATGTAACTTCTTGGAGCCATGGAAGGGTGTGAAAATATATTGGTTCAGGCTGGTAGGTTTCCAGTTGGAAAAAGGTAACAAACGACATTCATTGAACTCGGGCCTGTAGACTGATGCTTTCTTTGATGTGAAGAATCTAGCAAAAAAAGAGTGTTTGATTATTTATGATTATTTGAATTTTTTACCAACCTGAACCGAATCCCAACCGAATAGACGTTACATTTTACAATGCCCCCCCATTGATTGCCCAAAAACAAATCAAGCAAAATGGCGGAAATGGCGCTTTTTTAATAGCCCACGAGCACCCCAGGGGGATCTAAAAAAAGGATTTACCGGAAACATAATCTAGCGTGTGTCGCGCCTGTGTCGCTCAAAACTCCTATGTCCTATCTAATCTATACAAATGAGACGAATTAAGCAACGAACGCGGCCAGGAAACGTGTCCCTCCGTTTGTGACGCAGAAAACGGCAAACGCAGAGCTGGAAGGTAATCGAAAAGCGTTAAGCTAACGTTTCGTTTCGGGTGTTCTGTTCCATCGTCTGCTCCTGCCGTCCGGCCATCTTTGGCATCAATCATGACACAAACTGTTCGAGTTCCGTGCACCGTCCATCAGCAATAGCATATCCAGACCGGCCAAACCGGACGGTTCTCCTGCCCCCATGCAAACGGTGAGCATTCCATCAGACCACATTATAGCTCTGTCCGGAGGATGCAGCGCATTTCCATAGGAAAATGTCACGTCACGGCAAAGGTCAATATGATCGCTTAATCAAACTCGTTCAAGCAGATGTAAGCGGGCTCGAGCGCGTCAAAAGCTTGAGATTTCCATCCCTCAGACGCCTGCGGAAGATGTGTTAGCCTGCCCTGCGATACTGTGAGGCTGTGTGGACGGTTGCATTATCCGTGGCGAATCTAATATTTCCCTTTCGCCATTGTACTGGCGGCACGGTTTCGTAAAAACAATGACCAGCAGATGACCATCTCTCTCGATCCCGAGTGTTCCCCCGGCAGTCCAAACACAAACAACCTGAAGAACCAGTTAACCTCTCGTCCCCCTATTTCAGAAACCAAAGGTTCGCTCGGTTCAGTGCCACCCGGCAAGTACATCATTCACATTCGCTTCCCTTATCATCGCCCATCCGGGGAAAGGATTTTTTGTTTTACTTCCGAAAGCGACCGGTGACATTATCGCACTTCAAAACACTCTACACCCAGCATCCACCATAACTGGCGGTAATGTGCATGCGTCATCGTCCGTTCCGATCTTGCGCATCGAAGTAAGAAGGCCGGGTTGGGGGAACGCATCTTCCCTCGCCCGGTACTAAAACAAACAAGATTGAACAACGAACCGGGAGGCGAAGACGATGCGATTATTTTAATTTCAAATCTCTAATGTATGCATAACCCCGTTGCTCTCGGTGTTCCGGCGGTATGAAAGTGGCATTGCAAATGGGGCCCAGGGAAAAAATTTCCTATAAGAACAGGAAAAACCGGGCACGAGCACGCACAGCAAGAAGTGGAAAACCTCCCAAATAGTTCAAGGTGTTTTTTTTTTCATAAACGTTATCGACCAGATTTTCGGGGGTATCCGTTTTTTATTTATACATTGTTCGAAACAAAACTGCTCTTATCGTCAACCACACCAGTCATTTGGAATACCAGGGTAAAAAACTGCTCCCATCGTTTTCACCCCTGGTACCGAAAGACCAACGGTGTATGTTTCCTCAAACTGGAATCATAAAATTGTCAACCATCTATTGGTACAAGCGCGTTCCTTACTTGATTTGCCTATATTGCAGCATGTTAAAGAAAAAAATTGAATCCTCAGCAGCGTTTCTTATCCCACGGAACAGTACCGACTCGTTTTAATTATGCAAGAAGTTGGTGGTGACAAAACAGTTTTCCTTCCGGGTCACGCTTTACGAGTGCAATATAGACGAGGAACAAAAACATCCATTGCTTACGGTGGAAGATTGCACAGAATATTCATTTCGTGCCTCTGTTGGTATGAAAAGATTCTCAAGATGCTGCACAGTTTCAACCCCGGCCCATATCATAGACAATTTCTTTTTTTTACTGTTTCATATGTCACAGAGAAAGTAGTGGTGATAATGTTATCAATCATAGTTAAAATCGTTTTTCTCAACGTCCCATTGAAGCGGGAAGCGAAAAAAATTCCTACCCGGCTCGGTTAAACTGTCTAACCAAATTACATTACTGAAACCAATTCAAGAAATGATTACAAAAAATAAACTACCGGTAGGAAGTAATAAAAAAAACCCTTAGGGGTGCCGTACGTTTGCCTTTGTAGGCTAGGATCAGTTTGTGCCTTGCCTTTTTGCCCGATTCAATGCTCGAGACCGAAGAAAACCTCGAGCAGCAAGAAGTTTCCCCGAAGAACCGACCAGGGGTGTCGTTTTTTTCATCATCTTCCTCCTCTCGAAAAGCGGTATATTTTCATTACAGCGGCTTGTCAACTATCGAACCAGCTCCCTTTTGTTGCTTGGCCGAGTGCATAAACAATCTTTTTTATTTCAGCCTTTCCCCCAACCACCGGGGTGTTATTGCACATCTTGCAGAAGCGCACAACCAAACACGTCCTTCCGAGCAGCTCAAGACCTTAAACAAACTGTTTCCTTCCCATCATGTGCCGTGGCACGGAGAGCTGGTTTTCCGAAGCCAGTCCACGATCTCGGAGAATACATCAACATTCATTCCAAACACCGATAGTGTTTATGTTTGAGACTTTTCTATCAACCTTGTGCTTCTTCGGGGAGCATTATTTTCTTTTCCCCCCGATTGCAACCCCATGCAACATTGTTGCCGCCATAAAAATGCTCCCAGGGGCAACCGTTCCGTGGCCTTTTCGGGCCGCCGTTTTGGAGGCGCCCGACAATTCATTCACGTGCTATCGGCGTTGGCATCATCATTCATAGAAAAGCGCGCCAAAATATGCTCGCCAAAAAAAAAAAGGTTATCTCGGTGGAAGGCTGTCGAAAGGCTAAGGTTGCACTTTGGCTACGGTCCAACGCCAGCCCGTGCCCGCTGAAATCAGAACGCGGTTTTTTTGTCCGGTCGCATTCGCCATGCGCTTATCGTAACTGATTAAGGCAAGAAGCTCCCCCAAGGAACTCGCTACAGCTGTACTTCCCCATCGCTTGTTGGGGCTTCCTCGAGGTTACACTCGAAGCGGTTCATGAATGAGAGACGATCCGATGCCGGAGACCGGCTTATCGCTCGCTTCCCGCCAGCGTATCAATGGAGACGAATTTCCGTTAGATTTGACCTACATACATTGTTACATAAACGATCGGTTAGGATTTGCGGCGGGAGGGAGCCTTCATTCCCTAACGGGCAATTTGTGGTCCGAAAGCGATAATGCAAAATGCAATGATGTCATTGCGCGCGAACGTGTTTGCATCACACACATCAACGTTGGTTTGTTTGATTTGTTCTTCCGGATTGTGTCATTGAAGTTTTCTAATATGACGGGTAGATTGCTAAACTGAAATTTAAACAAAATTATAAGATTAGAACCATACCAATTTGAACTAAAACGCATCCGACAACATGGAGAATACCAACCGTTACACAATATGATCATGTTACCCCGATGTTCTACCATCTTCGTAATGCTTTCTTCACACTGAAAGGAAGAAAGAGACTTCTAACACGTTTCCACAATGCAGCCAACACTATCTGCAACCCGGGAAGGTGTCAAGCAGGGGGATTTGCTGAATCAATCTAATAATTTACTGCCCGGTCATGTTTCAATCATCACGTCCAGTATGGTCCGGGTTTTTTTTTTTAATCATTTCCCTTTCAAACACCAAACACCAAAATATTTCCATTCATGCGTAAAAGATTCAGTGTCCGCGCGAACGCACCTAAACGGAACAAATCCACAAAAGTACAAAGGACGAAGAAAGCGCCCAGTGCATTGCTGTAGTGCGCTACCTTTGGCACCTTTCCCCCGAAACAAACACGATGGCATCCGATCGCTGACCAGCCCCGGGTTCCCCGGCGAAACCATACCGGACAATATTAATGCCGCGGAAAAAGTGGAAGCCCTCGAAAGTCCTTCGTCGTAAGGTCTACCCCGTAATGGACTGATGCTCCCGGGAGTCAAGTAGGTTCACATTTCTTTGCCATCGCGGGAAAGATGTTCGGTGACCACACACCGGACCTGACCAGCAATATGTCCCGGCGGTCGGCGAAAGGGTCATCCGTTTAATTATGCATTAATTCCCGGGATCCGCGAGTGACCGCCGCACGAAAAAAACCCCGGCGCGAGAGATGGTGCGCGCTTGACCGGTACGGGATGGCTAGGACATTGTGTCCGGCGGCCACGGGGAACCCATTACATGCGCTCCGCTCGCGGGTAAATAAATCGTTAAAGAAAGGCAGGCACCGGAACGGAAGAATGGGCTTAGCATAATGAGGCGGCGAGGGCAAGATAACACACCACGGTGCACAACAATATGCAGAAGCGCGGAAGAAAGTTCGTTTGTTTTACGCTCGAGGGCAACCCGGGGTGGGGCCGCTCTTCGGACGGAAAACCAAAGATTGAAGTGGCCAGTCAAGGGTCGCCTTCCCGTGCCCGTACCCGTTGCGGCTGCCCGTTCCTTCGCCATTGCGATATCATATCTTACACAGCACTTCACAAGGCGAAGAAACCCGGCAAGGGTCACTGACTTACACCGACGTTAGGATGACCTTTCCGCGATGGACGGCGGACGCTGGCGAACCCTTTTTGCCCGAACGGCTCGGGGCTGACCGGAGAGGGTGACCCACCCTTTATGTATTTCGACTCGCGGGGTTCGCGGGTCCGCGGTCAGCGTTGTGCGATCGGGGTACCATTGTTCTTTAAGATTACGGTTTATTTTGATTAGCAATAAAAATAAATCACAGCTCCTAGGGAAAGCCGCGATGCTACGGTGCTACGATGGGAAGAAGGGCGCGCAAGGGTCTCGCGGGACCCATCATCAAGATCGCGAACCTCGTCAAAATCCATCGCGAACCAGCTGCAGGGCCCGAGGGCACCTTAAAAACCGTCATTACATACTTTCCCCGTGGACAGTTCGCAGGTATAATTTCCCGATATGCCGACCTTTGGGAACCGAAAGACCACTCGAGATTATGCGGATCCTTAGCGTTTCTCTTCTTTTTTTCTTGAAATCCTTCTTATTTGTCCCTTATCTCACACACGGAGTACGTGCATACCTTTCCCCCAGCGTCCAGCTGCCGTTGCCCACAAACGTCTCTTCTCCCGTTTGCGTCCCGAGAGACGGGAATGGATAATTTATGTGTTATCTTGTACAACGCTCATCATCTCACGACATTGATGGTCTCCCAATCGCAGCAGAACGAATGCAGCCGCCAGCGGAGAGCACAATCCCTCTAACGTACCGAGCCTAATCAGCCAAAGCAATCGGTAAAGACAAGGAATCTAATTGTGCAACTAATCTAAACACACACATGCATATAACTATCTCCTTTCCAACTTTTCTCGGGACGCCCCAGAACATCAAGGGCTTTTCCTGGTCAAGAAAGGGAGTTTCCTACCTCGAACGTGTTATTTCGCTGGCGGGATCGAAATGAAAACGGAAAATTCGCTTCGTAACGGTTTCTTCCTTCAAATGCCGTTGGCTTTCCCTTTTACGGGATTTTGTGAGCGTCTTTTTTTTCCTTTCCACTTTTCCATACCTCGGACGGGATATCCCTTCGATGCAGTTTCCCAACTTCCGTCCGTGTCTTGTCTTGCCTCACGTTGCGTCCCAAAAACCTGAGCCTAGCAAGGCCTGGAAAAAAGGCATCGACCTGGTTCAGCGACCTGGGCGCCGCCGCAGGTAAACGAACCCAACGGCGGGCCTCAAAAATTCGTTCACCTCAGCTCCCCACCTCTCCTCCTCAACCTCTAGGGAACCGCCACTGGGACGCCCCGATTGACGTTTGATAAATCATTGATCCTGATGATGATCCTTCCGCAAGGCCGAACCGGCACCCTCTTCTCCCATCATCGCGGTGCGCGCGCATCTTTCGAGCCCGATTCCATTCTTCCTGCAGCATCAACCAAAAAATTAATGTCCTATTCACTTCGATCAATAGCGAAAGGATCCTGTTGCATCGAGACGCTAATAGCATCGCTAGGGTGCTGCAGGAATCACCGGCGAAAATCTAAGCAAATCCAAGACGCTATCCCTTGCTCTGTTTTGGGAGAACTAATAATTTGCGCAGTTTCTTCGACGATTTGCTACCGGGTTTTGGGAATGGGGTGTGGTATGGCATTTTGCAGCCAGATCGGGTGCATCTGTCCCAATAAAGAAAAGGCAGCGACAGGGTAAGAAACTTGGCCACCACTATCATCCCTTGGCGCCAACAGCTGCGACCGGCATCGTTGTGACTTTTGATTCGCCTCTTTCGCCCAATCGAAGGATGTTGATGAAGAAAGTAAACTAAACAGTTTTCTAAAACGAGCGAAACCTTAAATAAAATCTTACATCCCCTACCGTTCGAACCGCCCGTTCATCTCCCTACCATGATTGCATTGGAAACAAAACAACACAAAACCGTCCCATACCCGCTGGCGTTTGCAGGCGTGATTTTCCACACGCAAATCGCACCACCATTCTCCCCGACACCGGCTTTATCGTTCGTCTAATCATCCCTTCCGGGGCCCGGACTGTTCCTGTCGCTCCCGGGACTACTTTGCCTCGGTTAATTTGCTTCCATTGTCGGCATGCACAAACGCATACCAACATTAGCATAGTCACACCCTGTGGGGTACCATTCTTCCGTTTTATCACACCACTATTTCCCTGCATTCGGCAACGCAAGAAGCACAGAAGAAGAAAGCGAAAAAATCCCGCCAAGCCGTGTGATTGCCAAACAGAGACTTCCATTCTGTGCCATTCATCCGAAACCTTTGTTTGGTTGCAATTTCCATGTTTTATGCACGTCTCCTCCGAAGACAAGCGCGCTCCGTCGGGGCCCTTCGAATTTTGGCGGCATCTTGGCGGCTTCATCTGCACCGAGGGTTCCTCTTCGAAGGGCGAGAAAAGGGAAAGGCGTTCCTCCTATCTTCTAATCGATATTCCGTGGGATTAATTACGGCCAATAAATTAAGGGGTTTGCTGCCTCGAAGTTCGATAATTTATTCATACCCCGTGTGCGTGATTCGCTAGCTCGCGATGCACCATCTCTAGGGCATTCTAAACGCATCCTCGCCAGCAGCATGGGACGAGGAGAAAGTAGGGTCTAACCCATGCCAGCATTCGCACCCTGCCTAATCAAATGATGCCAGCGCGGCACACATCCTTTCACTTACTTTCCTCTTTTCCTTTCCACTGCGTAAGGCAAAATTCTATGCGAATTTGAAAGAACCAAGGAACGCACGGTACCGTTGTTCGGCACATAAAGGGTAGGAAAAATCTAGCGACATGGAAGAAATGCGCCCCGAAGCGAAATTAATCGATCGGTGAGAAATTTGTCCCGCTATGCGGTGTGTTGCATGCGTTGCAGGTTAGCGGTAAAACAAATGAAGGAATGTTTTCATCTCAAGCTGGCCAAATAATGTAACACTTAAACTGCACTACCGGCTATGCTGGAAGGTTCTTAGAAGAGGTTGTTTTTTTTCCTGAAAGGACTCAAGGATCCGTATGTATCAGGGAGCTTATAATCGAAGCACAACATGGTCAAAAACAGGAAACGATAAGTGTTTTACAATAAATATAGCAGTTTATCTGGATGTGTATAACGTTATTTTATCTCACAAATAGAACCAGATACTTTACGTTTGTGTTAAAAGCATTGGATTGATTTTAACATTTCCTTCTTTCCCACCGTAATTATGTCATTCCAAAATGGTTATGTACTTTGTATCCTATCGCAAAAAGAAAAAATGACTTTATTCTTTACCGCTCGGGGGCAAAGAATGGAAGCAGAAGATGCGTTAACACCATCCCCAGCAGAAAAAAAACTCCCAAATCTGCCTCTGCAAGGAGAACGCAAGCAGCTTTATGAGAACGGCAACCTTTCACTGAAAGATCCATTAATATGCAACTAATTAACTGTAACGACGACCGGCCCAATAGAAGGATAAAAACAAAAACAAATGGTTCACACAGTACCACCGTTGGTACGAAGGATTCCACAGCCCGAGGAGAGTCCCAGAAAAAAACGACACAAAAACAAACCAATCGACGTCTTTATGCAAAGGATGCAATAATCATAACTTTCCGCATTACTATTAACGGTGACGGTCTTCTCGGTCGCGGAATTGTTCTGCATTTAAATGACACCCATCGATTCGTGGATGGAATCCGCCCCAATGGAACGAAGGCGGTCTTGATATGCATGCAACCGGTACAAAAAAAAACAGATTCTGATTTTAATTGTCTCTCGCTGTTCTATGACAAGTCAACGCCACCGGGCAGGAAGGTTCTGATTGAACTCCCAGGGAGGATCACCAAATTGATCCACTTTTGGTGCTTTGTTTTTTATCAATTCTATTCGTTCCTTTGCTCTTAGCGTATTTCCGTTCTCTTTGGGCTCGCTGCAGCAACGAACCGCAAGCGCAGTTCATTAACTTGGGACGAAACGCTGAAGAGCTGGTTCTTACTTAAGAATTTGGCTTTCTGCAGGAGACGTTCGAATGGCTAAAGTGTCATTGACTCGTGCAGTCAGCTTTCGGGAATTTCTGAATGACTTCGACATAACATGACGGACAAAATGGAAACGAAAAAACTTTGCCTAGGGAAGGGAGTTGGCGCTCACCTTTTTTTATGCAACTATATTTTTGTTTGTCATATGTTTCCAAAAATTAACAAAAAAAGCCATATACTTCTGGTGCTCCCTAGTGATTTTCCTAACGGAATAAAAATCGAACAAATGTCTCGATAAAGTCTATCGAATTTTCCTTGCCCTTAACGAAAACGCAGCTGCATTCGATAGCTAGCACCGGTGAAGAAAACAATTTCTTTGTGCCCTTCCCTGCTGGATGTTGCTGGTTGTGTTTCTTTTTTTTCACCCCTACTTATGCCTCTTGTTGCCAATGTTTGATCGAAAGCCAATCACTATCGATCGTTCGAGTATGCTGAAGAAGTGTTGTAAGAATTCGAACACTCCTGGTGGCAGAAACAACCAAAACAAACCAACGACAAAAGTTCCTACCAAGGATACGTAGCGTTGCCTACATCAAGCGTATACATGTTTCTAAATTTAATTAAACAATGGATACATGCTGCGTGAGTGCGAGATCACTAGCCGACAGAGAGCAGGGAAGGCGCAATCCGAAACAGGACGAAGGATCAGGATGCATTATAATTTCCCTACAAATGTAACCAACCGAGCCGACACCGCACACCTCCCGACTGCCTTTGGGTCCTTAAACCATCAAGCACGAGCAAGCAATGCAAGGCGCTACAAAAATGTTAATATTATGCTGCAATACCTCCTTCCTACACATACCGGCCTTCGCATTGCCGGTTCCTAGTGCCTTAGGAGTGACGGTTTCGTTTTCCTGCTTCCGCTACCCTGACGGTACACACGGTTTGGGGTGGTGAGTTATTACCATCCGGTATGCCCGGGGTCTCAGTCTCACTTTCCTTACTTTCCGGGCAACGGCAACCCGGTGTACGAAAGGAAAAGTTGAAGACATTTCCCAAGTCTTGATTTGACGTCCATCGACAGGCAGGAGCCCAGAGAGCGGAGCGGTCCTCGGATTGCTGGGGGAATCGAGCGCCGTCAGTGCAGGGGACGGATAAAAATTTCGGTTCAGTTTCGGCTGAGAACTGCAGCGCAGGGAAATCCTGACGAGAACAGGAGATTTATTTTCGATTTATGACTATTACTTTTACCTTCCGGAAGCGAAGAACCTTTGCCGTGAGGAGCTGGGATTAAAATTCAAGGGACTCGGGGACGTGTCGGTGAAAATGAACGACGGAACGAAACGAAGCAAAACACGTTCCCCCCGTGCGCAACGAGGGAAGGCTGCTTCGAAGACTAATTTTGGTTGCGCAAGCGCACCGAATCGGAGGGATTGGTAGTTTTGGAGGGAAATCTTTGTTTTTGTATCGAGGTGAAGACCGCTGTCGGTGTCTTACAACTACTCAAATTTTCCATTTCCTTTTAGAACCAACGATACATGACGGTAGTGCGTTGAAAATAAATCTCTAAGATATTTTGTTGGGACCCATCACTTCCACAAATAACTTGCTTTAGGACAATGCGATTGCAACCAAAAATGTATAGTTAAATTATGTAATAATTGGTGCCTTTAGCAAAGACCCTACCACAAAAATAATCCAAATTTTATTTGAAGAACTTACACCCTCCTCTTAAATCCAAATCAGTTCCATCAGAAATGCTTACGCTCTAAATTCGAACATCAATGTGACATAAATAGCATAGAAAAATCAAATTTGGCGCCAATTTTCAATTCTCCAGGTCTCGATGACCACCTAATGTGCACAATGCACTTATTGTGTGGCGTCTTTTGTCGATCAAATAAATTAAATTATACCACTGTGAAGAACCACGGGGAGGTCCAGCAGAATTTACGATCATTGTTCATAGCACAAGAATGATGTAAATTTTTTTTTACAAAATAAAATCAAAGGACATCATAAAAATGCACCGATTATATATTAATAGTTGTACATAATTTGGAATTTATGCTAACGCAAAGGTACAAAATATCAATTGATTAAACTTTTCAATCATTACGATCATTTGTCTTACCTCGAACCAAGTTCAGTTTCAAGGAGGAAAATTATTTTAATTTTTTTTCCTTCTGTTCATTGCAGCAGTTCATTGCACCCTACGGTAAAACGAACCAACTCCTAGCCACACCCGGCCACAGTCCATATGTCGCCTCGCTACCGAGTCCTGCCTACCGAGCCGCGTTGATCCTGGCAGGATCTAACACCGTTGGCTTCACAAACTTTTACAAAAACTGTAATAAATTTCATTTCCTATCGCATACACACCCGGGACAGCCTCGGTGACACACACGGGCGAACGAGCATGGGCAAAGGGAATCGAAGTTTTCGGCGCGTGCCCTTCCGGAGACGTGAACAGCTGACAGCTTTTCTTTGGCGCTTTCTTACGAACAGCGGTGAAGAACACACCCTCGTTTTCTTTGCGGAGCGGCCCGGTTCCTTGCGTCTTACAGTGTTGTCCGCAATCCGCCTCTCGTCCGCCTCTGCCCCACTGTCCCTCCTGCGAATCACACACGGTAGCTCAATGTTTCCGGACAAATCTTAGCACGCGCCAAATCCATTCACAACCACGCTGAAAGGTTTTTCCTCCTCCAGACAGACAGACGTATCTGCCGCTTGATGGGAAGTGGGAAATAATGTCCGAGATAAGACGCAAAACAACTGGGTAGCTGCAAAAGAAAACTGATTCTGCTTTCTGTCAATCGTCAGGCGCATGTCCGCGTGCTGTAAAAGGATTAGCCTTAGACATCAGCGGCTCTGCAAGCACGAAAGTCTAGCGATCCCTAGTGGAAAAAGCCATTTGAAGCGAGCCGCGAAAAGTGGAGGGAAAAATTATAACTAGAGCTCGCTTAGTCTAACGGAAAACCCACACAATTGGGACGCGAGGGTCATCAACCGGGACGCGATGATGCCGGCGGTGGTAGGCTGAATACATTAAAAACTTCCCCAGGATATACTCCTTCGTCCTGCAGCAGGAGGGAAGTAATAGACGCGACTACAGAGGGCGGATGGCATACGGCTTGGGTGAGGTTAGGCACACAGGCGTACACTCACGCAGGAACTCGCTCAACCGTACAGCGCCTAATGCTAATTACACGCCAAGCCGTACTTCTTTCTTCGAGCGTGCGTGAAACCGTTCCGTTGTCACTGTCGGAACTCGAGGAGGGTGGATGTGGTTATATTTAGAACTTGCACGTTCGTGCTTGCAGTTGTCGGGTGTCACGTTAAGTCGTGGAGTAGATAAGGTAAAGGTTGCTCGCGGGGAACGTAAAGGATAATCAATACCGACAAAACTCTTACGTTTGTAGAGTGCAACGCATTGGCCTATTTTTATTACTGCACTGTAAGGCCGAGGCTTTCAAAAGATTTTCCTCTCTACAAGCAAACTCGGGAAGCCGAAAGGGACCTTTTCTCTAGAGCACCCATACCGAAAGCTGTTCCAATTCACAGTCATCGTCCTCGTTCGGTCTACAAGGGTGTTCCCCTTGGCGTCACGCCAGGCAAACCTATCGTCAAAAATGACCCCCACTCGAGGGCTCTCGATGGTTTTTGTTGGTTCGAACCCATTTCGAGCGAGGATAGAACCTGCATCGCCACCCCAATTTTCCATCGGCTGGAAGGATTCGGTATGCCTTCCACCGACCGTTTCATAAAACACGCATGTCCTTGTTACGCGACTGATCAATGCGAGTCAAAAACTCAGCGGGGAAAAACCCGACAGGGAACCGGACCAATAATTTCAACATATGGTCACGTTGGCGCACGGTTTCCCGGGTCCTCTCCACCCCTGGTTGAGTGGCGCGCAGGCGCAATGCGGCGCTACCATTTCAACAAGCGAGGCGCACACTCTTTTTTTTGCGCTACGCTTTGCTCAATGTCGCGCCGTAACGATGCCGGCTGGACGACGCGAGGAACTTAAGGATCTCCCCCATACAACGCTGCATGCAGTTGGCACGATAGCATGAGGTCACGAGAAAGTGTGTACCCCTTCTTGCACGATATATGGTTCGACAAAAAGTAGGTTCCACTTTTTCCCCCTTTTCCTCCCGCGTTGGGCTACGATTGTCTTACTTGCTCTTGCGCTCTCGAATGTCTATATCCTTGCTTGCCTTTTTCTCCCGCCTAGTCGGGCTAGCCATAACACTCCATCATGGTTTGAGGTCCATCATTTCACGGACCCCAGACCACGAGCAAAACACGACAGACACGACACACACCTCCTCACAGCGCAAGGATCATCAAAACGCCCAGAGTACCCCGCGACTGCGCTGCACCTTTTGCCAAGGGGAGTTGCAGTGGCCGTCCCGGAAGTGATGCACCGCCGAATGGGCACGTGTTTAATTATTCATAAGTCCCACAACTGCTCCTTGGAAGACGCTCCCGCTCCAGGATGCTCCACCGAGCGTATCGAAGAACAGTGAAGATAAAGACGAGTTAATTACATTATGGTTGTATCATTTGCCCTAGGCCGCACTCCACACTTCTGTCCTCACAACTGGGCACGTGCCATCGCTTTTAAGAAGCCAGATGGGGGGTTTGCTGCTTAGGGAATCCTTTGCTTGCCCAGCACAGTTCATGTACTATCAACAATATGACCTCCATTACCTCGTAAGAGCAAGGGAAGTGTAGGTGACGACCTTTGGCGACGATCAACCAGGACACATTGGAAGGTTCAGAGTTTATTCACCGCAGGCCAGTGCTGAACAAGGACACTTCTCCGGAGTTTATTATCCTTACGCTTCTACCTCGCAGACGGTAGTCGGTCGTTTCGGGGTCGGCTTATCTTGATTCCAAACATAAACGAACGCTCCCGCAAATAGAGCGCGTTTCCAACAATGAAACAATTTCCACCAAACCCGGAAAAGGGAGCCTAAATTACTCCTTTCCCAGGCGAAGAATACATGAATATCTAACAAACAACCCCCCTTGCGCACCACCGCAGGACCTTCTGGGGATGCCCTGTGTGCTCCGTTTGCGGCACAGGAACGTCGTCGGGCACCGCGATCGCGCTTATCGAGGCACGTGTCCTGACGATCACGCTTTACTGACCACGATCGGGATCGGAGACGAACCGAACAGGGGATGATTCAAGGATGAACCCTGTGCAAGGAGTTTGCTTGACTGCTCGGGCGGAAAGGATGGTAAAAACACTTGCTGCGACAGGAGCAGGACGAAGGAATAATAAACAGAAGAAAAAAACCTACCAACTTCTACCGCGCCAGAAGACTCATTCATAGCGTCATTAGCGTACAAATGTGTGGCAACATTCACGCTACTTGCACAGGACGTCCCAGGCGACTAGGACAACTAGTGCCGGCCGACCATGTGGTGTTGTTGAACTTTTAATCGATCGTGAAAGAAAACTAGATGATCGGCAGGTTACAGTTTTTATGCTCACAAAATGTTTTGAAACCTGCAACAGTTTGTTTCTTCTACTGACCGTCTAAAAGAATTTGTGTTCAACAATAAAACTGTTTACATTAAAAGGTTTAATATTGTTCTAAGCACAACAATTATTTTGAAGAGAAACTTAAAAGACATATCTGACCACAAAGGTTCAAGCAATCTAACTGGCATCTAACTAAAAATATCCGAATAAAAAGCAGATATTTTGATATTCAATGATCAACCTTCTTTATTAGTCAAACTTGAAGCTTACAAACACTTAAAACAACAAACAATCATTGCCCTAGAAATTTGATTGACTAATTATCACTGGTCTGAACAATTGTGTATGTAACATAGGTCTGAACAGTTGAGCAGCTGTTTTATCACAGTTTGCAGAGCGGCTCGTGCCAAACTATCCTACAGGCATATACATTGCAAACTGCAACTGGCCGATTTTTTCCCTTTTCTTTCTGTTTTCATTCGACACACATTAGCCCAATATCCTTAGCGCCTTCGCGTGCGTTAGAGTGCGTGTAGAATCGAAAAAGTACCCGCGCACAATAGCGGTAACGCAAGAATCATAGCTTTTACGCACAAAAACTGCATTCAATAGGGCTTCATCAATAATAAACACACAAACACACAGACACCGAATATCCTCTTCCCACCCGTCTTCCAAAAAGGTGGACGACTCCTTTGCGAACAAAAGGAGCAGAAAAAGTTTCCTCAAGATTTTGGCTCGTGCTTGCAATTTTCCGATCGTCCCTTTTGTGTGCCGTGGGGTTGCCTTAGCAATTTTTGTACCTTTCTCTACCTCCACTCCTTCGTCTTCGGTAGACGGGCAACGGCTGGCTGATTGGTAGGTTAAAGAAAACACGAGACATTTCTTTCCATTTCATCCCGCTTTCGCCCTCCCACACGGACGAGGTTCGAGTGTGCCGTACCGTTGGCCCGCAAAACCGCAACTTGCAGCCGTCTGTGCAGCGGTGCGGCACGGGGAGAAGTGCCTGATTGCACCGCACAGAGGCTTCCGGTTGACTTTCNCAATGACTTCTTGATTTTG
>KE525161.1:237754-249313 GCA_000441895.2 Anopheles sinensis | reverse complement strand
CCAATCGCCGTCCAGCCGAAACTGCACAGCGGCCTGGGGCTGTGATGTGCTTGCCTCAGGTGGGATCATTTCCGGCGTCCGGAAAGAGGTGTAATAAACTGCGGCAAGGCGGCTAGCTGCGCCGGTAGGAGTTCCTCCTGCCTTAATCAATCAAAAACTTCGAGGGCATTCCACAAACCCTGCCCTTGCGGGCCGAAATGTGGAACTTAAACTTCATCAGCACTTCAAGGGGTATTTGAATAATTATGATTGAAATCCCAGAACAATGCATGTACGCCAGGGGAACCCAGACAAATCGCCATTCAACATCGTCGCGAGGGGCTATTGTTGTGGGTTTGAATATGCTTCAAGCAAACCCGCATAAAATGTATGAAAATGTACAAAAGTATGTTTTTGTTTTAGGAAAGCTGCAAAATTTGATCGATTTTATCAAAAGAACCATGTTAAAACCATCAAACAACGTTCGGGTTGAAAACATTCTTGCTTTAGAACTTAAATAGCAAGTAAATAAAATATCAGTTTGAAGCAATCGAAAACTTTTGGCGCCACAAAACCCTAGAAACATTATGAATTATAGTTAAAAAAAACACATAATGTTTCGCGCCGAAAAGTCTCTAGCAAACCAACACCAAGTGATGGCAGGTATCCCTTCGGTGCAACTCGGGATGCCCCTATGAATCCATCGCTGACTCTCGTGAAAGGAAAATTGTACCTGTAACAACGGTATGAGCAATTGTGTCCAGAGGGGGGAAAAGCCCGCGCCTGGCACTAGTTACACCTAGCACAACTATATATGTATTTACACTCATGTTTAATTATGAATGTGCCGGGTGACGGTTGCGGGTCTACTCTAATGCCGGTAAAGAAAACGAGATAGGTTGTCTATTATGTGCGCTAGCATAAATTGCCATCCTTCGAAACAGTTGAATGCATCGACCACCCAAACACACACACAACCCAACATGCAGCCCCGGAAAGTCACTGAAGCGTACCCATAATGAGCCTCAAAGAAAAGCGCGCGCGCACACAGTCTCGTACGGCCCGTCGCGCAGGGAAAACCCCCAAGGGACGGATCCCGCGTATTCCTTCAAGGACTTTACTCGAGCTGCAGTTGCGAACGGGCTCGCGCGCGCGCATTTTCGTCCTGCCCGGCATCTAGCTGCTCGAACCATACTGGAAGAGAAAGAGAGCACATAGACCGGAAGAAAAATCTGGAAAGGGTTCACGCTGGCGCCAAACGCATGAAAATACACACACACTAACACGTTTAAGGGTGCAATTGCATGCAGCGCGAGTGCGAAGAAAAGACGGTGACCTTTTAAGAAAATTTAAAGGGACTATGTTGGTTCCGTAGGGCCCCGAGACGGGGATTCGCAAAAACCGGTAATAATCCTTGGCAGCGCCGGGTTGCCGTGGTCCGTACGACAGGATTTGGCGGTATAACCGAGGGGTACCGGTCGCTGGCAGTAGAACCAGGAGGCAGCAAAAGAAACGCGGAAGATGCCAACACCGTGGAGCGCGCGTATAAAAACATCGAAAGAAAACAGGAAGGAAAATCAAGATCCTGATTTAATTTTTTTCGTGCCCGAACGAAGATCAAACCTTTGTTCTGTGGCCATTTAAACCAATTTTTTGCCAACTCCTTTATGCTCTTTTTCCATGCACTGGCATCTTTTCGTTCTATCGTCCCTACAAATGATGCTCAAGGGATCCAGCCACCGAGGTTTAATTTGGCGCCCAAAAATCCGGATTTCGGTAATTTGCATTACAGATACGAACGATCACGTTGATGTGCGGTGACAGGCAGGCCGCTTTGCACTGCATACCATGCTCTTTTGCATTCCGACCTTGCCTTGACAAGCATGTGTGCAGTTGAATGCATTTGCTCGAAGAAGTTTGCAACTTCCCATGCGAAAATGGAAACTGGAATCCTTATATCGTAAGTTTTTTTTTATATAATAAATTCAATGAGCTGTTCTACAAAAATCTACCAATTTTAAAAAAAGAGAATCATGTGAGAAAGTTGTGTTAAAACAGTTTACAAACAACCCAATTTCTAACTCCTGACTTAACATCAAACTGCTGTTTACCGTTACACCCTCTTAAAGGATATTTTGGGCAGAAACTTTGCCACCCGCGTTCAGGCATGGAACATTTCCACGTTATTGACAACAGCTAAATCAAAAAGGGTTTTCACGACGTTACAGCTGCCAACGTCGCATGGAAAACCTTTCAGTGAAATCGAACCCTCCAAAATAGGGGTGGTCTATTTATAACGTGTCGGAGCGCCCTGGAGTATCGGCAGGACGTTAAAGCAAACTCTGACACACCCCTGACTGCTACTAATAAAGTAGTCGGGATTTGGTAACGGAAACGGCAACGGCCCGAGATCAACACGAACGATCGATCACGTTTCCAGGACGCGTGACGATAAATATAAATACGGGAACATTGTTAGGCTATGCTATACAAAATTATTAAACATTTAAAATGCTATAACAAAAAAAACTAGAGCACAGTATAATTTTAACTCATATAAAGGAGGTAATAATGTAACTTTTCTTTGAAACAAATATTCTTAAAAGAATGAAAACCTTCTTTGGTCCTGCGTATGAAACGATTAAAACCGTCACCGTGGCGACATCTTATGGTTTCCAGCATAAACATGTTCCTATGTTGTAAGCAAAGACGCGCACCACTGATATGCTTTTGCTCACAGTAATTTGCGGAAAATGGACAGCGTTTGGTTTTTGCCTGAATACTTCTTATGTGGAATACAAAAGTTTGCAAAATTTTAGTATTTAAGCCTTACTTTTAGAAGCATTTGGATGGCAAGGATTACTAAGGATTTTGGAATAACGAGCAGCTGTGCCTCCTAAACCAACAATCCATCAGTCGGTTGTTGAGCGTCATTGTAGTCAGTCAGATTTGATTCTGTACCTGATAGGACTTATTTATCTGCTAAAAGTAATTGTTAGGTAGAAATGGTTGATCCTAAGGGATCTTACTAAACAAATTTACAATACGTGATAAACCACTGTACACTAAAGTTGTGAATCTACGGCATGCTTATGCTGTCGAAAGTTGGAACTCCACGTACCTTTCCTTTTACTGGCCAGTACTGATCTGTCTGCCCGGCTCAATCTGGGTGTATCCAATCCGGTGCAGTGCAGGGCAGCGGATAGTTCCGAAACGGGCGAGAGGCCAAATATTTTCGTGGAGCATTTTTGCAAACGGAATATGGTTGCGTTCCTGGTTGGTGTTTCAACGCTCTGGTCGTCTATTGGACTAGCATCCAGCGCAGTTAGTGACGGCCTTTGGTGGTTCTGCTCCGGCTCCGGAATCTTCGGCTGGATGATGTAACTTCCATCATCAGCTGGGCACAATACATTGGACGGGTCTTCATCACTTTTCATACCGTTGCTAACTCCGATGTCCATCGTATACTGGGCCAATGGATGCAATGGATGGATGTGCCAAATGCTGTGTACTGCAGTGTTCCACAATTACCATATAAGGAAGCCCCAATCGACGCCACGCCTAGACACACAACACCTGCCTCTGTAGTTTCTTGAAGCACACGGCACACCAGTTTACTAAAACGAAGAGTTCATGTTAAAAACTGGCAGACTATTCCCCCTTCCTGGGTGGCTGGATTAGCGGTATCAAAGCGTTTGTACGATAAACCACAAAACTAAACAACGTAACAAAATGCTGCCCGCGTCAGCGATAACTTGCAAACTACTATTTTACTTACGCTTATTCCATATGGACTCCTGCGATGCGTTGAAGATGTTTACAAGCCAGCATACTGCACAATCCGCCGACTGTTGATGAGATGTCTTCCCGTAGCTGGGAAATTGCTAGTTCACAAGCTTTTACTAGTTTTTCCGTGCTTATCGTCGAAACCACTAAAACTGGCGCCGAAAGATGACAGCCTCACGTTATGACATGATACAAAATGATCTTTTTTGGCGCTAATAATGTAGAAAACAAAGAAAGCCAATGCTCCACTTGGCATCATGCGCTGTCATCGAATCAGAACATCAATACACCAGAAAAATGTTTAGTTTTGTTGGAAGATTTAATTTTTAACAACATTGTTTGATGCAAATCCTTTTTCTAGTTGTTGAGAAAAATGTATGGCCTGATACAGAAAGACAAGCCGTTTTTGGAGTTTTCAGTTTGGTTTTGAGATTTGGACTTACATTGACAATTCATATGCAATGGCGTTAAGCTGATTTGCTCTCAAATAAAAGGTCTTTTTGAGAAAAATAATTCGGCATAAGGAAAGATATTTCCTTCTTTTCTAATACAAACAGGTGAAGTATAGAGTGAACGAGTTTTTTTCGAAAAAGTAAATTTTGAACACCATGATGTTTTGATGGATGGATCAGCTGATTGCTTTTGATCTCCTATGTACGCACTAACCACTAGGCACTCGGGCACTTCGATAGCTGTCAAAATACGCAACAACAACACAAGATACAGTAAATAACAAAAAGTGTACTTTCGGCAGTCCATCGTTTCCAGTCGTAAAAAGAAGTCGATGGAATTAGTGTCTCCATTGTCCTGACGATAGTGAATCCATTAGTAAACGCTCCCGCTACATTTTATCCAACAATTTCTTCCTTCCTGAAGGTATGTGAGCAACGTCCCATCTTGAAACAGCTGATCGGTGTTTACGAAACGACGTCATTTATCTTCCGTGTCTTGAAACAACGCGGTATTCGCGATTCACTTCCGTCTTGCGTGTTTTGCACGATCATTATTGCGCTGTGTGTCCTATGCAAATTTTTTGATACGTGATTATTTCCGGTACTTTCGTGATGTAGCGTCTAGTATACCTTCGTCCTGTTGTTTACTTTTCATTTTCGAGACGGGCGTGTTATGAAAACATTGTCAGTTAGTACATTATTTTTGTACTGAAACAGTTGTTCAATAGCGCACAAGCAATGTAATTAATTGGGTGGGCTGTTCTAAGAAATACAGCGTCCAAGAATATTTACCCCCCTAACGGTATGTTTTCATTCCCATCAATAACGAGAATTGGGAAAGATAAAAGTAATATTGCACATCTTTGGTGAACTAGGAATGGGGTCACGTTTCGTAATAAATCTGTCAATATCTTTCGGCCGCTGCATTTCAGCTGTAAACCATGTCTTTTCAAGAAATCCATTCGAACAGACACTACCCAAGGCGCCGCATTATTAATAGTTATCTCAAACGCCCCCGCCCCGCGACGAACGGTTGAGATAAGCAATTTGCCACAATGGTTATTACGCGCAATATGGTTGCGGCTGCAAAAGCTATGCGACTGGTTGTTTTCTACTGTCATGGTTCTATTAGTAACCGGACGAAGCATGCGGTGACGAATTCGTACTGTTTCTACTAATTCCCGTACTTTTACCAAGATAAGCGATGGTTCGCGTTTCCAGGCCCAGCGATGATCGTGCGTCAGAAAAAAAACCACCATTCCCCACGGAACGAATGGTTTTGCGATGGTTGTGTGGTATGGTATTTGTGCCTGCCAACCATGAGTAAGCTGTTATTGCTCGCTGGGCTCATGGTTTGAACAAAGAAAAATCATGGTTTCAGCTCCAAAGGGTGACGCACAGGCCGCTTCCTCTCTACGAATGGTTGTGAACAGATAGTGGTTTACATATGGGACAACCATTTTAGATGGTTTTCTTGCCTTTGCCTGAGTGTGTATGTGTGCGTGAGTTGTGGTTGAAAACCATAAGTAAAACCCCCCGCCGGTCGCTGGCACTTGATCATATGGCGGCGAGAGATTTAAGTGCGCAATAGCAGCAACCACCACCTCAACCATGAACCACGCGATCGGCGAATGGTTGTGCGCCGTGCGCAGAAATGGTTTCTATGACGATAGCGCGCTCGATGTTGTTTTCTTCTCCCTCCCTTCCAGTTTCCTATCTATGGGACGGAACTTGACGGAGGCCAAACGCGGTCAGACACGTTCTGTGTGTGCTCGACACTTCGTTCTACCCTGAAGTGTTTGGATATGGTAGTTTTCTTGAGCATAGATAAACGATAACGCCGAGTGGAAGAATACTGGACGAAGACAGCGATAAGAGTCACGGAGGAAGGACAGCCTCTATTTCGCGGGTTGCCAGAGATGTAAAGTGGGTAACAAAAGAAGCCACGGAAGCTACCTTTTGTCCGTTTACCTGCTTGTGGGTAAGGGACGGTGTGTGTAGAGCGGTAGGAGTGTATTTTAGCTGCAGGAATTTCTTATCACTTTCGCCGGCCAATGCTTCGCCGTCGCGGTATCGGGGTATACCATCGAGCGCTCCTGAGCCAGTGTTCGTAAGGTTTTGTACGTTTCCTCCATCGATCTATGTTGTACTCCATCTATACTACGTTTGTATAGCGTTGTGCAGTCGATAAGAAAGCAGTAGAAACAGCTGGCAGAGTCATTAGCGAACGACCAGTGGGCCAAGTAAGACGTTCACGCGTGCGCACAAACTCTGTTGTATCGCATCTCCGGTTTCCAATTCCGTCCCTAGTGGTTGTGTTTATTTTTTCCGTGTTTGTGGTTTTCTTTCTGTGGTACGAACGTTGTTTTATTTTTTCCCCTTAAATTCATACAGTATGCCTGATAAATGTTTTTTTTTCTTTTATCCTACACAGGTGAATTAGTGGCAGCCGTTTTCGGAAAGTATTGCCCTGCAGACAACCGGCACACGGGGTCGTTGTCGTGTCTGGCGCGCGATAAAATTCCGCACCGATAGGCGATTTTCGTGGAAAATGTCCCGCGATCTCTAAAGAACGCACATCCAATCAACGGAGGAGGAAGAGAAGGCCGTCCGAAAAAGAAAACCGGAGTCGCGAAATAATCGTGCTAATTGCGGATCCCATTCTGACCGGCAAACACAGACCGGCTCGGAACACGCCAAACATTGTCACCTACCCTTGAGGAAACAGGGGGTGGAGAATTGTGCACACATACACACCCGTGTGTTTGATCGTCGCGATCGTCTACCATAGCACAGCATCAGCGCCACCACTGACTTATACAGCCGTCAGTTGATCGAAGACATCGAACGAAACTGGTTACCGAAGACTTTTCGAGATGAATGTAACGAGCTCGTTCTTGGACGAAACGTTCGTCTACCTGTACAAGGAGATGAACCACTACGTGCCGGAGTTTATCACCTCGATGGGATACGTCCCGTGGGTGTTTTCGCTGCTCGGGTCCGCCCTGATCGGGCTGAGCGGTATCCTTCCGATGTTCATCATACCGGACGCGGCCAAAAACAGCAAAGACTCGTCGGAATTAAGTGATCGTAAGTGTTGGTTTCTTATGATTGATAAGTGTTGTTGACCGGCAACGGCTACATATTTTCCCATATTGTGCTAAACAGTGATCATCCAACCATTTGATTTTATTTCATGAAACATTTCTGTGTCAATTCACAATCGAAACACGACGCACCTAGAACGGGCGGCGTCATGTGCTTCTTTCGTTTGTTTTGCTGCTGTTTCCTTTTCTTTATGTTTTGCTTTGAATTTTCAAGGTCGGCAAGGTTTTTTATTTTGTTTTGTTGTCTCGATTCGCTGCTGCAAGCTGTCTCGCGTCGTACGTATACAGTGTTTATCTGCTCAATTCAACATTGTGTTGTTTGGGTTGCGATTTTTTATCTTTAAAAGAAAATATTTATACTTTTATTTTTATTGCGTTTTATCAGTTCATTTGAAAAACTTTGGATACCAAATGAAAATATTACATCTAATTATATGTCACATTTTGGAACTTTGTTGGAAAATTAATACCCGCGGTGCTTTTTTTTAATATGTTTTAAGTTACTCTACCAAAAGTAAATTTCAATAAGCCTATAGAATAATGGTAGGAAAAAGGACAAAAAACTAAACAAATATTCAACCAAATGTTTCGCTAGTAATTAACTTATGCTTACAAACTTGAAATGTTAGCAAAAGGTTTTTAATATTTTTTCAGGTGATCTTGTTTTAATCCAAAACAGTAATAGTACATGTTCCTGAATTGTATTGAAGAACGCTTTATCGTTGTCGCTGGAATCAGTGCTGACTGGCTGACAATTGCCCTGCGGCGAGATTTGATAAATTTATTGCCCCTTATCGGAAGCTCCGGAAAATTTGGTTTTTATTTTTATTGCACCATGTGAAACCTAGGGATGGTTGGTTTTGGTGTTCAGTAACTCTATCTTGTTAAAATCATCACCCACCAGCGACGTGCCATCTTGCAGTCACTATCAGCGAGATCGCTATCACACTTATGTGCTGCAGTGCCGTTTTCATTTGTCATACACCATTCTAACCGATCCAATTTCCTTTGTTTCAATTTGCTTCAGCTTCCGAATCGAAAACCCTAAAGCTACTGCTAAGCTTCGCGGTCGGTGGTCTGCTAGGAGACGTGTTTCTGCATCTGCTGCCGGAAACCTGGGAACATGAAATAGCGGCCGGTCCGACGGCCAGCGGTCACCCATCGCTCCGCAGCGGGCTATGGGTGCTCGGTGGTCTGCTGCTCTTTACGATCGTGGAGAAAATCTTCTCCGGGTACGCGAACGTCGACGAACAGAATCCCCAACCGAAGTGCGTCGAAATTGCAACCTGTCTGCTGCGCCGAAGCGGTGGCAAGTTGCCCGAGAACTTCGTCGGCGGTATGTGTGGCGGCGATGGGAAAGGTTCGTGCGATATTGAGGACGTTCCAAATGGATGCTTTCTGGCGGGTAATGCCCCTGCCGAGGCGGCACGGGACGAGGCGGCCCATAAGAAGGTGGCCGGCTATCTGAATCTGCTGGCCAATTCGATCGACAACTTTACACACGGACTGGCCGTTGCCGGGTCGTTTTTGGTTTCGCTGCAGCACGGTCTGCTGGCCACGTTTGCTATTCTATGTAAGTATTTTACCATTTTTCATCGTTTCCTCACCGGCCGAAGGGTTCTTACGAGCAATCACTTTGATCACTTTCAGTGCACGAAATTCCCCACGAGGTCGGTGACTTTGCGATCCTGCTGCGATCCGGTTTCAGCCGATGGGATGCCGCCAAAGCACAGCTGCTTACGGCCGGTGCCGGTCTGCTCGGTGCCCTGGTGGCCATCGGTGGAAGCGGTGCCACGACGGCACTGGAAGCGAAAACCTCCTGGATCGCCCCATTCACGGCCGGCGGGTTCCTACACATTGCGCTGGTGACCGTGCTGCCGGATTTGCTGGACGAATCGGACCCATGGGAATCATTCAAACAGTTTGCCGCACTCCTGCTCGGCATCGGCCTGATGGCCTTCATGACCGTGTACCTGGAGCACTAACAAACTTCCCACCAGTTCGGGAGGATCTCCAAAGACCGTTTGCTCACTGAAAAGAGTGAAACAAGGCGACAAGGCGACAATCAATAGTGTTGCCAAAGGACGAAGACCGTTTTTGTTGCTGTACAGTTTGGTCCAAATATCCTTGGTGAAGACGAAAACAAAAAGCAAAAACAGTTACACGAGGATAGACGACAACGTTAATTCATCATACATTAAGCGTAAAACAAAAGTCTGAGTGATCTGTGTATGTTTGTAGGATTAGTCGCGCACAAAGGCTCCTGTCTTCTTTATCATTCGTTTCAAACGAACGTTGGCGTGATTAATATCGTGTGAAAGTGCGTGTGTATGCTGTACGTGTAACATCTCCCCGCGGTACGGGGACTACAGGAACGATTTAGAGTTTTAAATTAAAGCATCTAACAATTAGGGTCAAAAGTATTAGAGCGTCATCCAATCGAGACACTGCACTGGCATTGATGCCTCAAAGAAGACATCAGGTGTTAAACGATCGATTACGCAGTAATTGAAATTATCATCAAGCAGCAGACAGGAAAGTGCATCTTTCTCATTATAAGCATCGTAGGGTACTGTAGGAACGCAATGAAACGAGGACAATGAAATTACCAACGTTGCCATATTGTTACTCCTTGGCCTTTCTTTACTCAATGTGGTACAGAAGGGCTCTCATTTTTTATAGGTGTAAAATAAATAAATCTTCCACAAAACAATATGGCAGCTGGAACAGAAAAGCGTTGCTGCATTGTAAAAACTAGTCGTTTTGATTTCGAACCTGTCCCTGCTGGAATTGATTGAAGGAGCGTACGTGTGGGCATGTTGTGATAAAATAATTGTTATAGAGTTCATCCTCAATTCGTCTTAAGGGAATAAAATATAAAAAATAAATGGAAATAAAATCATCCCCGAACATTAATTTGTGGTATTGTGTAACCATCTATTTTTCCCATTATTGAACATGATTTCCACTTTTCCCACAGGCATGCACAAGACATTCGCTTACTACCATTTATTATTTAACTCTATTCATTAAACTCTACTTATGCCTATCTCTACTTGCCGATCCCTGGAATATTGCATGCTAGAATATTCTTAAAGGTGCAGGGTCCTAAAAAGAAACCTTCGCCCCCGGGTGGGCTTGAACCACCAACCTTTCGGTTAACAGCCGAACGCGCTAACCAATTGCGCCACGGAGGCCACGGATCCTTTTAGGATTGTAGAACATTGAAATATTTTTTAAGATTTAGAAAATACACAAGCAACCGATCATAAGGATAAACATTTTGCGAGGACTCAAATTCGAAAAGGGCTATTTTTATGTGGACATTTTATAGTATTTTTAACTGTTTTTTTTTCAATTATAGTGATCACGATTTCCAAAGAACTGTTTGTATTCCAATTTAAATGTGATTGCATAGAATAGACTGAAATTTTCAACTTTTTATTTACTAAGCCACTAATTTCCTAAGTTAGATTTTTTGGAAGTCGTTAGGAAGACCTTTTAAAAACTCTCGATAAGTTAGAATCGATTTGATCAACTGATCTGTCTGATTCCGTGAATAATGTTTGTAATAAAAATAGGAAAATACAGTAGTACGCCGTTAAATCAAGGAATCTTCGACGTGAAGGTTGCCAAACAATCGAAATCCACGGATAAGCGGAATAATATAAAGCGTGTTAAAGTAATTGAAAAGATACATTATTTTTACTTCGTAAAACAAAATTATAGTTTTTTTTAATAAATGGCTAGGTTCATGAATCTACTGTGACATACGTCTGCATAAGAAATTGCTTCCAATGATTCCGGAAGTTGTAGCGAAAGGAAACGGTTTTTGATTTCAATTTCCAACGTGCGTAGACACGCAACAACAACAACAACAACAGTGAAGACAACGTGGTCATATTTTGCATGTCGAGCCCGTTGAAGCTAAACGTAACGGTTCCACAACCCACCCAATACGGTAAAGAAACTGTATCTCGCCGGTAACCCGTACAAGGCCGGTACGCTGAAAAAGACTGACGGAAGCTGTATCGATCCTTGTATCGATCGTTTGGTGTATGTGCGCTATATAGTGCACAAACGCAATAAATCGAACGGACCTGCATTGCCACGGTGGGGCTGTCTTTTAATCGTCATTGATAAATTGACTTTCCATGAACTAATAATAACGGACGATGATTGTGTGGCGCTTGCACCGCAAATGCAAGCCAGGTTTCCCATTGCCCGTTTGCGAG
>KE525161.1:224440-237734 GCA_000441895.2 Anopheles sinensis | reverse complement strand
AACGAGGACAATGAAATTACCAACGTTGCCATATTGTTACTCCTTGGCCTTTCTTTACTCAATGTGGTACAGAAGGGCTCTCATTTTTTTATAGGTGTAAAATAAATAAATCTTCCACAAAACAATATGGCAGCTGGAAAAGGAAAGCGTGCTGCATTGTAAAAACTAGTCGTTTTGATTTCGAACCTGCCCCTGCTGGAATTGATTGAAGGCGCGTACGTGTGGGCATGTTGTGATAAAATAATTGTTATAGAGTTCATCCTCAACTCGTCTTAAGGGAATAAAAATATTAAAAAAATAAATAGGAAATAAAATACATCCCCCGAAAATAGAATTAGCCGTGTGTGTAACATTGTGTGTTTTTCCCATTATTGAACAGGATTTCCCCTTTTCCCACAGGCATGCACAAGACATTCGCTTACGATCATTTAACTCTACTTATCCAGCTAGGATTGGCCGATCCCTGGAATCTTGCATGCAAGAATAGTCTTCAAGAGCGCTGCGCTAAAAAGAAACATTTTCGCCCCCGGGTGGGCTTGAACCACCAACCTTTCGGTTAACAGCCGAACGCGCTAACCAATTGCGCCACGGAGGCCACGGGTCCATTGAGGATTGTGGAACATTCAAAAATTTTAGTAAATATACAAACATCCTATCATAAGGATCATCATTTTGAGGGACCTCATATTCAAAAAGGGCTATATTTAAATTGACATTTTATAGTATTTTTTAACTGTTTTTTTTTTCAATTATAGTGATCACGATTTCCAAACAACTGTTTGTATTCTAATTTAAATATGATTGCATAGAATAACAGACAGAAATTTTCAACTTTTTCCTTCCATAGCCGTTAATAACCTAGGTTTGATTTTTGGAAGTCGTTGGGAAGACCTCTTTAAAACTCTCGATAAGTTAGAATCGATTTGATCAACTGATCTGTCTGATTCTGTGAAAAATATTTTTAATAAAAATGGGAATACAGTAGAACGCCGTTAAATCAAGGAGCACACGTTCTACATCTATTTTAAATTTTGTTGCTATCTATAACACTCTAAAAATAATTCTTTTCATTATTTCAGTTTTGTTAAATAAATGCCTATGTACATAAATCTTCTGTGATGAACATGTACGTAACAAATTGCTTCCATGGATTCCGGAACTTATAACGAAAGGAAATGGTTTTTGGTTTCAATTTTCAACGTGCATAGAAACGGAACAACAACAACAGTGAACTCATATTTTGCATGTCGAGCCCGTTGAAGCTAAACGTAACGGTTCCACAACCCACCCAATACGGTAAAGAAACTGTATCTCGCCGGTTACCCGTACAAGGCCGGTACGCTGAAAAAGACTGACGGAAGCTGTATCGATCCTCGTATCGATCGTTTGGTGTATGTGCGCTATATAGTGCACATACGCAATAAATCGAACGGACCTGCATTGCCACGGTGGAGCTGTCTTTTAATCGCCATTGATAAATTGACTTTCCATGAACTAATAATAACGGACGATAATTGTGTGGCGCTTGCACCGCAAATGCAAGCCAGGTTTCCCATTGCCCGTTTGCGAGACGAAACGAGTGCTCGGGAAGGGAATGTGCTCTATGTGCTCTTACATTGTTGATCTGCATAGGTCTGAACAATTAGTTCGCCGAGTGTTTTTCACGTTTTCTTCACGGCATGGAGTAACAATCCAGTGGGTGGGAGGTAGAAGAAAAGAGTTCATGTACATGATCGTCTTTTTATTGTGATGTATTTCAACTGACGTGCTTGCACAATGACTCAATGTTTGCTGAAAAAGTGCGATGGAATTGAAATAAATGATCATACTTGGAACTATTTTCAATGTAAAATAATATTTTTCTCCAAATATAATATCTTAAGCCGAGTCATGTTTGCTGTTGATATAAGTGGTCACGAAATTATTGTCATGTTTTAAAATAGGTTATCTTCTCCCAGTTGGATAACAGTTAGTATCCAAATGGCTCGTTTATGGGGGTCTTTTTTCCCATCCTAAAACCACAACAATAGTGGCTTCACAAATCAGCATCACCCGATCCACTGGGAAAGCACGTAGGGCCCGTGGAAGAGGACCGTCCGGGATGCGTAACCCGATGCCCGTCGACGGTGGCACTACTTTGACTGCGTAAGCATCACCACCCCCATCGCCGACCCGGGAACCATGTCGGTGGCCGGAGGGGGAGGAAAATTCCAGACCGGCAACAGCAAACCAGTTATGATTCTACGCGAGCCGTTGTACGCTGTTGAAGAAGATGCGCACAAACTCCCCGTTGTAATGCTCGCTGCATGTTGGTGCGATCGTGGCCCACGTTACGCCTCGCGTGACGAGAGGGGCGGACAGGGTGTGAAGAAAGACAAAGGGGCACGTAGACGATATTGACCGGCGAGCCAAGAGCAGCTACGAGTGCGATAGAGACGCTGTATGGGAGGAGTAGAAGAAAAAAAACCCAAGATCTGGTATTTATCAACGCCAGCCCGACTCACCCCGCGGGTCCCGACCACCCGGAGTACGATCGATGCTGCGGTTCCGAATCGTCCGCGCTCGGTTCAGTACAAGATCGCGCGCTCGATCGATCGGACCGCCATCGTACACCGGAGTTCTGACCCAACCGCCCACACCCCGACAGCTGAACACCACACGGTTTCCGTTTTCCGCGATTCGGTCGAAGGGAAATGCTGTAGCTGCAATTAACCGTTCGTTGCTCGTACGCACCGGTGCCGGTAACATAAACATGCCGTTAAAGGCGCTCCGTGGTTGGTGGTGGTGGTGCATCTCGGTGGTGCTCGTTTGGGGGCTTGTGGCCGCACAGGAAATGCTGATCAGTGAGGAGCTGGAAACGTGCAGCACGCTCGATAGGGCGACCGTGGAGCAGGCGTTTGGCGATGCGGCGGACGACTTTCACGGAAAAGTGACGGTGCTTTTTAATGTGGCCCCACCGAAACCCGTGCAAACGCCGCGTGTGTTTGCGGATCGCGATCCGATTCACTACAACAAGATCGACTATCGCGAGCAGATTAACCTGTGAGTTGGGGTGGCTTGCACAGTGTGTGAAGTTTACTGAAGAAGGTGTTAACTGCTCTGTGCCTGTCCATCGGGAATGTTGCTTAGTGAAGTGGTCACACCACCAATCAGCACATTTTTTCCCCCGTCAATAATGGAAGCAAAGTGCAAATCAAATAAAAATCACGTTCAATTAAGATAAATTTAAAACCGTTAGCGAATTCAAATACGTTTCGAGAGGGAAAAATTATTATTAGTGGAAATGTAAACTCAAAAGTGCAACCATCGATCGTGCATTGTACGATCACCAACATTTTGCGGGTTTTCAAAATTATTCTTTGTTTTCTCAAATTGAAATTCAAATTGCTGATTCGACTAGAAAACTCTTTGTATGTATGTTTAAAAAAATAGATTAAATTTGGCTTCAGTCCTAGTTGAATTATTATAGACTGCAAGAATCGAATAACATAAATAGCTTTGTTTTATTGTTTGAACAACTGAACAGGTTCGCATATTAATTTTTAATGTTCCAAACTTTTTGTAAAAATGTATTTTTGTCACTCCGCCCGAATGGGGACTTGAACCCCAGACCGTTGGATTAAAAGTCCAACGCTCTACCGACTGAGCTATCCGGGCTCACGGAAAAGGATGCGCCTGGACCGATGCGCGTCAGGATTCCAGCTATCGGCCGTGATACAAGTGATCGGTAAAGGTCAAAAAGCGATGTTCTCTCAATGTGTTGTTTCGCTTTCTTCCGCAGCTATCACAACCTGTACCGGATGTTCCGCAGCCAGGAACCGTACCGGAATGGAGTTCGGTTTTTGCTGAGCGCTTCCCTGCATCGCGTACCCTACGAGGTGGTGGAGTACAATTTTACGGATTTCTTTCGCTCCGTCCAGACGCTAGCGAGCGAGCATAATTTCACCGTGTATCCGAACCATCTGACCGAGAACCGGACCTTCGCGCTGTTCGGCTTGCGGGAGTTTCAGGTTTACGTCATCGATCGCTGTTTACGCGTTTCGTACATCATTCAGCCACCCTGGAGTCTGCTGCAGTATGCATACGTTAAGGCGGCCGTCTTATCAACGTTCTACGATCGTCCGTGTGGCAAATGTGAGGTACGCGTTGGTATATAAAAAGGCTCAATTCCGGAGTATTTATTGATTTTTCGTCAAATTTTTAGCTCGAAAACTTTCTCAACTCGACGGTACTGGATGATGAGAAGGACCATGGAAAACTGGCATCGATTACCAGTTGGGCTAAACCGTACGAAGAAACCTCCGAGGAATATACTACAACTGGCGAGGATGAAAATGAAGCCGAAGGATCGTTCAGCGATGAAGAGGATAATGAGAATGATTCAAATAGGGAACGCACCACCGGTACCACCAAAGACGATTCAGATCCTTTCGCGAATCTAACTGCATCCGGGCCTGAGTTAGTGTTACCCTTGCGTATAATACTTCCAGTGCTACATATCCACGTTGAATCACAATCGAAGTCGGACAATGAGACCGGTGAAAATAATTCCACCCGATTGCACCAACTCCATCAGTACATTGTGCTCCATTCGAATGACAGTGATAGTCACCATCATCAACTCGGTCAGCTTCCACAGAGATACGATATCAAGCTGGAGGAACTAACGCTCGGATTTAATTCAACCCTGGTGGACAATCCTAGTGACGGAAATGAATCCGATTCGAACAACATTCGTATCGAAGGCACCGACTGGCCAATGGATCAGCTACGAGAAATCCTAAACGCAAGTTCGGTGCTGTACGATCCGGCACATCAGCGGGTTTTTGAGCGACTGCGGAGGTACAATCTAACGGAACGGTTACAGTACGACGAAGTGTCGGAAATTTCGATGTCCAATCGCTATGCCGCCTGGAACCGACGACGTTTACCACCCAAAACGGAACAACCGCGTCACAACCGCCGATCGCAGATCAAGAAACATTACGCCCGGTTGATCCCCTGGCTCAACTGGACGTTTGGGAAACCCATTCCTCCGGTAAATGCGGGAAAGCTGAGAGCTTCAAGACGATTGAATTGAATTTTACCGTTGATCAGAGAAGTTTAGCTTAAAATGTTAATGAAATAGTACTGATTTGAAAATCAATAAAATACTTTACGAGTCTATTCTCACTCGTGTATAATTTAGACTTTGAAAAGAAAGTTTTCTTTTCACTGTAATATCCTGTGGAGGATGCCTCATTAATCAATATTCTTTGATATCAGAAAAGCAAAGTAAAATTTTGTAAAGTAAACATATTGTTACAGTAATTTAAATGGTGGGTTTAATGTTGCAAATATATAATTTATGTAGCGTATATTTATAATTTATTTATGTAGCGTTTTTTTTAAATCATTTGATTTTCGAGCAACTGATAGTTTTTTTCAGACCGAGTTGTTTATCCCAGTTTTTGAAATAAATCCTGGTTGTCATCGATTGTCAAATACGCTCAAGATAAACAGCCTCTTTCTTACCCCAGTATGTGTAAACCTTGAAACCTACTCCGGCAAAAAAGCGCAAGACGATCCGAAACACATAGCGCGACAAATATCGTCTATTTTCTTTAAATTCAGTTAGTGTATACATGATTGCTGCTGTTTAATCGATTCAGTTGATTGTCCATATCAATCGACGGTTAAAGTGTATGGTTAAATTAGTGCGTGTGCATAAATAAACGCTAACTATTTTTGTTTTGCAAATTTTCTAGGTTATGGTGCAGTGTATGCCGCTTCTAGCCTGAAGCACCGCGGAAAACAAGTTGAATAGTTTGCGACAATGAATCAACTGGAGCTCTCATTGCAGTTGCTAGACGAAAGTGCGGTAAAGTCCAACCGTGGATTGCTTCGTTCGAAAGGATCTTTCCGGACCTTACAACAACAACAGCAGTTCACAACTTCGTTCGAGGAACCGACGCTGAGCGGGACGCTCGATTTGCTGCAGGATGTTAGTGTATATCGACTGGGAAGTGGTGCGGAGCAGGACAGTGAAATGAGTATCATCGGAGCGAGCACGACTACACACGGCTACACGAACATCAAGGAAGTTACGAAGGGTCTTTGCGAGGAGTTCCTGGAGATTCTCCAGCGGCACACCAGCGAATCGAACGTGTTCGAAACGATCGATGAACTGATCGAGACGCTGAACGATGCACTTACGCGCATGGAACTTGCCGCTCGTAAGCTGCAGATGACCGGTCGCGAGCGGCACCTGCACGAGGACGAAATGTGGCTGAACGCCGAAAGGGAAACGTGGAAGCTGATGGCTTCGTTGTACCGCGACCGATTGGTCACGCAAAAGACGGACTGTGAGATGGAAGACTTGCCGCTGGTGAACAGTGAACGAGCGATCATAGAGCATCTGTACGCTGGGAATGAGAACTTGCGCGAGTATCAGATGATAGTGGATTGGCTGGAGAAGATGGTGTTGCGGCAAAATCAGTCTTTTGCGGGAACGTACACCAACCACCCGGTGGCCTGGGAAAACACGCTCCACCAGCTGCTGGAAGTCGGTGACACGGCGTTCGGTAGTACGCGAGAGCTGGTGAAAAGTCTCGATCCGGATGCACCGCTTCGCGAGAACCGTCCCCTGCACGATCTGGACGCCGACGATCAGGTACGGTTGGCGAAACACATCTTTTTCGAGATTCGTTCCGGGCGACTAGAGGAAGCGCAGAATAAGTGCGACCAATGTGGACAGTCGTGGTTGGCGGCCGTTCTAGAAGGATGGCGGTTGCATCACGATTCGAACTATGGCAACGAAAACCCGAAGCTCGAACGCAACCCGATCGAAGGCAATCCGAGGCGCGATTTGTGGAAAAAGTTTGCCTGGAAGATGGCGGAATCGCGTCTGCTCAACCCGTACATGAAGGCTTCGATTGGGGCGCTCTGTGGCCATTTGGATTCGATGGTAGAGATTCTGTCCAATTGCACCTGGAACGATATGCTGTGGGCGTACTTGAAGGCACAGATTGACATTCGGGTGGAGAGTGAAATCCGCTCGCACTGCATCAAGAGCTACCTGCCGATGCCGGAACGGTACTGGAACGGAAAGATGTCGCTGGAGCAAATCTTCGGTGAGCTGGAAGCGCACAAGAATGCATGCATAAGTCTTGCGGCGAAGGATGTGGACAAGGTGATTCAAAAGTACATGATTCTGGACGACATTCCGGGGCTGATGCGCATCGTCGACGGTTGGCTGAGCGATACCGACGAGGGCGAACTGGTACTGTCCCAGCAGATGCTTCGTTTTCTGTCCCATTTCGTGATGTGTGTTCGTCAGATTGGTAAACCGTTTCAGCAGGACATCGGTGATCGCATCATCAAGCGTTACGTGGAGCATCTGATACAGCTTGGGGAACCCCATTTAGTCGCTTTCTACACTGCCACCCTACCGCCCGTGATGCAGCTTATGCTGTACTCCAACTTTCTCATGACAATCCGCACACCGAGCAGCGCAAGGAAAAGAGCGCTCGTGGAAGCGTACAACTTTGGGCTGGATGTGCCAAACATCACGGTGCACACGGTGGAAAAGTATCGTGCCGCCGAGGAGGACAGCGACGCCCCGGCACCGGCCCAGGGCGAGCTGACCGATCTGGATCGGGAGAAAATTTCCTCCCTCGAGTGGCTCAGCTTCTACCCGGAGCAGCGGGGACAGCTGCTTTGGCAGGCAAATGGGCTCATTCGCTACTTCCTCGGCCGCCGGTGTATCGAGGCGGCCCAGAAAACGTTTGCCCTCGTGCCGGCCGACACGATCGAGCAAATCTTCACCACCTACGGCTCGAAGGACGACATACCGCGCCGGGAGGAGGTGAGCATCCGGGAATACCTCTGCCACCAGACGTACCTCGGTGCGATCGATGGCTACAACAGTTGGTCGCAGCTGTTTTTCAACGGAAAACCCAAACCCCCACCGTCCGTCTCGGTGACGAACTTTACCGAGCGTGTTACCTCCGAGCACCGGGAGCAGGCGTATAGGAAGGAGCTGGAAAATTGGGAGCATCGGGTAGCGGATGCGACCAAGCGGGCCCGCGATCTGCTCTACAATGTGCTGCTGTTCCCCGAGGCGGGCTGGTTGGTCGACCCGGACACGCACGTGGAACGACCGGACGAGAATGACGACGACGACGAAGGCGATGACGAAAGTGATGCCTGGCGAAACCGGGCGGTGCAGATGGAGGACCTGCGGAAGCTGTGCATTCCGGAAGTGGTACTGCTGTTGCACCAGCTGCACACACTCACCAATCATCACGACGAGTGTATGCTGCTCGCCAGCGTGCTCAGCTCGGAGTCGCGCAAGCTGTACAGCGTATTTTCCAAACACAAGCTGGCGGAAGTGCTGGCGAAGATTGCCGAATCGTCACTTACGCTCATGAACGACCGGAAGGATCCGTTCGTTGGGGAAGCGGCCAAGAAGTAGAAGCAGGCCTCTTTGAACTTTTTTTTCAGTGGCCACCGTGGCGTGTTGCATTTAAAGCCTTTTCTTCGTATTAATAAAGTAAATGTTGGAACATTATATTACGAATGTGTTTATAACTCAATCTTATATTTTAAATTCTTTCAAGGGTAAATTTGTTGATTTACTTACTAACATAAATTGTAATCTATAGATTTACTGCATTTAATATGCTTCAACAATTTGATACGAAACTACACTCGATAACGTTAAAACAACGGCATCAACAAAGCAAACATAGGCAAGTCCAAGGGAAAGAGAGCGCGAACCTAATTCCAAGTAACGTCATTCGCCCTTCGAAGCCGGTTTGCAAGAAAGAGTACAATACACGGTGTGGTAAGCTTTCGTGGAGGGCTCCGTCGCGGGATCCGCGAGGGCTTATCATTTTGACAGCTCGTTTCGCTGGCCCCAAAACGGGGTGGCTATCCGCTGTCAGCTGGGATTCTGACGATTTCGTAAACAATGCGCGGCCCAGCACAGTTGTGTAGTTGCATTCAACACGACTAGTGCACTGTTTTTCGCTGGAAAATCTTGAAAACATTCCCATCAAGAACCTGTGTCTTTCGTTGCAATTGTTTCACGGTTCGAGGATTCTACATTTTCCGCGAAAGCGTACGGTTGGTGTTTAAGCTAAGGTAAGGTGCGCTAATTTTAGCAGAGAACTTTCTTTCAGAAAAAAAGTGTGACAAGCGATAAAAGCTTCTGTTTACACAACGTCAAGTGTGTTGGAAAAGCTGGAGTAAAGAGTGAACGATAAAAGGGGGGGCTGTTGGGCGCTGTGTCGTGTTGCGGGTTTGTATTGCTTGGAAGGGTTGGTTTGATTTGCCATCGTAAACATACCGGTGTATGTGTATGGAGAATCGCGCCGAGCGGTATTTGAAGTGATGTCACGCGGGGTCACGGGCCAATAGATTCCCGCGGGCGATAGTGTTAGAAGAAGCACGGACACATTCGCCATTCGCCGCTGGAACGGTCGGTTGAAAATGGGGCAGCATGGTAGAGCGCGCACAGTTGCATTCGTACCTCGCGCTGGAATGCTGTGACGATCGTTATGCTACGGCTCGCGTGTTTTCTTTCGTGAGTCACAGATCAAGTATGCAGCGGTGTTGTAAGTCATTCCGCCGGAACAATTCAATGCGATGCAAACGTGCAAGTGTAACTGCCTAGAACGGATCAAATTCCTCCGATAACCACTCACCGGCAAGAGGAGTCCTGTGAGTGCCTGTGTTGTGAATTTTCCATCCACCCCCCCACCCCCCTCCCCCCTTGCGGGAAAATGAGTGTACCGTGCGTGCGCAAACGTGTGTGAGTGAGGGTTAGATTCACACTTACACAGGAAGCGTGTGCAAAAAAGGAAAGTGCGTGCATGTAGGCGTGCGTGCCTTTGGGGGTAGCTATCGTGATTTTCCCCGGAAAAAACGGTCCCGCAAGGATACGCGGGTCGCTAGCATCGGACGGGTGCCGTTGCCTAGGTGGTGTACATCGTCTTGGTCGTTGGCTGCTGCGCTTCGCTCGTGTGTGTTGTGTGTTGTGAATGTTGCGTGCTTCCTTGTCCAAAGCAGTTAACGTAGTAGCGCGTTGCGGAAAAGGCCTACTGCTCGGCTTCAATCTCGGCCAGCTTTCAACGTAACCTTTTGATTTGCTTTTGCACCAAGTGGCTTCCGAGGAGGCATTTGTCGTGAATTTCTTTTGGCCGTTCCTGTGCAGATCCTACCTGGAAAAAAGGTGTGAGCAAGCGTTTCCGTGTTGGCGCAGGACCGGAGGGCCACCGTCGGGAGTGGCCACAGAGGGAGACACTATTTATCCGTGTGCCAAAACAAAAGCCTGAGATTATGCTCCGATCCTAGTAGTCCTGAACGGTTCTTCGGTAAATATCTCAGCTTTCCGTTTCAGCTCAAGTCCTTACGGTGAAGTAATAAATGTCATTGGCACGCCTCGCATTGAAAACGGCTTGCTGTCCGAAAAAAGTGTGAGCCCAAACAGCGAAAGCCAGCAGCAGTTTGAGGGAAAACGCCCCACCCGCCGTACGAGAACGAGAGAGAAAGTGAGTGAAAGTAAGGGAAAGAACATTCGAGCGCTGGTACAGACCGTATCGTCCTGCCATCCTTCCCTGGCATACGGGCGGCCAAATTTGTGCAGTGCAGTGTGTGACCGTGAATGGAAACATGTAATAAGCAGCAGCATGGCGTTTACGTGTCCTTGTTCCGGACCGTTCGGGAATGTTAGCGGCTCTAGGGTGGGAAATCGTTGTGGTCAGCGTAAATGTCCTGTCGTTGGTGTCGGACGTTGCGGTAAAGAAAGTGTCACCGTTCAGAGGATAAATAATCGGTCGATGGGATGCAATCGGAAAAAGTCAGCGCACAGCGTGGTCGAGAAAAGAATCTTCTAATTTCGGCACACCGGAACTCCAGTAAAGCGGTATGTTCTATTTACTATCGGTTGCTGATAGGACGTTCCCACATGCCAATCATTTGTCGTGAGTGGGGCTCAATCAATTGAGGAATTACACATCCTCGGAGACCGTAAAATCTTCCGCAAAGAAACTTTTTAAGACAGTTTGCCTTCTAACGCTATTAGCGAATCGCCAAGGGATTTGACAGCGAAACAGGTTCCTGAAATATCGGAGCACGGTGTCGAAAGTCAACCGGAGAGTATGGTGCTACGATACGATCTTTTACGTGGTGGCAGCTGCGCGTACAAACCCCCTCCGATACACGGTGTACACAGGTACATCCGCTTCTTGCGGTAGTATTTGTGCGCATGTTTTGCCCGTGTGTTTGTGTGTTGCGGAGTAAAAGGTTCGGAAAATTGCATCCTTTTTCCCGTATAGGGACACTTTAACGCGGAACGGGCAGGTGGAAGTAAACCACCTCGCGGGGAGCCAGCATTTTTGACAGCCATATCGGGTGGTGTTGCTGTTGGTGGTTTGTTGCAAATGCATTCGTTGGCAAATCCGGCCTTGCCTACTACTTTGTTCCGGTAGTCTACTACTTTGTCTTGAACTCCGGTTTCAAGATAGTCCTTAAGTACATGTTCAATGGTTGAATTAATTAAGTGAAATACAATTTTGAAAACCAGTACGTTTTTATTCAAATTCGAAACATCAAGGAATGGTTACTCAGAGTTAAATTTTCATGTCTCAAAAAGATATTTTATGAAATTGGAAAGACTCTTCTGATTTTATCCTTTTTCACAGTCTGAAATATGATAAGTCTACGTTTGCTGATACAATTAAATTAGAGTGTTACTAGAAAACATTTCCACATATTTCATTCCATAAGTGGCCACTTAGTAATTTCTATGATTGTTGATGTTTGCTATAATGTTTTGCACGAGAGTCTCTTGATAGAGATAGTTTAGTTTCAACGTGAGTACTGGTAAGGAAATCAAGTTGAACGAGCACTTAAAGGTTTACAAATTGGACTGTCTTAATTAATCAAACCTAAAAGGATTGGCGAAACAAACCACAAAGCCACAAATATGTTGCAATAATTTGCCCAGAAATTGCCCCCACAAGTGTTACAGTTAGGCTTGGTACCATGTTATCCAAATTTTACACCAAACAACATAATAGGATTTGAGCAATCTCATCAATTTGAAATTGATTTGCTCTATCCTCTTGAAACGAGCATCACAAACACCAAATCCGTGCTGCTTGTCGTCGGTCTATGTTTGGGGTGGATGCCAGATTTTCCGCTGGGTGACTTCGCTTTCCTGCGAATCATTTCGACGGGAGAATTTTGAGTGTCCTGACAGGAGCAATAAAGGCAAAACAATGTTGTTTTGTTCGGTGCTCCGATGTAAAAGTAATTGCGGAAAATTCATCCCAACCCCCCGTTGGTGGTGGTGTCTGCCGTGTGTTGGTGCTGGCGGTACTGAGTGACAGCTTCATTGAGCAGCACAGAGCGAGAGAGATAGGGATCCCACCCACACGACTCCTCCGAACGGGGAGGCCGACTTTTCCGACGGAGGCTGTAGACCCGGCTTCACCGGCGAACCCGCTTCGGGAACCGTGCACAGTACAACACGAGCCAGAGAAGCCATCGGACACACGGAACCGCGCGCTCTGGCAGCTGCCCTACAGCGTACTCCGAAGGGTTAGCTGCCTGGCCCTTGGGGTGCATCTGGTCGGTGGCTAGTAGTCGGTAGTATAACAGGCAAAAGCCAAACGTGTTGTTGTGTGTTGGTTTGGCGTATTTTCCCATGGCCAAGGATGGCCACTTGCACCGGTAAGAAGAAGCCCAGTGGAAAGATTGTTGTTACAGAGCGGGTGTTTTGGGTCTTTGGGTGTTTCGCACGCTATCGGGTTTTTCCATGAACCATGTGTTTGCGTGTGTGTTTCCCGATGGACGGAATAAAAATCAATTTCAAACACACCACTCATTGTTTACCGACCGGTCACCATCGTGTAAGTAAAACTGACGTTATTTTTAGCCAACCGTCCAAGCCGTTCAATCCCATCTCGTCGGGATCGGGTTCGCTGGGGGTCATCTGTGTACGCTGGGCGTCCATTGTTGGCGTACACCCACCGTACGTTTGCACTCGATAACGACTACTACGCTGCGCTAGGTCGAGGAAATCGTTTCCCGATTGCGAACAGATTGGAAGTGACAGTGAATTTTTGGTCGCCAGCTCTTTGGGGACGGGTGAAAGGGAATAATGTTTACCATAAAACAAGGGGATGAAAACATTGCCACTGCTGCTTTACGTGCCTGTTTTCTTCTATCCGCGCGGGACGTTAGTGCGTGTATTTAAAAACATCAGTGTCGAATGATCGTAAACATATTTCGGACCATCATAATT
>KE525161.1:193932-212531 GCA_000441895.2 Anopheles sinensis | reverse complement strand
ATCGCAGATAACCTGTTCGTTACCGCTTTTTTGTTAATGTCTCAGTTCAGCTGAAGACAATCGGTTTCGGTACATAGTTTGGTGCACTGGAAGCAATTGCATTACTTGAGATGTCATAAGGCAGACAAATTCGAAACCGTTATCTATGCAATGTGACACATCTCGTCTTAGAACACGAGACATTTAGATCTAACCACCACCGGAAACGAAAACAACGCCAAGGCAGTCTCTACCAAAGCAGTGGGTTTTCTCAGTTTAACATTAAAAATTCATTCGATAAAATATTCAAGAGAGCATTCAGTTTTCCGACGACTTGCGCTGCCATCGTGATTGTGTGCGATGCTTCCTGGCAGCAGTAGGAAGTGGAAAATTTGCCGCACCAGCAAATTTTCCGTCCGCCTCGGACACAGCAATTTGGTTCGCATTTTGCGCTGCTCCGCAACAAAGCGCGATCCAGAAGAAGGGTCAAAGGGCGTGTGTACGAGCGCACCAAGTTCCGCGAACAAGGAGTATCGGGTGGCCCTTTCGCTATTTAAACGACGCTCGGAATACGCGGTACGCTTCGGAATCGTTTCTTTGTTCATTTCACCCGCCATTAACCGGGACACCGAGTGGAAAATAATCCACTCCGCCCACTGCGAATGGCGGATGCGTTTCGGAAACGGCCAACAAATGTGAAACTTTGTGAGCCTGTTATTGTTTTATGCGTTGCGGTGGTACGCTGCTTTCGTCCTGTTTTTTGTCCGTCGTTATTGTTTTTTCCCTTTTCTGCGACGTTATGCGACATCCCTTGTCGATGGCTTGACACTTTTTCTGAGTTTTCTGTTCTATCTCGTGTATCCTAGCCCTCGAGAGCCAAACTAGAAGTGGGCTAGATTTATACGCTTTGTTTCGCTGGGAATATCCTTTTCTCGAGTGCCTCGAACGCCTGCAGGTTCTTTCTAATGTAGGAAGGTTTTCTTAGCATCGCGCAAAAAGGTATCGTGTAGCGTGTGGCCCCACAGGGCAGGGCAAGCCGGGAAAGCTTGCCGGTGGGTTGGGTGGAAAAGGAATAAATAAACAAAACGGACAGGAAAATAAACGACTTCAATTTCGTCTCAAGTTTAATCCTTTGACACCTTCCCTGCACTCTCGCAGCGGAAATCGGATGTTTTTTTGTTTATCGCTGTTGTGTTGCTTTGTGTACAATGTTTTGCGCTTGCTGCTCGTGTTTGTGTTCCTTTCCGCTTCATCCTCGTCATTCATTAATCCTTGCGATCCTATTTGTGTCCCCTTTTTTGCAGCCCCGCCGCCGCCACGTCGGGGACGCATTTCTTCATAATTCATTTGCCTTTGTTTTTTTTTACTTTGTGCGAGCTCCAGGGGATGCTGCGGCCATGGTTACCTTTCTGGCAGGAAAGGCAAGAAAAGTTTTCCACGATTTCCCATGCTCTCCGGCATGGGGACCGACTGGGAAAACGTTTACCAGCTGAAGTATCTTTGATCGGCACCGGCTCAGGGTTTGGCCGGGTTGCTGGGGTTTGGCGACAAATTGAAGGATGATTGCTGGAGTGGTAAAATCATTTTCCGCTTTTCCGGCGCCCCTAAGGATTCGCCCGGTTTTCATGGCCGGTACGAACACTCTCACTTTATGGTGGTATCGTTTTACGAGCTTTATGGGCTAAAGTGAAAGAAGTGCTTGGACCTGCTCTCGAGGTTAAGCAAAACCGGTAGTGTTTTAGCGATCCCGGACGGCGATCGGGAGGTTGCTGCGAGGGAAAATAGCGGGGAATATAAGGGGTTCGGGACTCAATATGGATGTGGTACCTTTTTTTGTTGGCTTTATGGTGCTGGCGGTCTTCCATAAAGGGAATTTTCTTGGGGTGGATGAAGTAGGAGCGAGTGTCGCATTTAAAGTTAAATTGAGGAGGTTTTGATGATTTTCGTAGTATGTCGTAATTTTTGCTTTTAGTAAAATGTTGTAACATCTTTATAGTTGAACTTTATGCAATTAACGTTTGCCATGTTCATGTTCGCCATTGATATGGAACATATTTATGAGTTTAAAGATTGAGAGTCATTGCTTGAAGTTTTTTTGAACATGTGCTTTCGAAAAGATTTTTCCTTTCGTTTGAAACTCTTAATAAATTTAAATCCTTCAATTAAGTAATCACCAATTTGCAAACATTTTGTTGACTTCAAAAAACATTTCAACACCGTTTTTCATCCCGATTGCGCTTATCGAAAATCTTCAAAGGGTTTTCGGTGACGTCGGTAGAGAGGGATTACTTGTCTGCCAATTACTTGATGGTACGATTGCTTTAATCACTCCGAAGCCAAAGAGCTTGCTAAAAGCTGAGGATAAGATGGTAGTCAGGACTTTCCGATGGCATCCGAAGAAGGAGGCAAATGGATTAATCTTACTGGTCGATTGAAACATTGTTTGTCCAACAGTCAGTGAGGGAACGGGAAGATGCTACTGATTCGTTGAACTCGAACGACGACGTTCGGAATTTCCGCTTGGAAGACTACACAGCTTGAGGGTTAGTTAAAATTATCCGCGTTAGCCTTTGACGGCTTGTTTAATGTATTTATTTATATCTTTCAAATTACGTCGTGCAATTCAACTTTTGCTCCACGTGAGAAGATTAAGATTTGCGTCGACGCGGCGCGGAAACCTCATAACGAAGAGAGGAAAGGGTTGGCGCGCTAATGAGGTTGCTTTTGCCCGGCGTTAAGGTGGTTTAGTTTCCTGCACGGTCCGGTTGTCTCTCACCCAAGGATATCGCTAATTAGTCCAAAGTGTGTTTTTCTCTCATCCTCCTATCCATGGCTTCAAGTGATTGCGCTGCTCTCGTTCACGGTTTTAGTAGGTAAAGAAGTGCTACTTAAAGTTTCTGTTTCCAAAAGGAAGAGCTACCGAGACCGTTGTAGATTCGGAGGAAGAGTGTTGCATACATTCATAACAATGAGTGTTTTGCGGTCTTTCGTTTGGTTTCGTAAGTTGTTCTGAAAAAGACGAGTAGGAGCGTTCCGTTTCGTTTAAGTTTGTGACCACAGTTAACTCTTTTTCCAATTCACAATTTGAAATATAAATTTCAGCAAGGTTGTGTTTATTAGCATGTGCATTCTTCTGCTCCATGAGTTATAACAACTCCCTCAGATTAATGATACAATCGGAAAAAAATCCTTTGTAGGTTAAAGGAAGTGTGACATCTAGCAACTGAATGCTGCTTGACTTGGTGTGTACTTTTCCAGGCTGACTCCGAGTGCATTTCGCTCGGAACGGTGGCATGTGACTCGGTTGGATTCGCTGGTACGCGATGCTCATGCCATGTTGTCACCCAAAAACATTCCGATGTCATGCATTCACCACTGATTGAGCCTAACAAGCGTTGCGATGGATGGGCCAACGAAAAATCCTATCCAAAGAATAGACCTTTCGCTAAGCAGAGATGTTGACACTGAGCACGATGTAGGCCCGGCAATGGAAGCCCGACCGGTTGCAAAACTATGTACAATTTCACGGTTATTATGAGCCTGCGGCAAAGAGACAGGAAGCATTGGGCAAAAAGTGGCAAATCATAGCAGCGAGCACGTTGAGGACGTAATACTAGGTGATGACGACGGAACGAATGGTTCGCTTGGCAATAGTGCACTATTGTGTTGCACCACCGTCAGTCGTTCGTCCTTGCCGAAGTGCATCGGTTACCGAAGAACGGCATAGTCGCAATGGAGTCGACGTCTTCCGATGCAGCGCCGCAAACGTTCACATTTTGCCATCGGTGTAGCAACGATGGATAACGTTGGGGTCTCTCGGCAGTTGATGTTAGACGGAAAGGATAAATCGCATAGCACAACTCGTTCATCCGTATTGACACAGTTTGGCAGGCAAACACCGTTCAGGACGCTGTCATTAGAAAAAGGACCTTTCGCCGGGTTTGTAACAGTATGGCGCACGTGCAACTTGTATCCATCGATGACCCGTACATTTGCCCTCAAGATGACATAACGCATCTTCTATCCGTATTGGTTTTGGAAAAGATGTCTAGTGTGAATTGCGGACAATTTATATTCACATATAAATTGTATATAGTAACATAATGATCTTGTTTTATTTGGAAACTGACGTTAATTTTATTGAAGTGTATATTGAAGCTTTCCCACAAATAAATACAAGTTATTTGTATGCGTTAATTACATTACTTTATGCCATACATTTTATAAGATGTGGTTGCGTGGATAACGGAAGCAGAAAAACTTAACTCAAATAAACGTCGAGTGGTTAAATAATGTTCATATGAAAAGGATGTGTAGGTTTACCGCTAACCATAACTATCGAACAACGGAACCGATCTCACATCTCCAGCTTACCGGAATAGGTTCACCGGTTCCATTTCGTTGGGTCGTCGTCGCATACTGTCAGCAGCAGAAGGTTGAAGTGACCTCTAGAAGATGGAATGGATTGATTACCGGTCAAGATGATGGGTTCATCAAAGAGCCGTTTGATGGGTCAAATGGGCTAGCACCGGCGGGATGTGTTTCTACACTTTCGCTTTAATCCTGAAAATGAAAGCCTCGTGTCAGCGGCAAACGTCTGAGATTAAAGGAAACTGTTTCATCTAAGTCACGGCCAGATCGAGGAGTCGGTTCGTGTAGCTAGTAATGAGGAGCAACTCACAAAACGGACGAATCATTGTACTAGAGTTTTCTCTTTGTTCGATATGTTATGCTTCGGTTGCCTCGTTTATTGTACTGTTCGATTGTTTCCTTCGGGTATCAGATTCTCTATCCTAACCACCTCACCTAACAGTAGAAAAGTGGCTTAATCATCGGTTTCGTAAATCGACGGACGGAAACCCGGTAGCCGGGTGCGCATGTGTGAAAATTAAATTACCCTTCTGGCGGTTCGTCTGCCGCCCAACGACCAGAAGAGTACGCCAGGGGTTGCGGTGGCGACGACGGAAACTGTGAGTTGGAAATTAATTTACTTCACCATTTGGCCGCTTGAAGTGGTCCGAAACCGTGAGGCCCATGCGCGTTTGACCGGCGAGGTGAACCGAGATAACATCTTCAAGCCCGGCCGATGGGATGCGATTATGGTCGGAGAGGATTGATGACGACCGTCACAACCCGTCATCGAATCGATGGTGTCGTATGGTGGTAGAGGGTCGTGGACAAATTGGGGTCGACCGGGAGGAGGCGGGGATGAGGTAAATCAAATTAAGAAGATGGAATTTGTCTACACAGAGCCCATGCGATGACATGGCACGGGGTTGGCGGGGGAGGACAGCGCTGACGAAAGAATTAATGAATTGGAGCTTACCAGAAATTCCCCCCCCGGTGCGTTTGCTCCAGACGTCAAAAGTTTCTGATCCGGGTCGACATTGGCGAGATGGACTGACCAGCAGACGGCACTACAGCTGGCGTTATATAAATGTAGCGTCATGTCGAAACTTGTCTGATTTTGCTATTCTGATATCAGAGTTTAATGCTGTAGGATAGAATCAGTTTTGACATATTTCTATCGATCTAGCGATGGAAATGATTTTTAAAAGATTTGCCAAGCTTTTATTTTTATGCTTAGTGCGCAACACGAGGAGCAAAGCCGCCTTTGCTAACGTTAAAATGGTGTCAGTCAACAGTAAAATGTGAATCAACTGTCAAAGTGAGCGAAACTCTGGTTTTTGTTCGGCGAGTGTAAAATTCGGTTATCAAAGATTTATTAATTAATAATTGTTGTTTGTGAAGATGTGTAATAATTCTTGACAAAATTTCAGTGAATAAACTACCTCTATGCTGTTGTTTTAAAGTTAAACACTCAAATCTTTTTAGCATGCGGTTTCATTTGCATCGGCTCACGAATAGTAGTTTCTATACGAAGCGATAAAAATTTACAGAAAAAGTGATATTTTTGCGTGTATTTTTAAAGCTTTTGCGCTTTGTGTGAACTAAGCATCAATAATTGGAAAACAGTTAAAGAAAACTAAATTTTTAAATTTAATTCAAAATGTTACTTAAGCAATCCCATTTTGGCCTAAGAATTCTATTTTGCTCAGAACTTGACTTGAGTTGTTTTAGTTGCGCACTTCATTTGTTACATACGGCAGTTAATTCCGTTCTTTACAACATTGCGTTAAATGTACTAAAGTCATCACTAGCGAAATCTAATTAGGCAACACTTGAAGATGCATGTTAAAGATTTAATTCTTTACCCCCCCAGATCTACAAATCTTCCATATCCTACCTGTAATCTAGAGTGCTCCATAACGCTAAAACACGTCGGGTAGACGGCCAGTAAAACATCCATAACTAGAACCTGGGGCCATCCTGCGGCCCACGTCGGTAAAAGCGGGTTATACCTTACACACAAAACCTCAAGCAGAATTGTGCTCTTCACCACGCGGAGCCGGATAGTGTGTCCTGGGGATGGGAAAAGGACCCGGTTCTGGTTTTCTACAACGTGTGACTCGGGCATGATGTTACCTCGAGGCTATGTTGGTGCTGGCAAGAGCACACTTGGAAGGAAGAACAATAATAATAATTCAACATTTTTAGCACCTATCCGCTCAGCTGTAACATTGTCCGGGAAGGCCTTGGCTATAGCTAGGAGCTACCGGCGGGGTCCTTAACGTGTGCTTTCTTATACCTTTATTTCTTCCACCGCTCTCCCTGGTTGTATCGGGGGCAGGGGGAAAGCATAATGGTGTTTTCTGCCGTTAGGTATTCAGAGTCTTGTTTTTATTTCGGTGCTCTTTCGGAGTCGTTCACGCACCGCCGACATCCCTAACGGCGGAAAAGGCTTCTGCTATCGGTTGGGCACGCTTTGATGTTGCTGAATGAAACGTGAAACGTTGGCAGGGATGGACGCGTCGCCATCGGCGTTTCCTACCATTGGCGGCTGAGGGCGTCACAAAACACAGCCGTGACACAGCCGGAGCACGGACACATTTCGTCATCATAGGGAAACCATAAATGGCCTAAGCACCATTTTACGTCGCTTTCACCGGGAATCATCCGGACTTTCCCTGCCGTGACCACTCTGCCCCTTCATCGGGCAAATGTCTTCACTTTGAAATCGATCCGGTGGGGGGTGAGGTGTTCCGGGGTGGAGAAGCAACACGACTTTTGATCCCGTCACACCACAGATTGAGGCCTTCCCGGGCCGGACGCACGTTTAAAAAAATCGACCACCCATCAACTGGAAGCTTTACTGGCTGGACAAATTTTTCGGCCGGCATGTTTGGAGCTGTTTGTTCGCATCCGAACGTTTCCAGCGTGCGAGATAAAGGATGCATTTCTTCTGGAATTTCAAATGCTCGAAGCGTATCGGCGGAACCGATTTTTGCTATGTGTTGCCGCCAAACCAGGCACGCTTTAATGCTTCGACTCCTGTGGCAATTTTGCGGGCAATCACGAGCGTTTGCTAACCGCAGGGCTTTCACCTGCAATAAGAACTGCGGAAAAATATGTCCCCTAATTCAATCGCCAGTGTGTAACCTTTAAACGCGTGCGCTGTATGTGTCACATATTTTTGCCAGTCGTTTGACGGCTTAGGGCCATAATTTCTCATGATATTCTCGGATAGATCGTTCTTTAGATGTCGTTAAGAGGTTTAGGTGGAACTTAACGGGTTTTGTTGTATATTGAAATGTTACCATAATGCATCATATTTATGTGTATGGCCGGTATCTTTATTGCGTCTTTTACAGCGCTAAAGTGATTCACCTATGCATCATAAAATGTTTGTGAGGAATGTAGGGGTGGTATAGCCTCCTATGGAGCGTGGGGTCAACTCTCTAGAATGTTAAGCTGTAGTTTTTACTTTTTATTTTGCTGTAGCTTTTATTTATTTTAGGTTTTTATATGTTGTGTAAGTTTTGCAGAGATAATTCAAAATATTTTGTGAAAATGCACTATTTAGAATCTCGATGTGCAACAGTGTAAACTGGTTTTGCTTTTTATTTTATGGAAATATATTTGGTTGGAATAATTCTTGATTATAGCAAGACTCGATTCCAATTTCAAGAATAGTCCGTAACTACTTCACATCATGATTTGATATCGATATTTTAGATTTATTTTTTACACTTGTTTCATATGAGACCTATCTTACTCAGGCTCTGAATCAAATGATCTGCCAAAAAATATAATGATACGCTTGTAATTTAAATTACTTAAATTTAAATTAGGTATCTTAAATTGGCACTGAATTTGTAAAACGATTTCGAGTATGTTGAACAAAGCAGGTCAAAAGCGTGCAGCAAACATGCTCAATCAAGCTGACTTTTAATTTTCGCTTGTAATTGCCCATGACGAAGGTTAACGGGCAACGAAGGCAAAAAATTCACCGACTACGAATAAAAGGCAGAAAAAATGATCAAATTAAAAAGAAGTAAACCGATTAACAGGGATGACGCCTGTTAAGAAGACAATTGCCACTCTTCAGCACAATAAACCGCCCAATAACAAGGGTGACAACACCGCTCTGAAGGACCGCAAATGGCAAGGATCGACAAGAGAGAGCGCACCGTTCGCCCCGCGACGGTGTGAAATGTGCATCATTTTATTTGACCTTTTTTTCCTCTTCTGTTGCATGCGATAAAAAAATAAATATTTCACAAATTTTTTTCGGCGCTCTCGGTTCCGGTGTGTACCGGCGTGCAAAACAACGTTCCGTAACTTTCGCGTTACCTTCAGACGTTCGCAAATGGGCTACAACGTTTGCGCGCAATGGTGAACTTCCAGATTTTAGTTGAAATTAATGATTCATAATGCTTCCCCGGGCTTTTATTTGAGCTAGGGTGGAGGCAACATAGGAGAAGCACAGCAGCATCGACGGGGGTGGTGGTGAATAAAAATGAAATTGCTTACCAAAGCGCGCGCGTGATGGGATCGCGACAGTCCCTTAAGTGTGCTTTTCATGTAGCGTGACAGCACAAATTTAGCGAAACGTCACCGGAATGCTTTTACCTCTTGACATGCTTTAAATCATCAAACGAAAGCTTGGTCACGCGGCGAAGTGCGTCCGGGCGTTGCAATTAGGAAAGTACGGCAAGGATGCTTACTGACCTTCAAATGCTCGATTTTCAGCGTTGCGCCCAGAAAGGCCATTACTTTTATTTGTTTAGCGCTGCTAAGAGTATTTTTAAGAGATTTTTAAGAGTAGAGAGGAAAAGTATTTACTTTATTTATTAACAGTAAAACCAATTCTGCTGATAAAAAAGATGATTTTACAAGGAGATTTGTTGTTAAAACCTGTTTTCAAACCAGTTGAGAGAGAAGAATCAACCGACATATGGAGACGCCTGGTGGTTTGTACAAAAATTAAAAATAAGTCCTATCTTTTGATTCACGAGATTATATTGTCATATTAAACACATTTCCTTTTTACAGTTTTTTAGTTGGTTCTAATGATGACATTATGAAGCAAACTAAAGCTAATATTATTTTAACTTTGATACCGAGGTGTAAGGAAAAGCAAACGTAACGAAACTCGCTATATTGCCTGAGTGGCAGGATGGAAGCCAATAGAGTCATTGCTAGCGATACGCTCGTTGGTCTGTATTCACCGGTATATAGCTAAAGGTTGTCGCTTTGGTACTTTTCCACCCACTTTAAACAGTGTTCATCAAGTGGTTCGCTGGATTTCAGTCTTTCGCAGCCAGCGTACTTTCAACTCTTTTTCTTTGCGCTGCGGTCTGCTTCTTGCTAACCGGCATCAAAATGGCGAACGCGTATCTGCGGTGGTTAACGTTGAGTTGGCATCACAAATTGGCCCCGGTGTAAGGTGTAACGTGCGAGGGGCTTGGTGGCAAAAAGTGGTGCCCTGGCGCGCTTGTCCGCATATCCAAGCGGCTGCCAGCGCAACAAGCGTGTCACAGCTTGCCGAGATGGGGGAATTTGCTCAAATAAATGCGCTCACGCTGAGGTTAATTGGATAGGTTAGGCTGTATTAAAAGTGTTTTCCCACGGGGCCACATGGACGCCGTAGTCAGATGACGGAACACCACGTACGGCATAGTTGTGTCTTCCGCATCTGTCAACGTGACGACTTATTGACTAGCAATTTTGCTGGTTTCTCTTTCAAATCACAACAAGCATACTGTTTGAACGTTTCATGGCTCCCGATTGGTTCAATTCGATGGCAATTTGTTTTCCCAATACTTGTCAATAAAGTTCTTACTTTCTTAGAAGGGGTACCTTAGAAGGTAGATATATGCAAATACTTTTCTACAGTCGGGCAGTTCAAGGGCCATTTTTTCCATGTTGGATTAAAATAGAAGCCACTTTTAAACTACTGTTTGGAAAGTTTAATTTTTTCATTGACCAAATTGTTTGGCTTGTGTCTTGTCGTTCCAAACAAAGCAAGTGCCCGAAGAGGGTCAACGAAAGTGGTGCGTTCATCAATAGATTTCGGTTATCGCTGGTTTTTGGCCGTTTACTACGTTGTCGTGTATGTGGTTGAGCACCGGTTTGTCACATATTACGCTTACGAGGCGGCCTGTTTTTTGTTTTTGCATAGAGGACATCTATATATGGAACTACCAACTAGCACACAACGTACAAGGTTAGGTTACTTCAGGGGGATCACGAAACCCGTGGTGTTTTGCGGAGAGTGGAACAAGTGGCTAGAAGGAGGTTGATGGTACCTGAGCATCGTACCGGCGGTGAGCGAAGTAGCACGAGCTTCGATGTACGACGTGTACCGTTTTATTAAACGAACGCAAACACGGTGATCAAATGATGCCACCCTGCTGACGTGCATCGTCATGGAATGCATTGCCACTGCACCATCAGAAGGACCATTGGCGGACGGAAGGGAAAACGCAGGGAAGTTACGAAAACAGTAAATCCTAAAAAAAGCTCTGTTACACACTTATGGGTAGCAATTTCGTTCACCTTATGGGTTTCTTCCGGCGCACCTAGTGCTTCCCTGTGAGAGTGCAATGCAGTCAGCAGGCGTGTAAGGTATACGAGGGGGAGGGGGGAGGGGAGGACTCGTGGCTTCGTTAAGCATCCGTTGACGGCGAAAGCTTCGGTTCATGAAAAATGGACATTTGTAAACGTTCCTTCGCAGTCGTTCTTTACCGTACCAGCATCAGCTGTACGCAGCACAACCGTCTGTCTCATCGTTATCATCAGCAGCATAAGCATTATCGTCATCGTCATCATCATCATCATCGTTTTCGTCGTCATTATATGCTCGTGAAGGTGCAGAGGAGGACGTTGCAATCACTGATTCATGTGTGTTGTCCTCGACATTCAGCCGGAGGGGATTTTACTTCCTATCTACTATGCTGGGCGCCTTCCAGCACGGAGTGTGGTTACACTGACTTTGTGCTATGGCTGTGTATGTGTGAGTATGTTAGTGTAATGACAAAGTTGACATCCTGGCCCCCGGGCGAACCCTTACCTCTCTATCAAATTAATGTCACTTCTGTGAAAACATTAAGGATGACTTTTACGAGAGTCGGATCTTTTCGTTTGTCGTCAAGGTGATACAGCTTTGATGTTCTCCGCTCTTCGTGCCTTGTGTTTGGCGATGAAGTTTGAGTGGGATGGCATTGGAAGAACGGACGAACTGGGCACTTCGAGAGAAAGATAGACGGTATAAAGCAGATAGGGTACATCGACCAACATTGATTAGTTGAATCTAGGTTTTTGCCTTAAATGTGAGAAATCAAGTTAACTTCTGTCTGAAAGTAAGTTGAACTGGTTAAATGCTTATGTTACTCTAGAAGCAACATTGGTTCGTTCAGCTTAACGCAATTCTTGCTAGCGAGTTCACAGATTGAACAAAATACAGATCGTTTCCGTATAGTTTCGTCCTTTTTGAACAAAACCGAGCCGATAAAGTTGGAAGCATTTTTTTTTTGGTCATCGGTTCAACTATCGTCCCGAGCTTGAGAAAGGCTAAAGAGATTACATTGATTTGCGTACTCACCCGTACAAACCGATCCTGTGGAAACATTCCTATCCTTGTTCTCGGTGAACTAAAGTAAATGCTTCGATTGGATGGTAACGAATGCCATTAGAAAGGTGTACAGCTTTACACTGTGGCAAGGCTTAATAGATCCCGTTCGGGTTCCTGTGAAGCATAAATCCGAATGGGGTCCTTTTTCTCTGAAGGCTCCTACGGGTAACACTGTTTCCAACGTTGGCCGCTTTGAGGGACCTCTTTTTCTCTCTGTATCTTCTTATGGTGGCAAAGGTTGGCAATCGTTTCCGTGGCCCCGTTGAGCGTATGGATGGAAATCCTTTGGCTTTCAGAAGGACGAACATGATAGGGGATTGAGATTGTGCTGTCGGATTGGATTGTACATTTTCAGTTAGATGAAAGGCATTTTTTAGAATTAATGTAGTCTTATACCTTTTATGGTGTTCAGAATACTGAGCCTTTGTGCTTCGGAAAATGTGTCCATTACGCACCTTGTTCCATTGCGTATGCTATTGGTGAGAAGAAGTTAAATGAGTGGGTGTTTAGAGGCCACACGATAAGCCTGTACATATTTCACACGATAAGCTTATCGTATGGGTTCTGATATGCATTTTCAAATCATTTGAATTCCTACTCTTATTTTACTGTCAGACTGTTATATTTTAAACCATGCATAAGTTTGATTCGTTCGATGCATCCAGTAACAAATAACATTGGATAATTTGTTAACTAGTTTAGTTTGGTGCCATGCTCATGCCCTCGTTTGGTGAACAATTTCCCTCCGCCGGTATGATGGATTATTGATTGGGGGATAGTAGTTTTTAAAGGCGGCCAGTACAATTTATCTTCTTAATGCGCCCACCCGCTGGGAGCCGGCGAGTAGCCACTTAAACTACTGAAGAATCTTCCAAAGAGCCCCTGAGCTAAGTATCGCTACGGTAAACGCTACGAGAACGGCCTGCCTGTGGGTGAACGATAAATATTATTGTCTCATCTGTCTTCATTACCCGGTACCGGTGAGACCTTGGTCTACCATCCAGGTTGGATTGTAGCAGTATAGTTTGCTTTCGAACGACGGTTGAATCATGGCAGGAGAAGACTCTATCTCTCGGCTGGGGCCGGTTCGGAAAATGGCAAATCTCTCGTTTTAATGGAAGATAAATATTCGAAGAGCTTAGCCTGAAGTTTTTTAATTATTCATCGCTGATTTATAAACTGCTGTAAGCATTTGATATTCATAACCTGTCGCAAAACTAATTAGGCATCTCGGTTTTACCTGGTGCGCACGTCGGTTCAACACCGTGGTGGTTCGCTCGCATATACAGGCGGGTCCATCCGGTTTGAGTTGCGCTTGTTTGTTACCTCGTTTGGTGTTGGTTTCCCGCAAAGTGACACAATCGCTAGTACCTAGGTCGGTTGTTTTCACACTTGTGTATACATTTTTTGCACGATCCCGTGCTTTGGAGTTTGGTAGAAAGTAATTCCATCACAATGTCAGCTGTTGTCGTTTGCAATAACGCAGTGGTTTAACGTCTCGCAATTTCGGATCATAATATACCTAGATTGGAATTATCTACTGCCATATTTTCGCAATCGGCTACCACTTTTGTTTTGACTTCCATAACCGACGTCCTATTATTTCAACGGCTGCAGCAGATCTGCGGTCATATGAAACGCTGGAGGTCGATACATGAAAATAATCGTTGGCGGTTGCAACCAAACAAGAATTGTGGCGTATCGAATGTCCATGGCACAATATCTCTCCATTCGCCTCTTGGATAAACAGCAGTTGACAATCAACCATGTCCCTCGATGGGAACCATTCTTGGACGACCGATGATTTTACTTCTCGTTCGCCGTAGCAGCATTACTTTAGCCGGATTTAGTATTTGGAATCGGTTCAATCGTTCCTCGTTCTGGTGATTTGGTATACCGAGGTAAAATTTGTTTGCTCAATCGAAATCGACCAGTTTGGTGTGCGAGTGTGTGTGTTCCATTGAGATATTTGATTGCGCTATACGGGGCAGATGTATTAGCACAGGCCGACGAGGAATGTTAGGTTCGGTTCCACACTATGTCTACACCATGCTGCTAGTAAATGTTTGTTCACCTTCGATGGAAATAGTATTATTGTTTGCCTTGATGGGCAGTTTGGCTACATGTTCGCTTGATCAAAACATGTGAAATGAAAGTTGTTCATTGCATAGAATTTGCTTGTTGCACCGATGGACCAACTATAAAGGGTAAGGATACATTTTATCCTGGGTAACATTTGTAGGAATGTTTGCTTAGCATACAATGTTGTTTATCTGTTGTAAACTGAGATCGGTAGCAAAAGTGACATGAAAGAAGACGATCATATCATCGCAGTCGCGCAGGACGTTCCAAGTCTTCTCCATTTGGTAGGGACAAGTTGGCTACCTGCAACTGAACCCGCGTATGTGTTATGCCATGTTGACAAAAATGACTCTCCGCTGGGTCCTGTCGGGCACGACTAATTAATACCATGTTTTACGAACGATTACTTCACCCACACGGACGCGTTCTGTAATTCTTGGAGTGATGTGTGCTAAATCTTGCCGAGTGGCCTGCACGCCGAGCGTTTATGTTTTTGTCCCGCCCGGAACGCTGTGGTGGTGGGTAACTTGTTCCCACCCACACCAGTCCCCGCCGCCGGGCGGTTCCATTAGCGATTATTAATAATCTGCCCGGTGCCCTCGGAACGCGTTGGCTTTTGGTGGAAGAGATTTCGGTTGTTTGCCCGCTACTTTCGCCGAACTCGCTGTTTATTGTTGCTAACGCTCGCTCCCAACGGTGCAGTTCCGTTCCCAGACCCCCGCCAGCCAGTTGTTGTGTATTTACGGATTGTTAATTATAACCGTACATCCACTTCCGCCACGCTGGCAGAATGCGGCCTTGGGGTGAGGTGAAATTTCATCGTGGCGAGCGCCCTCAGGGCGGCAAAACGGCGTTCCGACTTCCAGCGTCAGGGTCGTTTCGTGGGTCGGTACACGTACCTGGTTGGGCTTAGTACACTCATCAAAGAATCATGGGAAGCAATATGGCCCGGGCCCGGAAAAGCCGCGACCCACGGTTGATGCTGCGGACGTGCGGCCATCCGTTCCGGAGAGGAGGGTGTTTATTTTTCGTCGTTCCGTTTGCCAACCAATGAGCCATTGCTTATTCCAATCATCGGTCGCTGGTTGTTGGTAGTCGCCGTGGTCTATTATGGAGTGGATCTTTGGCGAGATCCCATGACCGGTGGGAACATTATCTGGCCGTGACGTGTCCACGCAACAGAGAGTACTTGAGGGATATTTTCTTTATTGAATATTCGGTGATTGCTTGCAGACGCTTTTTGTCCGGTTGGTCGACACTTCGAAGCAAATAAATCCATCGAGAGCGTGGAACGAAATATGGTGGACTACATTATTCCATTATGCAAATTGTGGCGCCCAATGCTTCGGCTAAGAAGCCGAGCTAGGGCAAGTAATTAGGGATCTTATCGTATGTAGTGTTCTCCGTAAGTTACCTTCTTTTTTATTTGTACTCTCACGCCGAAGATTGTGAGTGTGCTCGTAAATTACACTCGCCGTCTCGTCCGCCCGTTAATTTCTTTAACTGAATTAGTAAAGGATGTTCATTATGTGTGCCTCGTGCACGGCTTACACACATACGTGTCCTCGATCCTGCCGTACGCACGAAGGATTCTGAAATGTTTGTATAGTGAGAGGAATAAAAAATGACAGTCTCAGCTCATGGGGAAATCCATGCGCGCACCAAACCCTCCGGGAATCATTGCAAGAAGACTAATTGCCGAGCTGTAAATGGGAAATGTCATTAGTGTGGTTACGTTCTTTTTTGACCTCTCTTTGGGGGAGTTCGGATAGGAAGGCATGGTTGAGCCTGGTTAACCGTATGGTTTACCAAAATTTTATAGAAAGTCTATATTTAATACATTACACGTTTAGTACCTCAAAGAAAGCCGAACTAAATAAATTCAACTAGTGGGAAAGATAGCAATTTCGTACAGCTATATATGCCATTCGTATACTGTTGCCAGCCACCATCGACGCTGCATGTGTCGAATGTTATGAATAATTAATTGGAAAGTTTTCACGAGCCGAAGGAAATTGTAAATTTTACTCTGCACATGCTAATTTCGCGCTTCTTGCTTTATGCACGTAAAACAACTTGTGCAGCGCACTTGCGTTCCAATCGAATTACACTTCGTTTACCCAGCACGTTGCTGGTGCGAGTATACGACCAGCTTGCTGGTCTGGATTCGGTTCAATTTTCTTCCCCACCAGGAGCGAGATTGAGCCAGCAAGCGAAATATCATTTCGCTTCGAATGAGGTCGACGGAAGAAAGTATCGAATGAAATTAGGATGGTAATCATACATTATTCGTGTAAGACAACGAACCGATCTGGTAGCACTGGCAAGTCGCACTCTCGTACCGTTTTCCATTGAAGAACTTTAAACAGAGGGGCAAATTATGACGCTTCCGGCAGGAAAATGCGAGTACATTAAATAAGTTAGGTAGCATTTTAAAGTAATATTGAAATAAGCCTTATGAAAAGCAGTTGATTGTATTTGTGTCTATATGTCTTGTTTAGCGGGAAAATCAGTAGCATAATTTATTTTCTTTCCATAAGTAATTTGTTTTTATTGTTTCTGTTTAGTTAAAGTTATGATTTAAATGTGAAATGTCTATGAGACCTCCTCTACTAAAATTATGCATTCAAAAAGTAATGTTCACACAATAGTCCATATTTTACAAGCTTCATTAAATATTATGGTTCATTTGCACATATTTGAGATCGAGTGCAATACTCTCAACTTTCGCCGGACGTTGTAATCCATTCGTGCAACATTGAATCATTTCCATTCACAAATATGCAAATTTTATGCCGTCACGTGGTGATGAGCTTATAAACAATGAATTACAAAGAGCGACCGCTGATACTGCAATGAGCTTTAATGCTTCATTAGAGAGGGTACGTACGTAATGAACTTACTTTCCCGAGTGGTGATGCGCTGGCAGTTGATTTGATTAGAACAAATTAGTTGTTTATGATTTATATATCCGGCGAGTCGAGTGCTTTATACACGAAGGATGTCAGGCTTTATTGATTCATTTCGTTTTAGTTCATATAATTATTGTACCATTCTTAAATTGTATATTTTTACCACTCATGAACAATGTGACTAAAATAAACTTTTTTAATGCTATTTTCCAGAGGTCCGTTCTCAATTGTACGCCGATGTATCCACCGGGAGTCGAATCAGCAGTTTGCGGTTAAGATTGTGGACGTAGCCAAGTTCACCGCCAGCCCTGGTCTCAGCACATCTGGTAAGCTTAATTAACATTGTTCAAATATATGATTTACGATAATAAGCTTAATGTTGGTGGAATACAATGTCGGGTTAATTTATAGGAACTGTAGTTGATTTTTGGACTTAATTAATGCTTGAGGGAAAAAAAGAATGTGCTTAGCTAAGAACGCTTTGAATAAACTCCACCAAAACACAAATACTTAATGAATTAATCCTTCATACCGAATACGACAAAAAACATTGTTAGTGTCTGTGCGGTTTTCACATGAACCGGAAAGTAAGATTGGTTTCCCCGAATATCGTATGCGTTCTTTTAAGCGAGCTTTAATTTTCGACAGAATGAAAGGAAATCTATCACATTTCTGCTAACCCAAGTTAAATTCCTCGTGAATCCCGGGAGCCATTATTCTTCGTCACGCTACGTGGGATGTGTGAAGGGGCGCGTGAATTGGCGGTGGGTTTGCCACGATATCTCTTCCTTACCGCGTTCCTCGGGCCAGATCGTCCTTTCTTCCGGCTGACGGCGGACCCATTTTTCGACGGAAAATCAGCCATGCGTATGTAGCCTTGGCTTACCATTTTGCTAATACCTGTACCGGCGGGCCGTCAGCATACGAACTCCGCACCGCCTTACATCTCGTCACCGCACATCGTCGTTAAATCAGATTTCTTAGAGAATTGCCCGCCCTCGCCAACGCCTGAAAGGAGTCGACGGAGTTGGATACACAGCGCGTGGGAAGCGGAAGTAAAAGTAAATAAGTGGGAATAAAGTCTCTTCTTGGCGTTTGGCAAAGTTACGACACACGACGTGGAGTTACGTGCCCATGCTTCAATACTTTCTGACATTTTCGGCACATGGTTGGTGGTGACGTGCAGTGGCACGTGGCAAGGACACAAGGAAACCATCCGGACTCGTGCGCCGTTCTGAATGCCGGAGTTGAACGCGATCCGCGAGTGGAAACGGATCAAACATTTGTTACCTTTCGCGGAACCTCAGAATGGTGTCGAGAGCTCGCTAGGAAAGAAGGGCGTTATTTGCGGTTCTGTGCCCGTACCGTCAGCAAATCTTTGCGTTTACTGTACCGTTTTCCGCAAAGGACTCGAATACTCCACTCCTTCGGTTGCGATGAGCGTTTGGTGTAAATTTATAATTAATAATTTGCCATACTTGCCAACCGATGCCTTAGGTTGGACTCGGGAAGGAACGTTGATGGTTGACGAACGGATGAGAGATGGCTGCGGTTAGGAATGTAGTCGTTTCTCACGTTGCTTCACAGTAGTTTTTCCCGCGGAGTGATTTCGTACCGTACTGTAGTTGCTCTGTTCTTTCCTCCGAGCG
>KE525161.1:172747-191624 GCA_000441895.2 Anopheles sinensis | reverse complement strand
ATTTATGATAAGCTTTTTGGGTATATTCAGAGTTCCTCGCTTAAGGGCTTAGTATGTTCAAACTTTGCTGAACATAATCATGTTTCTTGCTTTCATGTTGTTTTAGTAAGGGAACGTAATAACGCAATTGAAGCTGTAAATTGTTGATGCATTGAAATTCTTTCAAGCAACAGTGTAAATTGGGCAGAACATGTTTTTGTTGACTTGATTAGATTGCTTTTCCATTCTTTTTTTCCCTTGTCCGATTGATTGGATACTTTACCCTGCATTTACTTTCCTTTTCTTGGCTACGTTTTCGAAAACTTTTCATTTTCGCCTACATATCCTTCCTTTTTTCAATGGCTACATTGGCAGGCATTGTAAAGGATGTCCATCGACATGAAATTCATTATACTGAAAAATTACTCGAGCCGGTCTCCTCTGACGTCGGGCGGCGTGAGTGCACCATCCCGCTGATTAGTATTCTTGCCACATTATTGGCCCGTAGGCAGTCATCCAGCAGCTTTACTAGCTCGTGCCGGACTGTGCGCTTCTAGCTGCGATGTTGTTGTCCCGCCAGACAACACTGAATGGGATGTGAAGTATTCGACGTCCCGTGCATTACGTTGTGCATGGGCCCACGGCCGCCCTGTCAGGCTGGGAAATGGGGACTTACGAACGAAGAAACAATACCACAGCAACACAGCAAAGACGATCGCTCGTGCAGATGGGTCGACCGGCCCGGTGTTTGCGGTTGTGTCCGTAGAGTTGAGCTAGGATGAGCAGAAAGTGAAAGCAATTATCATAGATTATGCTCTGGTGCCTGTCGTTCTTTTCGATTAGCGGTTGGTCGTTGGCGGGGAAGACGAACGGCGTCGGAGGGGCGGTGGTCTCTGTAGATACACTCTGTAGATACTCCACCCCTGCTGTTGGCTACAACAGGCAATAAAATGGGAAACCAAATTTAGTCCAGAAATCAGCGGAGCAGAGCTAAAACATTATTTGATTATTAAATTTGCCTTTCTTATTACTGCCATCTGTGGCGGAAGCAAATTTTTCGACATGGGAATCTTTGTTGAATGGCTGAATCACGGTGTACGTCTGCCAGTCAAAAGATGCGCGAATGTGGAAGAGTGAGTTGTGATTTTTTCAACCTTAAAAATTGTGGAAAGGAATATAGGTTTCGTAGCGCTCGCATATTATTTTATTTATGCGTTGTAAAGGTTTGTTTTTACGATGTGTCGCTTGGATCGTAAGTTTAAAAATAATGACGAAATTTTGTGACAGAATTTATCATTCCATTATCATCTTGACTGGCAGGATGGCGGCTGACTTGCCGTAAACAATGTAAAATTATTGTATTTTGATTTTCTATTACCAATCGAAAAATACCATTCTACTCTGATGAGCTGTTTTTTTATCGATAACATTGTTATGAAGATGATTTTGATACCGTAGTAAAATAAAATATACGTATTAAAATAAACCATTCAATTTAGAAAGTGTGTGTAAAAAAAGCCACATTTCCAAAATTGGCGTTCATGCGTTATCATGCTTTAAAAAGTTAAAGGAATCATTAATGTTTATGTTTGTTTGTGTGCTTGAAATTTTTTTCGTGTAACACCGTGGAAATTTTACGCACGAGTGTGAGTGAAGCGTCAGACTTTAAAAAAATACAAACAGAGGCCGCTAACCGATGTGCATAAATTATGCGGTTCGGTTTAGTTTAAAATCCACCAATGAAGTGAAATTTATGGTGGTAAGGATTATTAGGTTTGGTGCATGGGGCAAGCAAATTGAATTCTTCTTTCATATGGGAGATACCTCGTGATCGGAGTTAAGGGTTGAACGTTTATCCAAAAAATAAAAAGTAAAACAACCAAGTTCTTCAGGTTCTTACGAGGCCAGCACTGAACCATAACCCACGGTATCGTTGATTATCTATAGGCCAAGAAAGAAGGGATTTTCTCTGAGTTAGGGGTGAAGAGCATTATCAACCTTTTTTCCTCAAATTGATATTCATGTGCATGTCATTGGAAACGGGGGTGAGTTTGATTGGTTTTTCATTCGAAGATGATTTTTTGCCTTTGGATACACTTCACTATACAAAGTGTTGCATATTACAGATGCTTTGCTCATTTGGCGTCGGAGTAATTTCAACGTCAGCATAGCTTTTAACATTTCTACAAATAAACGTTCTTTTCTTTCTTTCCAAATACTTTGTTTGTTTTCAAACCGTCTGGAATTCGACAGATGTAGTCGCTGTTCGCGTACTAGTAGTTGATTTTTTCGGTACGAAGCAGACTAAATTATTCCAAGCGCAAGGTAATGGGGTCAGGAGTTATGCAGCAACCATAAACAGCACGTGATACATGTTTGCATGTGTACTCTACCGGGGATTGTTTTGCCAGCCACTGACGACGGGCACCATTCGTCACCGTTTCTCCCGGGTTCCGGAGAACGATCTCTTTCGGGTCGTATCCTGCTTGGAACGGGTTTCGTTTCTGGCAATATGTGAGAAAAGGGAAGCGAACCTTAGTTTGCGATGAGAAGAATTCAATTTCCGGACATGGAAGCATAGCCACGGGAGGCAACAGCAGGGGGTGCTTCGTAGTAGGGCCCGACGAGGATCTTACGCGTTCGAGTTGGTTTCGAATTCGCTTCAGGGAGCGGGACGATGGGGAACACCGCTCGGGAGGACACGAAATGTTCTTATGAATGCAAAAAGGTTCCATTGATATGCCGGTCATGTGCTCCCGGTTCTGTGGCGTGTTGGTGGAAGGTAACGGGGTAACGAAAAAGAATAACTTTTACCGTGATGTACGCTAACATTTGATAAAATTTACGACCACGTTTAACTAAACATGTTTGGAGATGTTTAAACGAATGAACACTGGTACCCGGCGTTGTTGTGGAGTGTAGGAGATGTGGGAAAATAAAGAGGAAATGCCGTATTCCTCTGGGTCACATTTCATCATGAATCTCTGGTTTAGAAGGGCAGATTATTTTGCCTACAGAAAACTGATTCAGTAAAGATGAAGGAGTTTGGGACGCCAGGGGTTCGAAATTCAAGTGATCGGAAAGTGTATGAATATCAAAATATATATTATCGCTTGAAGACTCGTCTTATCGACCTCTGATGGTTTTTGATTCTGTTTGTTCTTTGTGTACCTTTGTTATTACATATTTTTGATCCATACTTGTTGTTCAGATTTGTTCGTATGAAACAGTTGGTCAATATGTGTCTTTTGGAGTCGGTAAAGCTTATTCCTCTACAATTGATGCCGCCTCAGCCGTTCCTTGGATCACATTTCCCAACTCTCTGAAGAAGTATGCCGTACGGCCTACTTAGGAATTCATGCTCTCTAGCATATGTAGATACGTACGGCCACGCTACGATACTTCTTTGTTGAATTTACCACTACCGGCTACTCAGTTTCCATTTTCCATCCGCGAAGACGAAATTCTGGCGAGCCCTACTTCATTTATGATACGTGCTCCAAGCGTACCCCATGCGTGTAGCCCCACGTTCCACCCGTTCGGTGGAAATTCATATGGAAATGAAGCGATTTTTCGCAGCTTCAAAACGGCATGGTTGCCTTTTGATTGTTTCGCTTTGTAGGCGCACGGTGGCGAAACTTGTAGCTATGGTGTTTCTGCGATCGATTTTCATCCAAATCGATTTTTTTCTTTAACAAGTAACTACAGAGTTTCTTCTTCTTATGTGGCTCAACATCCCCAAGTGGGACAAGGCCTCTCTCCGAAGAGAGTTACTGTGACCGATAGACGGTATATTATTAGATCGGTGGTCAGCCGTTCGTAATACCGGGGGGTGCCAAGACTCGGGATTCGATCCCACACCTATGGCGTGGTGTTTTCTTGCGCTACCGCTGCGCCATGGGCACCCCCAACTACAAAGTTTATTCCAGGTAAAAATGAGCAAAATGATGTGCATCTTTACTTTCTTGAATTGTTCTGTCAGAATCTGATTGTACATGTACTGGATAACGTTTTTAGAAGAAAATTCTATGATTCCCTTTAAAAATGTATTGAAATGATTTGTGTTCGGTTGGATAAATCTATCATAAACTATCCAGTTATATGAATTGCCAATCGCTACAAACCACCAGGAGGTCTTCGTCCGCTACATATTCATTCCCTTCTGAGATGTATTTCCATTTATTGCACAGGTGGTGATTGTTTCATTTCCAAACATTCGAAGTTTTCCATCGGTATTGGCGCAAAAGGTGGCCAACTTTGCCTATCCTTACTTTGGGAACTGATGGGATTTCAATTAGAGTGATGGTTATGAAATGATGTTGTGTACGCTTCCACATGAATTCTCTTCGTAAGCCGAAGTGGGGGGAAAACAAACGACGTGTCAAGTCGGATCTGCGATGCAGCATCAGCCCCGCCAGCAGCATTAACTGTCACTCGAGAGCGCTTCAGGAGGCTTAAGATGGAATAATCGGGGCACGGTGCGTGCTTTCGTCGAGTGACGGTTTACTTACGGGACTACGCACCTCAGGGACGCCGGCATACTCCAGTGTAGCGGCAGTGCGAATGTTGAAAACACAAACTGTGCGAATAATAACGCGTGTTTGCTGACGAGTCGTGATACGAACGAAATAAAAACCGTTCCTTTGTATTGCAGGAGAGCGTCCCAGAGGAGGACGATCTCTTGAAGATTTGTTTGGAAGCCTCCCTATGTAAGCATCGTACCCAATCTTCCTCGGGTGTCTGGGAGTCTTATAATGCTGGTCTGGCTTGTGACAGATAATAAAACATTGGCATTTCATTCCCTCTGTTTACCGTGCTTGTCAACGAAGTTTAAAGTGATTTTTCTCATAATGATGATACTAGTTCTAGGCGTTTTTCTTGCTTTATGTCGATATCTCCGTAGATCATGCTAGTTAATGTTTTCCGCACATATAATAACTTTCCATATAATTTCATTTCAGACTTGAAACGCGAGGCAACAATATGTCACATGTTGAAGCACCCACACATTGTCGAGCTATTGGAAACGTACAGCTCCGAGGGAATGTTGTACATGGTGTTCGAATAGTAAGTATGAATTATATCGATTCTCGTTATCCTCTAGATTATCATTTCCATTAGTCGTGTAATGATTGTTCCAAATAAAGCATTAGTGTATTATTGCCTTCCTGAAAATAATAATATCGAAGTGGATTATATGCTTCTTGAAAATAACGTAAATAGATTTACGTTTCGAAGTGCTTCTTCTTTGTTAGCAAATGGAACTCCTGACAAATAAACAACCTTCTTCCGGAAATTGAATGATTTTGTTGTTTTTCGAATCAGTTATACCAAAACAATGAAGCTGTGTTTTTTTACTATTCATTGTGTTTGTAATTAGAATGTGCTTCATGTCACAATGTGCATTTCAAAGGATAGAGAAAAATTATACTTAAATAAATAAGTAACCATACACCTAGAACTACAATTTTTTTTACCAAGTTGCATTTCGCGCATTTGTTTCTGCGTTGCTTGAGAGAATTGAATGAGAAGTGTCAAAATGCAAGATTTCGGGACATATGGCCTTTGTTACCGGTCCCTACTCCTAAGAGGTCTACGTCACCAGATTAGCTTACGAAGGCCCAGGAAGCTGGATTCGATTGCCGTACTGTTGTAAATCCTTGCAGGCATAGCAGAAGAAGAATAGTTAAAATGCAATGCTTTAAAGTGTATGGTGCAGACGTGCGAGGCATAAGCTCTTTTTGCAATTTGATATTTGGCTCCAGCCATAATAATTGTGTTGCAATATTGATTTTAGGCTGTATTTCTATGGTATGTCACTCACCATACCAATACATTTCGTTTTCTGCTGCCAAAGCAATCAAACCTACAATGTTATAAACTCAGTCTGTACGGTGCCGAGTTTGATGAGGTATCGAAAGCATACACACCGGTTTTTGCCTTTTTAAAGATTTGATTATGCAGGCTCGGGTTGATTGGAAATTCAGCAGTTTCTTCAATGCACAGCCATCGAACCCTTTTATGTTTTTATGAGCTATATTATGCATTTAAGTGTGTGCTTATTCGAGCGTGACGCGCCTGGAAGCTATAAAGAAGGCAGGCTGGCAAACGATCCAATCCTGTCTTCCGGCAGCACAGTTTAATTTGAACTTAGAGGGTGGAGAAAAAAAAACCATAACGAAGTCGTCGAAACACTCACACTGATGCACACATTTTCGGTAGGCCGTACTGAATTTTGCAATGTTTATCCTACCGTATATCTCTTTTATGATTATGGATAAATTCCGGCTCATCCCACTCGAGAATGGATTGCAAAACCAAAAGCGACATAATGTTGTAGGCTCTTCGCTCCTTCGGCCGAACAGGATACGAACGCTTGACCTTTCCTCGCCAAGCCTTGATGCCTCCCGTATTTTCCTTCCCGGTTGCGATGTTGGAAGTAAGTGATAGGTTTTAAACATTCGCCTCCAATGTGGTGGGCAGGGTTCCTTATGTTTGTTGTCCTGCTTTGGAATAAAATTGAGTTCGAAAAATGGTTACAAGCATAATTTTCCGTCGAATCATCGTAAGTGGATTGTTGTCCGGGGCCGATATTGTCGATATCTTTCCTTCGTGTCCGGAGACCAGCTAGGTTAGCCAAGCTTCGGAAAGCGATCCGCTGACTCAGAGCTTATCCATCGTTCAACAACGATAGAATGCAAACAGCCTCTAACAATGAACCTGCAACCATTGGCCCAGGAGGAAACCAAGCGCAGAAGAAGTGGCTGACCATGTCCAGCTCTATTTGTACTGAGCACAGATTTTGGTCAATCAATTCGTTTTCTATCCAGCTCGGCCAATGATTTCTATCATCAGCCCTCAATCAGGCAGGTTGCTCGGTTTGAGGGCAAAATCTGAAAAGTTTTACTCGTTATTCTAGCCACCTTTCGTTTCCGCTTCTTTAACTATGGCAACGATTGGTATCTTCCCGTCCCGGGGACATCAAGTCCTTGTGCCCACGAACGGACACTTTTCCAGCACCGTTTCTCCCGCATCCAGCGTGGCCTGGAATCTTTCAACACTGATCGAATTAGCGTAATTAGATTTTGCTCAAAAGCTTGTTCGCTGTTCGGAGGAGGCGAGGGGTTTGCAGTGTTTGCTGCCGACTACTTGACGTGAATGATGCTGTGCAGTGGCCTTGTTTGCACAGCAGCGTTTGCTTCCGGCTCCAATTTTGATCACAATACCAAACGGGGCCGTGGGATATGGCGAGAAGTGCGGAACGAATTCGGCTCCCATTTCAAATGCAAAAAGGCATCGAACGCGATCGTTAAGGAAATGCTACACAAACTGCACCACAACGCCACAGGGTCCTGGGTAACTTTGTTCGTTAGGTTCACCGCCTTGGGAGGTGGAGTGTTGGGTGAGCCAGAACAGAATTAAAACTATTTCAATAACAATATAAGTGTCTCCTCGAGGAGAAAACTTTCGACTCCTTTCAGCGTGAGAATGTGCCGTGGTGGCGTTCAACTTTTCCATCGGGCTGGCACCGAGCAGCATGTCGAGTGGAACTGGTCCATGCCAACCGGTACATACTTTCAAGCCAAATAAAACGCACTTCCCAGGGGTCTTATACGGGTGTTGTGTGCTGTCTGTGGGCCGTTACATGGCTCTTCGGCGGCGAAGTTTCCTTAGGGTGAGAGAGTGGGCAACCCTGAAGCGTTGGAGGAAGACATTTTCGGGTACAATTGGAATTGAATTTATATGGTTATGGGTGGATTGTAAACATTTAAATTCATTTCGATGGTCGAGGTGATAAACCGTGCCGTTGGGTGTGTCGGTCACGCCTGGTTATGGTCTGTATGGAAACCATAACACTAGGAAATTATTATTATTATATCTTTTCGGCAAGATTTTCGTGTGATTTGCTCGTTTCTTGTTTAGCTAAAATGTTACTTTAAACTCATCCACCATAGTTGAATACGTGTTTTTTTATTAATTCTTCGAATTTGAATGAATTCAAATATTTATTAATTCCTTGAAAATTACCTGTAAGTTAATTTGTAAATACTTTTTAATCATTTATTCATAACCTTTCTAATTAGGAAACTTAGTCGTATTTCGACGTTAAATTATTCGTAATGACCCTGCGCGTGTTTGTTCTATTTTCACAAAGATGAACGTATATTTATTTTCTACGCGTTACTTTATGATGAAAGTCACGTGCTCCGTTCCTAAATTGCGCGAAATACAGATAGATTGTTTCCTATTGCAAGCATCCGCAAGTGCTTAAGGTTCGGTGTAAATGTGCTAACATTTTTCGAACCAATGGCAACAATCAAGATGGGAACAGTTTGTTTTTCTTTTTTAAATCAAACTCGTTTCGCAAGAGTATCCCCCGTGGTCTCACGGTAGGAAAAATTGCCTGGATTTAGTGCGGCCGTTTTTCAAGCTTTTCGAAATATGAGTTTGAGCTTTTCTTGCCTGTCTGATGCCACGTTTGGTGTTCGTTCGGTAGAAATTGGGTTCGCATGACTCCAATTCTGAGAGATTTTTTATGTTTTTTTACGAGGGATGTGTCAGCTTTGCCGTTGCCTGCCGGGAGGCTAGCAACACCGATTGCAATGTAACCATCAAGCGCCCAAAATCGATCGTGATGGCTTACTGCGCCCGGAATGTTCGGGAATGGAATTATGTTGGAACGCACCGTCCGTACTGTGATGTGCCGTTTGCAATGTGAGTGTATGTTGGAAAACGTGCTTCGATTTACGGATTATTTTCCGGTTTGGTTCGTTGGTGGGTTGGAAAATGTGAATATGATTATTTGGGAGAATCATCACCACACAAGCAGCTAAAAGGATTTAATTGTATAATTTCATTAAGTTAACATCCTTCATCCTTTTTCTCTTTGGGATGGCTTTAAATTTTACCGTTTTAAGACATTATCCTCTCTGTGACAAAATGTAAAATGTTCATAACGAAGAAAAAGGATGCTTTTGCTTGACTGATTTAGTCAAATTAATCAGTCCAATGAAGTTTAATCGTATTTAACATCGGCAAAGTGTTAGATGAATAAATTTCGCGCAGTTTTCCCGTTTTGTAGAAGCCGGAGCAATCAGGATTTTATCAAGGTTCTCATTGACGCAAAGCACAATCTCACGTTGAGCGAATCGAATGGTATCGCTTGCCTTGAATGGCGACCGTAGGCTTGGATCCTTGTGATTACCATATTTTATCATTCTTAATTACCCATTGGTAGGACACTGGCCAAAGTAGCTCGTCGTCAAAGCCAATGCGCTAGTTGAAACACAGTGGGAGTCGTTGGTTCCTACCACCAAATGGTGCCTGCTCGGTGTGTTTTTCAGACCTCGTCTCATCTAGCTGTTTTATCGTCTCAGGAAATATCGTAAAGAGCAGAAATCGTGATCGATTGATGGACGGTGGTGATTGGATGAGTCGTAAATTTGTTAGTTTCTTGTTACGCGTCACGCGACTGTTGGTTTTGCTACATTTTCGAAAAACAGGCCATCCGTTCAGCCCCATTCGAACTTTCGACTGCCAACTTATTTGTTGTTCAAGTTTGAGTTTACTGACACAATATGACGTTTTTCTTTTTTCTTTTCCTATCGCCGCTCTGACGCGTTTTCTTCATCCTCACACCGCGTCTCTCGTGGCATCAGCATGGAAGGATCGGACATTTGCTTCGAAGTGGTACGCCGGGCCGTGGCCGGTTTTGTTTACAGTGAAGCTGTAGCGTGGTAAGTATAGGGTTTCATTCGGTTCGGGACATTAGATCCTATGGCGGGTTGGAAAAGTCGAAGCTTATTATGTTAAGATGAGTGATTTCACAATCATCTATCTGTCTTATGTTGTTCTATGGTAGTAGAGTTATTGCCAGATGTCATTAAAGAAATGATAGTTTACAACGTAGATGATTAATAACGATTGTAACTCGTAGCTGCAGTTTCGATTGATAATCATCATGATTAATGGTCATTCATTTCAGTTTTACTAACCAAATGATTTCACAGAGAAAGAAGCAATCATGATGGTAATCATAATATGATTATTTTTGTTGACATATTTTATTCATTTTATTGTGCATTGTTTGGTATTCGACACAAAGAGTTTTGTGATTGATAGTTGAATTTATGTGTTGAACAATGTTTGTTGCTACCTGTAAAGCAACTTGATATTTTTGCTAAAATTGTTTATGGCTCACCATGACTGATTCAAGATGGCAAAGTGTCTCTTTCTACGTCTTTCTCAGATATGTGCAAATATTACGCTTTTTACAAACAATAGTTTTAGTAAGGAAATAATTTCGGAATTGTTCAAACGCTACCAACATGATGAGAACAATGAACTTAGAATTGAATTGCTGTCATAAAGCCCGATGCTCGATGGTACCGATTTTCCACCCGGTCTGCGTTCTAACCACGTTCGCTAATCGATTTTTCCCTGCCCGTGTTTGTTGATGCGTACGTTTTATTTCCAGCCACTACATGCGCCAAATACTGGAGGCATTGCGCTACTGCCACGAGAACGATATCATTCATCGCGATGTCCGGCCGGCCTGTGCGCTGCTGGCCACCGCAGATAACTCGGCACCCGTCAAGCTCGGTGGCTTCGGTTCGGCCGTTCAGCTTCCCAGCGGGCGGGATTCGGTGGAGACGCACGGTGAGTGTTAAAATTCGGATATGAAAGAAACCATACGGGGTGGAGTTAGTGGGAAACGTGTCGATAATTTTCGTGACTTTATGCGTGTGTACGTGTGTTTTTGAATGTTTCCACCAGCTTGATCGCTCCGTAGTTGAGGGTTTCCATGTTTCAATCGAGTAAATGGTTTTTGTTCCTGATGCCTACGAGTTTGATTCGGCGTTTTAATCGCGGGGTGGCTACAGGTTTGGTTGATGGATGCCTGAATAGAGGAATTAATGATAATCTTTTCAAATTATTTCAATCGTTGCAAAACGTTTCCGTAGAACGCCTGTTAAATATTGTTGGGAAAAAACCATTTGATTGTTTTCTGGTCGAACTTTGTTATTATAGTGAATCGCTTAATGGTTTGCATTAACTTACCCGTTGTTTATATTTTTAATGCAAAAAAAAAGTTAACTTAACCTATTCAAATTTGATTTTGTTTACATAATGGAGACGCCTGGTTAATCTTAAATGGAGGCGCACGGTCTTTTGTAGTTTTGAAATATTACCATTATTGTTGGCCTCATTCAGTTTGAAAAGTTGGTAAAATTTGAGAATTGTAAAACTTGTAAAACAAATTTGTCATGTATTTGTAAAAAAGCACCTTTTTTGCTGCAATACTTTTGCTATTGCTCATCGGTTTTTTTTTTCGGTATTGAAAAAAGGGCTAACGAGTCACGGAATGATGATATATTTGCGTGAAATTTGGTTCCCTTTGACGTTGGTTGTAAATTAGCCAGCGAAACATACGTCTGTCACACGTAATTTGATGTTATCTGAGTTTTCCCATTTTTATCACCTCATGTCAACCTCTCGCAGGCCGGCAAATCCAGGTTGTTCTGTTGACTATGTTGGGGCAATTACAGCTGTTACCGGACGGTGACGGAAGATAATTAATAGGAGGCTTCACGCGCAGAATTAATAAGAGGGTTCACCGTGAAATTTATGGATGTTTCCCACGGTGCGGTGCAGGAAGGGAATGCTTGTCGTGCGGGTAAGCGGTATGTTGGAAAAAGTTAACTGTGGACTTAATTTTTTATTGCCTTTAATAGAAATCAATGAGAGCAAGGATCGATAAAGTTGGGAAAAGGTTAACCCAGAAAAGGGTCGTGTGATAGCGGTGTATGTTGGATCGTTTAACAGTTTGCCGGAAGTCTGTTACCGGAGGTGATTGTGAAATTTTCGGGTAATGGTGTTGGAAGGTTAGACCGTGTTTTGCCATGTGTTGCTTGTCGGTTTGGAGAAGCGCGTTTTCGCTAAACGGCAAACCCTTGGCGACCTTTTCTTGAGTGAACCTTATTGTGTAACAGTCTGCTCAGTTTAAAATGATGTAAATGTTCGTTGTCCCATACCAAGGATCAAATGGTATCATATCAATGGATATGATTGAATGAATGAATAAAGATGAAGCATTCGCTACTGACTCTTTCTGATTGTGCCTTTTTTCACTTTTCACTTTTTGTATATCTTAAATATGGTTGGATTTCTTTGTATGACCAGTACACTGACATTGGTTTGTAGAATTATTGAATTTTTGGTCAAACAAATTTTACACTTCGGTTTGTCTTCAGTCAACTTCAATTTGATCATTACTCAAAGTTGTAAATTTGTAATGTTAAAAAATATTGCCATACATTATATATTTAATTCTTATATAAGCAATGCATTGATAAAATTTTGAAAACATCTTTGAACCTGAAAACAAACCTGTTTAACATCATTACCATATTTCTGGCTCTCACCGCATCCATTCTCTTCTCTTCCTCTTTCTATTTTTTGTTTTCCACTAACACTTCCGCCATACCCTCACACTGGCGCGCGGAATCTTTGGGGGTTGACGATCGCATAATAAAACCATTCACAACAACACACTCTCGCCCATTTCCTATCCTCGTGGGCTGCCCCATGGAAAATGAACCATGTGTCTGGTCGCAGAATCGGTTGATTCCCATCGTTCGTTTTTGAGTCCGAGAGGAAAACTGTACCTGAAGTCAGATGGCGAGGGTAAGCAAGTAAACGCAAACCGTGTTATTCTGTTTCTGTGTGTGTTCTCATGAACTGTTTTCCGTTGCCGCTCGGTTGATACTCGGTATCTGGTCGTCTGTTTTTTCTTTGGATTTCTTCACGTTTCTCGCAATTCGCTTAATCTATTCATCAAATCAGCCTGTAACTATGTTGCACTCGTTTTGGTTCAATTTTTATACTTTCTTTTTATCAACGTTTTGCATTGTTATGGTTTTTCGTGACTCGGCTTTCCAGTATCATTATTTCGTAACTAAAAATAATATGTTTCATGTTTGTCTCCCACGGTAACAAGGGCATACGCTGGGAGTGAACATATAGTCATTACTTTTTTATAATCTTTTCCATCAGCACAGTACTGAGCAATACACTCGCGTACACTTGAACACATGTCAGACGAGGCTATTCATAACCATTTGTAATAACTTCTTGCACATTGTTAGCACAAGGTTTTTCAATACGTTTATCTTTTCGTACCATTCGATTGTATTCGGAGTATAGGAAAAATAATTGTGGAATCTTTTGTATGAGGGATTGTATTCTGAACACCATTACTCGTACATTGGTTTACGTTTTGTTTGTTTTCCTATCTTTCAAAGATATTTCACAAGATGGTCTCTTGGCAGCTAGAATCCAATTGCATTTCCCACCATGTTGTTAAACGTTGACCGAGCCAACTAATATATTTTACCGGCTGTAGAAACTGTTTATTTTCTGTTGATTTGTTTTGAGTTATTTCACGAAATACGCTCACCTCGGCTGGCTCCTCATACCAATGTTTGAACGAGCCCCCAAAAACCGAACAAAACAAACGTTCAAGTTTTGAGCACGCCCACTTGCCTTCCGATCATCAAAGCTACGAAAAGAACATTCGGTTTATTGGAGTGGCAAATCGCCGTTTCCCAGTAGCTTTGGCAAAGCTTCGAACTCTGGCTCGATTGCGGTTACAGATATTTGCATGAAATGAGAAAAGTTTTACGAGAATAAACCACTAAATGGTCATGTCAGCTTTCCTTTCCGGTGACTTTTGACGTCGGCATCGATTTTCACTTTCTTCGCGTGCGATGTTGGAGGTGACAAGTTTTCTTTACATTTTTGCATACAAATGAAGCCGACTTCTAGTTACTGATGACTGTGTATTTTTTGGAAATACAACCTGGTCGGTACAAAAATGTCCGGCTGAGAAGTAATGGATTTATGCGGATATAATAAATCATAAAGTTGTTTTGCTCTTATGTAATAATTTTTATTTCATCAGTTTTGTTTTACATATTTTGTCCGTAGATCTGTGTCATAGTTTCACATCAGATCAGATAGCAAACGTGAAGTTTTTTAAAAAGAGGATAATTTATTTCAGGGGAAAAGCATTTGATTTCAAAGAACAGGAAACAATATAAAATTTGAGTATAATACTTTCCCATGGTCAGAGGTAGACGAGGCATGTATGTAATGTTCCGTATCTTTTGTATCGCATCGTAAAATGCGGAATGTAAATTTATCGCCAAGCTAGTTTTTGAAGGTTTGTCAGAAAAAAGTAGACAAAGCTCAGAATAACCGTAATATCATTTCTTGATGAATATTTTTTAAATTATATTCTTCGCAAAAAAATTCCGTAGGAATGTTAAATTTCTGGAGCGTAGATCTAGATAGTGTGTGAAAATACTTCAGATTTCATTAATCATACAATATCAAATAATTCAATTTAAAATATCATACAAAAGTTTGCACTCGGGTTGTGTATACATAAAAAAAGAATATGAAAACACAGACACAAAATTTTTTATAAACTTGCTGATAAACTTTTAAGGGGCAATGTTGCCTGCTTGAGCAGAAAACTGTGAAAAACTTTGTTGTGGTGTTTCATTTTGGAAGATACAGTAAATAGGCTATCCTACGCAAATAATAGTCAGAATAGAGGCATCTGCCAACGTCCGTTTGTAGTATCATAGTTTGGGCACGGGTTCAAAAACTTCTACCGGTACTTAACGATACCCACTGTTTGTTTCTTAAATATTTAGAATGTGGAATTCTGCCGTTGAGTGGGTGGTGTTATCGCCTAATGCCGGTAGCGGCCAGGCCGGTGAAGTATTTTACCAAAACTACTCAGTCGGCCGGACATTGAGCTTGGAGCTTGGGAATTGTGGGTGGACGAGGATTTTCGGAACCTTCGGGACCAAAAGTAATGACGGCGAACACTAAGTTACGCTCGCACGCTTCGCAAAGACAAGGAACAAACGGTGGTAATGGGGATTGAAAACCTAGTGCAGAAAGTCTATCCCCTTTTCACAACAAGTTACTGGAAGCGCCGGCATGAAAAGGGCTTAGAACTTGTGACTGGTTTCGGTTTTGAAAATTTCTTTGAATAATCGTACGTCTCTGGCCAGGCATGAAATTGAAAGTTTTGATGATAAATTAGAAACTTTGTGTAGCTGCGTTAGACAGAGGTGAACCAGGTACGGCGGAGTTGTTAGTGCAAAACGATTTAGGGTTAACTGATTTCAAGGTTTTGTTGGTTGTCTTTTTTGCGTCGAAGAAAACGAAAGAAAATTTTGGGATTTTGTTTAGCAGAAATGGTTCACTTCGTAGAAGTGGAGCTACAAACAAAATTGAAACAAAATCTTCAACAAGGTATTGTAGATTCTCATGGGGCGTCTTTTTATTTTTTAAGATGAATATAGCAAATTGCGAAATCCTTTTTCATTTCATTGAAAAAGTGTATTATCTTACTAAGGCGCCCTTTACATCTTTAAGTCCCTTTGCAGATTATTCATGTTTTATTAAAATATCAATTGATTCTAAGAATGGATGAAATACAGGGTTGGGACTAGATATGTCTCGATTTAAAAAGACATTATGAGAGAAAGTATGAACATATCATGGCAGAGTTTATTCTTATTTTAGGTAAAATAAATTGTATCGAACCATTTTACTATTTTTAACAAGCACTCCACTCATATTTTGTAAAATTATTTCCTTCGCTTGATGTGAATCAATTTGCTTCTTCTCAGAGTAGCTTTGATTGTTACCAATGAATTATCTAGACACATTCGTATCAATCCATAGTATCACGTTACGAAGCGCTTGTGTTGCGTTGTATCTCTTTCTTTTTTTCTATTTTCATACGATTGCTCAATTTGCTGCAGGTAAAACACGTCTTAAGTGAGTTGGGATGCTCCATTGCTGTCTGTCGTTGTCAGTGTGAAGGTGTCCGCTGTACAATTCCGTTGTGTGCTATGCGCATCACAATGTGTGCATTGATTTTGTTTCACTCAATCACGTCCTCGGCAAGTGGTTAGTGATACGGGCGAGATTAGGGCTTACCGTATCACTTACTCTCGCAAGCTATCGATGAAAAATGCTTCCGACACGTGGGAAATGTGTCCCAAGATGATACTGATATCGCCCTCCCAAGGGAACGGCTGCTAATGTTTTAGGTGGGTGTTTTTTTCATACGTTTTTATTTTTGGCAGTGGGCTTTATCAACTTATTTCTGATACTTTCACTCTTCCCTGGGGCTTGCGACTATCAGGCTATCGTTGGCACGTTTACGGAATTCTAAATCACCATCAATTTGTCAGATGAACCTCCGACGGCTGTCGATACCGTACTACGGTCTTTCGAGGAAAGCTTAGTGATGGGGCATTTCATCGGTAGAATGGGATTTTTTTGGTTTCTTCACTGAGTGGTCAGCGGAGGCGATAGCGATTTCTAGATCGAAAGCTTTACTGAATCCGAAATAAGCCGCTGCTTTTAGTGTTCTAGCAGCTTAAAGAAATCCAACAGGAGCAGGCAACCAAAAAAGCAAGTGCACAAAAAGGTATCTGGCTTAGGAATGTAGCATTTGAATAACTTTGTACTTTGTACGAGCTTTTTGCGGACATCGTTCTGATTGATTTTTATATGGGGTAATTCAGTTATATCAAACAACAAATTGAATCAATTGTATGTTATTCAAAAAGTAATTCAATTGCAGCTAAAATGTTTAATTTTATCGATAGTTTCCAGATATTCTGACTACAATGGGTGTAACATGTTTGCTCCTAACGCTTCACAACCAACTGAGTTTTGCAGATCAATATCTTATTTGTGCCGAACATCTTGTAGTTCATATGAATACCCACGAAGATAGTCAGTCTCGTCGATTGTTGAAAGAGCATATAACATAAACTAAAGGCACGCATATATGCACTGGAGAGTAATCGTAGCTAAGCTCACTGTCAAGCTTTTAGGAGATTTGAGTACCATCTGTACAATTTTATCGCAGATCAAGGCCTATACTTGTCATCCAAAATAACCGAACGTTTTCAATTCTCTCTTTCTATTTTTCACTGTCTTGTCATTGGCTCTCTCCGCCCAGGGCGAGTCGGATGTCCTCACTACATGGCCCCAGAGGTGGTGGCACGGCGTGTCTACGGAAAACCCTGCGACGTCTGGGGCGCTGGGGTGATGCTGCACGTTCTGTTATCAGGTCGTTTACCTTTCCACGGTTCCGGCAAACGCTTGCAGGAAGCAATCGCCAGGGGACGTGTAACGGTGAGTATGCCAGCGGAGGACGTTATCTGTCTGTCTTTCTTCAAACAACACCACCAGCCGCCGATCGGTCGTCAATCCGTTCGATCCGACCGTTCCGGCAAGCGACGGCAGATGCCGATGAAGACGTCACGAAATGGCAAAATAGGTGTTATTTCTGTACCGTGCAATGGAATTTAATATAGCGTCCCATATAACATACCCTTCGGACATACTCTTCGGTTGCCGCGTGCCATCGTCGGGTCGGCACATCATAACACCGGGTTTTTGAACAGCAAATCGTTCCGTTCTCACACTTTCTTCCTTTCCCATACTTTTTCGCCTTTCAGCTCGATACCGCGGAGTGGAAACACGTCTCGAGCAACGCCAAAGACCTCGTGCTTAAGATGCTGGCGCCCAATCCCATCAGTCGACCGACAATAACGGAAATTCTAGAGCATCCCTGGATACGGGTAAGTGTGTGCCGTGGTGGTTGTGCGCTTCGTTCTGATCGAATATTGAGCTGGAAACGACTTTCTATTTTTTTTTACCAGGACCGCGATAAACTGCAGCGCATCCATCTGGGTGACACGGTCGAGGAATTGAAGCGCTACAATGCACGCCGCAAGCTGAAGGCCGCTGTTCAAACGGTGGCCGGTGGCGTAGCAATGGATCCGCTTTGCTGTGCTGACACCGACTCAAGTAAGTTCAAGCGAGAGACTTTTCCAGAGATCGTTCGGTTTAGTTTGCTATATTTTTTGTGTTAGTTCTTTTCCAATCAAACTAGTTCAGTTGAATAACGCGGTTTATATTTCATGGTGGTTATTTTTGTGAAACTCCATCATGTGCTGTAGGACATTTGTTTTTTCTTTACTTGTAAAACTGTTTATCAATCAAAATAATGTAACCTATCAAAAAATGGGTAAATAATTTGATCTTATCGTGACATCCTCGTTTCAAATCTGCAAGCCGTGACCTTTAGTTTGTTAATTGTTTCTTCCATTCACTCCGGATAAGCCCTTTGATCTGCTAGGACAAGGAAAAGCTTGATTTGGCTAGAGCCAAACTAACAGCTAATTAAATTGCAATCAAAGTTTTTTTTGTGTGTGTCCGCCATGCCTGTGTTTTTGTATGCAGGCTGGCGAATAAAATAATTGGCGCAGTAAGGGACAGAACAGAGGAAAGTGTGACAGGAAAAGTAATCCATTCGCGTAGACATTTCAACTTTTCGGTGGGTGCCTTCCCTGAACACGTAGTTTGTGCCGATTTGGGAATGTCGCACAAGGCAGCTCTGTTGTCGTCGGCACACTCTAACGACAATCTGCTTTGTGTTTTCCGTTGCGTCTCGAGCAACCGGCATTAAAGATTTTTTTTATATGTTCATTATTGAAATTGTTTTGCGGTTACATCCTTCCCATCCGCGCGATGGTAGCATCTTGTTAGCTTCATCCGTTTTGTGTGGAGTGGCTTCGAGAACCGCACAAGATGACTTGTTGCACTGGCCGCGCATTGTAGGTAATGTTCGTTCGTGTGGAGTACTTAGGGTTTACGGTTCTTTGTGCCAGATACGTGCCGGATTGCCATGCTGCGAAAGCCTACCTCCATCGATGTGACGATCCAACGGCCTGTTGATGTGTGCGTGTGTGAGTGTGTAGCTGTTTTGGCAACAGTTGAGGGTACGGAG
>KE525161.1:104905-145441 GCA_000441895.2 Anopheles sinensis | reverse complement strand
TCACGCATAGGTACCTGGGTAAAATGTAGCTAGCTTCTCGACGCATAGCTACTCCGTGTAAATTGTAGCGGTTGTAATCACGCATAGGTACCCTGGGTAAATTGTAGCTAGCTTCTCGATGCATAGCTACTCCTGCCATAGAAAATAATGAAACAGTATCCGAGGATCAAAATAGTTAACCGGGGTACATTTTCAAAGCGCAAATGATGCTTTAGAAAAAAAATAAACCGATTTATTTGAATTTTAAGTAATATAAAGTAGCGGATGTACCTACTTGATTACATTTTGAGTAGCTAGCTAGTATTTTTATTCTCGGGACCTAGCAACAGTAGCTAGCTATTCAGTTACAGCTCCCTTCACTAGATGGGTTAGACGGAGGATATAGTTGATGTAACAGAAGAAGGACTGCCACCGCACTAGCATAACTGGCTTTTCGTGAGAACTGAGCGTTCTGGTGTGTAAAATGTTGGATGAAAAAGTTCACTGCTATGACACAAGACAAAACAAACCGCAAAATAGTTTCTCTTTTATTTAATCTGTGGTATTATCGAGATCTGCAAGCGTTTAGTCGCAATGTGACTTTTAATGGAAGCAGAGTTTTCAAATTAATTCAGGTCTACAAAAAAATAAATAATAGTTGAGATACCCTTGGTTAGTGAGTTTATATGTAGTGGATTTTCATGAAATCTGTATCGTCGTAGAAATAAAAAGATTTCTCATTTGTTCCAATTCAGTTCCATACTTCAGCAAAGTTGTGTCGGCGTAATGTCCGGCACGGTGTATCTATTTTTGCCGGACCCTCACGTGCTGCCTTGGGGCATGAGTCGACAAACGCGACCGGACATGAGCGCGGGGAAACGTTTCTTATCGAATAAGTCTCGAGCGCGCCATCTACCAGTGGGCATCTAAGATAAACCACTCAAAAATAATCCCTTATTTGTTACAGCACGAAACAGGCGTCCCTTGTTCCAAGCAGAGCCACCCCCCAATGCACTCGCGCCGTTACTTAGAGACACGTTTTCGACCCCTGTGTACCGATTATCGGTGACAACGGTGGATCGTGGCTCATTTGGGCATCTCATGCGCCGCACGTGAAAGGTGTGTCGTTATCGGCCGTCCGGCGTCAAATGGCGCGGACGATAAGCTTATGCTGTGGCGCAACGAGATGTGATAAGAAACCTACACCGGAGCCACTCAGCCGTATGATGAGGAGGCACTTTGTCTGCGGTGCATGTGATGGGCGCAAGGCGGCCACCATTGAGGGTTAACCATTCACTCCGATCGTGATATGCTCTTTGCCTAAAGATTGATTATATTTTTGATTGTGTTCGCATTGCTTTGTACTTTTGGAATTGAACTCATCTGAGGCAAGCTCAATTTCGGTTCCATTTGTATCGATTCCACTTCCGGTTAGGATTTTACGAATATTGGTCGTCTTTAGCTGCGATAACATTTCATTACTATGTCCGTGTTTGTCCGTCAATAATGAATTGATTACACATAAGCCATTCGATGAATACTAGCGTCATTTAAACGCAGCACGGCTGAATGTATGAAGTTGCTGTCAGTCAAAGAGACAGAAGACAGAGGCCGCTTACAAAGTTATGATGTTCCTAGCAGCAGGTGTCCCAAGTTGTGGTGGAGGAGAGGATCGAGCTAGTGTCATGTTGAAAATTTAATTACATTAATGCACTGTGCGTTCGGTAATGCTCCGCATGCATGTCATACGCGAAGCCGAGAACGAAGCGCAGTTCGGCCGAGAATGAACCGATACCATCAATATAATATCATACAATTTAATATTAAAAGCGTATTAGTGGGATGGAATTTTCAGTAAAGTTGAGGGCTTATATAATGTACGTGCATGCAATTGAAGTTTGCATTGCCATTTCAAAACTTAAAAAGAGAGGCGGGGTGATCAGCATACAACCGTTTGAAGTAACGACAATGCATTCAACTATGTCAGAATGATGATGTTGGCCGTTATACCTTTTAGTACATAATCTATTCGTGTCTGTTACAACATGCAGTGTTTCAGACTGAATGATGTGCATCCCAGCTAGTAACGTCCGTGAGAATAAGGATAAAAGTCTAACACCCGAGCATTCACTAATGGCCTTTGGACAGGTTCTCACTACGCCCGGGTTCTGTACATCGACCAGGCATGGTTGCTCTCGGAAAAAACTCAAAGTAAACTAACTCTGCCATTGCCTGTTTCCGGATTTTGGAATCCATCATGCTGGCGCTTTTAAAATAACTCTGGTTATGTTAGTTTTGTTTTTCACTCGCGAACAAATTCTGCTTGTTCAGTGCTTAGTTCAACTAACCAATATGGATTCTACTAAGCATTGTTCGAAAAGTCACTGCGGTGTTTCGTAGACTTACTATTAGATGTCAGCACCGGGACCCCAACTCCGATTTCATGTTGTTTTGTTTGTTTTGTTGCCCCTTAAAACGCCTTTGCTAAGACAAGCTTCTATCCTGCCCTGTGGCGTAAAATGGAGCACACCCAATCCTCTATTTTACCGGTGCTGCCAAGAGTCTCTGTTCGAATTTCTTTTTGTGACGAAAGTCCTTTCTTGACGTTAGACTTGCAGTTGGTTACCCAGCCAATGCCATAAAATGTCACTTGAATGTTAGAAAGAAATTGTGGCATACTTTAGCGGAAGTGGCGATGTTAAAAGAATCTGGCCGGAAGATCTGTAGGATGTTTCACACATCGTTGCTTCGTCTCAAATATACATACGGTCCTTCAGTTTGAAAGCTGTCTTTAAAGAACTCTACCCTTGGTCCTTCAAGTCCCAGGCTATGCGCCTACGATTTGTGTGGATGTTTTTTTCTTGTGTTGTTTATGACTTTCTATGCTGTCCACGTTACCTCGTTCCGTTTGCCGCATTCGCATCAATAAAACCCAGCTGCTTGATGCAGTCATTTGTGCAGTCCGCTGGGACGTATGAGAAGACGTGAATGAAGCTAGCTTTAGGGTAAACATCCTGTCGAGTGTGTTTCATTGGATGGAGTCCGACACGTTTCGATAGTGTACTACAGATATCTTTATTTCATCAATAAAAAGTTTTTAATATTTTGAGTTTGGAACCAACGACTTGCACAAATAAGTGTAAATAATTTCCAGACTTTTCGTAACAACCCGCTATAAATAATAACATTGTTCAATAGCCACTGGGAAATGTGGTTAATTAGCTGAGTTGTAAAATATTTTCCCTCATCGCCACCGTGGATCACGCCTAGACGCATGTTCGTTCTTTGCAAAATCACGCGTTATTCAAACAGAAAACCTATCAGCAGGCCAGCCACAATGGTTAATGATAAATCGCGCTCGATGCCATTTAGATCTATTAGACCTCTAATCGCAAAGCGTGATCGAAGCGCTGCGCTAATTGATGTCAATGTCCCTCCGGTGGCCAATTTACTATCAGCACGTGCGCGGCCGATCTCGTTGCCGAAAATGCATAACCGAATCAGCTAATTATGCCGCAATCAGAGTCCAAACTCATCATGTTAATAACACTTTTCGCCATATTTCCACCAATCCTAAGCGATGCTTTGGCCAGCATGGCCCAAGTGTCCCGCTTACAATGGTAGCACTGCAACGGTGCCTGTAAAACAATTTTGTGATACAATGGGATTTATCTATGTCGCGGCACAAACGGAACCGCGTGCTGGTTCTTTCGTGTGCAATATTGTGGTCGTTAGTGAGGGTACATTGTAGAATGTTTTTTTTTGCCCGTCTGCACTTTTCTCTCTACCCACCGTTTCACATTAAATGTGCATTGCAAATCATATCCCGTCATATGGGATGCGGCTCGGACGAGTGACCGGGTGGGCATGGTGATGTTGATCGCGTCGTCGGTGGATATGCATCTACAGGCCCTCGCCTGCGTTACTCTCGGCAGCGGATGGAGCCGAAATAACGAGATCCACCACGCTCCGCCATCAGTAGATTGTGTGGTTTCGTGAAACCCTTTTCCGTTTTTTATTAAATCGTGCGATGAAATATTAAACCATCACCATAAAATAACTATCACCATTTGTCAAATCAGTCGAAAAGTGCAGTGCCAAAATATGCATTTGTTGTCGGCCTGCCAAAGCACCACGAGGGTGAACGCGAGTGTTTTATTCGCTTTGCGCACGTTCTACACAACAGCGTTGCCACCCCGGGGTACTTAAATGTGAATCCGTAAAATTGATTGGATTTGGTCCATCAGGAGTTGCGAATCATTTTATGCGATGAATAATTTGTGCCGAATAAAACTCACTGTTGTTCGCTGACAATGTGCTATGTTTCTGATAGTTTTTCCTATCCGCCGTTTTACCGTCGGCTAGGTATCGTTACGTGTTGCATGTTTTTTGAACAATTTTTGAATACGTGTGAGGCAAATATGCCGTTTACTGTTTCGTTTAAAATGTTACAACCATAATATTTCCCGGAACTATGCTCAAAAGATTTATTTTTATCATTCCATGTTCAGTTTATTGGTTTGCTCATCGTTTGGAACATGTACTGTGGCATTGATTTCCGATTCTATATTTTAATTATCGCTGAATAAACAACATGTTGTATTGTGAAAATTATTTTATCATTTGATATCATGTTCAACATAACGTTTGTTTCATTTGCAAAAATTCCTATCGTTACAAATTTTACGGGCAGTTGGAAGTAATTTGATGCGTTTTAATCATTGGCAGTATTGTTAGCCTTGTTTCATGCATCTTTTTCGTGAAATAAAATGTACTAAAAACATATAACAAGTAGCGTATTGTTATTTAAATATTTAATATGTCTTGTTTGAATTTGGACACGCTCATATAATATTTGTTTCTATTATTGGTATTCTGTCTATTGAGTGAATAACTTTAACGTTCATGTTTCACTGATCATTATTGTTCCGATGGATTTGGCCGTAGCATGAGATATAAGCATCAAAGTAAACAACGCTCTCAAACGCATACATTCTCCGACATGTAACGAGGGGGTGGCGCAAACCGGACCTGGGCTTGCCGAACGGAAAATGAGATTTAGATTGCGACACCCATCCATTATTTTCCCCGTGGAAATTGAAATTACCATCGAAAGTAATTAAAAATTCAAATTTCAATAAAAACTTTGAAACTGTTTCAAATTTCCACCCGGTGGGACGCTGGATCTAGAATAAGGGGGGATGCGAGATGCAGGTTATGTCGCTTGCGGTAAGAAGGCATGGAATTATTAATAACCGAACATTTCGGGCATGCTCAACACAATAGCATCCACTTTAGCTGTCCATAAAGTGACGAACCGAGCCATGTCGCTCTTGGTACACCCTCCAGTTCCGGTGGTAAATGATATTGCTTTGAAATCGTAACTAACGAGTGTTGATGATTTTCGTCCAAACTTTACCCCATAACGTTTGCGAAAATGGATCATGTAACGCGATTCGGTCAAAGTTTAATCAATTTTCTTATCGGAAAGGTGCGCGACAGACACACACACAGACATACATATATACCGGTCCGGTATATTGGTCCGACAGCTCATCAACACAAGTGCTGTTTAAAACGTTCGGTACTGTGGTGCTGTGCACGAAACGGCTTATTGTAATCATCTCCCATTAGCTTTAATTAGTTGACAAACAGTTAAAGTTAATTCACCTGTTTATGCTTCATCTTTGTGGGAAGGGCTGTAACTCGTTCACCTGCGCCTGAAGTATGCCGTCGGCCGCTAAGGTCGATATTATCTTACTGCGAGGGGACGAAAGGAAACATGTTGGGTTCTTTTGTTGCTGTGCCTCGCGCCACGAAAGAGTACCCCATCGTCGGTCCTGTTGAATGTCCTGCCAGATCGAATGAATTTATCCCATCGAAAGTCAAGAATAATCCTTATACTTGGACGGTGAAGTATAAAGAAAAGAAGGAAGATAAAAATAAACGAGTGTACAACCTTTTTTTTTTGAGTGTTATCTTCCCACCATGCACTTGGAGTAACTCGACCGCCTGGGAAGGTTTTCCATGGGGCTTTCACTTTTATATACTTACCCCCAACCCCTTTCCGACTCCACCGTTTTCTCTAGGATGCACAGGGAGAAAATTGATGATAATCTGCTTTCTCATCGTTTGCCACTGCTGCGAGCGGGCGGCCCGTCCAACGCGTGTGTCGATGGATATTCTGTTTTTCGCTTCATCATGCATCCCGCACTGCCCTTCACTTCTTCACCCTGGCCGCCGAGGGCTTAAGATTCAATGACGCAAAAAACGGTGGGGAGGGAAGCGAATATTGTTAAATTCCACCAGGGTGCGCGTTTCTCTCCGTGCAGAAGCGGTACACCACTCACCGCCATCCAGGGTGCCGCTGGATAAGTGGAATTGGTCGGTGTAAGTTTTAAGTGGCTCGTTTGAAAACGAAGGCATGCTCCCCGAAGCAGGCAGAGAAGAAGTGATGAGAGTGTATTGTGCTTCTGCAACGGAGACGCGCTCGTAAAGGAGATTTCATTAAAGGATAACCGGTGGCTTTCGGCTCCGGTAGCTCGGCATACTACTACATACCTCTCGCCGTTTCGGTGAGATCATAATGCGCTAGAAATTGATATCGATAGTCATTGCAATTAATTTACTCCCTGTCGGGTACATTGTTACTGCTACCTACCATCGTGACTCCGTAGAAGCAATAATTGGTGGATGAGTTGCATTGCGTTTGGAGACGCACGTTGAGTGTATATCTAAAAGAACCGTACCAGTAAATTCCACGGTTCTTTACCTTCTGTTCAAAAATTATCTAGGGAAAAACATTGTCGTTCCTATGTTTTATATTCAGCTACTCTTAAAAATGTTGTTTGAATTGTAAGTCAGAAACAAATTGCAAAATACATTGGAGAACAAGTGATTTTGTGGATGGATTCATTTTCCAGCAAAGCATTCACAGAACGTATGCTTTATGTAATTTCAATAATGGCATTGTCATCATATTTTACTTTAATTAAACCACTGTGCATACCATAAACTTAGACAGAGCGTAGAGAAAGTAACCAGATCCCTCGATGGACTACGAGCCTTCTGATTCGTAATAAATTAGCTCGTACAGAAAGATAATAAAATAAAATATCTAGTCATCTCCTTACCCACTCACTTGTGGCTTTCATTTCCTAGCAGCAGTGCCGTGCGTAGGAAATGCTTGTGGAAATGCACACTAGTTCAATTCCATCTAGGCTAGGGATAGCACTGGGCTTCCTGTGGCGACTGAAACCATACCCAGCAGCAGCAGCAGCAGGAGTAGGGATGACAGTAGCCCGGACAAGCTCGACACATCGTGTGCAGCTGTCAACAGGTACTACAACCCGCTTGCTTTCCGTTCCCCCTCACCCCCGGTGAGATGTCACAGCGGAAAGTGTCATCGATTTAGGGTGGTACATTTAATTTCCTCCAGCGTTGCACCTGTCATGTAATCTTGCCCGGGTCGGATGCAGGAGAAGGGCCTTCGGAAGCGGATGGACGGGGGGACGGCGATTCGAACCGTGCTAGCAAACCCTTTTCATTGCGATATATGCATGATGTGTTTGGTACACAGAAGTGTGCTGGGCGTATTTGAGTCATGCTAAGGATGATTATTGATTAGGCATGTAAAACATTAGTGTTCCATGATGTGCCAACCGATAGCCAGAGACGCAATGTGATGGAAAACGTTGGCAATGGAAAACGTTTACCACAATCCTTTAATTTTCTTCTTGTATTTTATGCGTCTAGTCCACTTCTAGTTCGTCTTGAGTAGCCTTAAATGTCTGTCACTTCGAGGCAGCATGGGCAGAAGCGACATTAAACAAATAAATACCCATCATTACGACGGCTCCTTGTAATTGGCCACTTAGTGGCGTCCCATTACACGACGACTGTCCCTTTGTTTAAAGCTTGGCATTACCACGCCAAACCGTGGCTTCAGTTGGTTGGGAGTTATTGTCATTTTGTGGGATGTATGCAGCGTTTGTGCCATCCTTTTTTTCCCTCCTCGTTGCAACTCCCGGGCCGGCCAACTGCAGGAGCACTTTGTACGATGCAGTTTTGACCTCCGACGGACACGAAAAATATGCAAATTTCATTGCGACAGCCAAATAGAAAAAGATCCTGTGGCATCGGACGCACAGCCATTCGGCCAGCATGCCATCAGGCAAACCACAAGGAAAAATGAGTTCTCCGCAGCCTTCGCCTGCGGGAAGGGAAATTGACGGGGTCGATTGTGAACTCAGTCTACGATGAACGGACTATTTTCAGCTCGGGCTGTGCATGCAACCGGAGATGGCCAGATGAGCTTCATGTTTGGATCGGGCAAACTGAACGAGTTTTGGTTCGGGTGAGATGGCATTTGACTCCTGCCACCCGTCCCCAGCCCGGAGTGTGGTGCAAGGAAAATAGCTTAGTGCATACTTTAGCCCGGGATTTGGAACCGATGGAGGAGACACGAACCCTAGGCGAGGTAATACTTTCGGTGGTAGTGGGAGTGCTAGAGGTTGATGGTGATGATGGTGTTGATCACGATGGTGCTGGCGATGATGACGAAACGGTCGGAGATGAGCACCATTTGAATATTGTTATTTGTGCCTCTTGTTTTTGTTGAAACAAATATTAGATCATAACGCGAAAATGTGTTTTGCCATAAATAGGTTTCTTTGGTTCGTTGCAGTAGGACACAAACGATGCTGCAATCATTCTTTTAATGCCATGGAAAATAAAGCTTTCATTGGAGTTTTTGCAGACAATCAGTTAGGGATTGCATTTCTTTCGAATACTATCATCAATGCTATTATTTTCCTGTGTACTGCCTGGGACGGAAATCAAATTGTACTTTTACAGCAATCTACAATTGTTTTCAAAGAATTGAATTAAAAAAAACACGGAAGCTCCACAAACGGTAAAGTTTTTATGTTCATTTCCCGTTCCGCTCGTGCAATAACAGAAACACTCACCACAGTGTCGGCGGCGATCATGCGGTTTTCCTGATCAGTAAATCTGCTCACCACACTCCGAGAAGTTAGGTGTATATGAGAGTGGGCGGGAATATGTGCGATATGCGATATGCGATTTTTTTCCTAGGGCAAACTTGTATCCACTTGAAAACAAAGCGACAGATTAATCCTTGCGAAGTTGCGAGTTCGAGCAGGTGGATGGAACCTTTCCAACTTTGCAATGTTAAATTAAATATGAAATCAGTGGTGCATTAGCGCACCGGGGAAGCGATAGGACAAAGTGGTGTGTAGGATAGTACCAGTACCCAATTGGAGGTTGTAACGATTTTTTGGTAGTTGCTTTAACTCGTTTCAAGCCATGTGAGCAGAACTGTCACCGAGGAGAATGACGTTGGAATGTAACTGTTGTATTTTTCTGGCATGTTACTGCGGTCTTGCACTTTCCTGATGGTCGATCCAGAAACGACATTAGAGTAAACCAATAAATTCCTGCCCGATTCGCATCCCGCTTCAAGGATTACGAAAAGAATAAACATTTAAGTATTGTAAGTTAAAATCAAGGAACACTATTTGTATATTTTTTTACCGTTGTGTTCACTCTCGTGGAATTTCCCTGAATATTTCTTTTGAGAATGGAAATCTACTGTTAAAATGTAAAGCATACGAAAAAGCTGCTGGTAAACTTAATCTTACATTAGAATCCCGACGGGTGTTGATAACAAATTAAATCAAACTAACTTAATCCCATTTCTGAAAAGCGCTTTGCAAAATCCAAATAGACCTGCACCAAAGGAGACAGACACCTGATGCTATTTGAATGCACCGATTTATTATGCATAGCGGTAGTCATTAAAAATGTAAACTCGTACGTAAATTGGCAAAATTTGACGATTAATATTTGAGCTGGCCTGAGTATGGATAGTGAGCTTTCGCGTAGCTTTCGCGGGGCAAAAGTAAGAGAAGGATGCACTGCCTCTAAGAGCGCAGTCTATCTCTCACGGGTAAGTGCATAACTTAGTCCGTTGAAACCAGGAGGGTTTCGTTGTGGATTAAAGTACATTTTTACCTCCTCAACGCTAGTATCAGCTTAACGAATGAAATTGGTTTCAGGGTTTCCGTTCCGTCTCGTTGCGCAAATGATAGTTAAATGAGATAAAAAATATGAGCAAATAAAATTTTTACGATCAAAAATATCCACCCTCCTCCACAGCAGCTCGACAGTCTCGACTGCAAACGACTTTTCATGGTTTAAAAATGTTACTGTTGTGCACTCGGTTGCAGATGCACAGATTTTCTTGGTAGTGAGGCTAAAGTTTTCAGTAACGTAAAAACCTTCCTGTAAATCGTAACTCTTGCCCCAGAAAGCTCGAAATGGAATAACTGGCTTCGTTTTGAAGAGGAATTGGGTTGCACGATATGGAGGATCCCCATGACCCCTTCGCCTAATGGCTCCCTTCGTCTAGAGCTAGCATGTGAAAAGTTGGACAAACATTTTCATCGGATACGTAACTTGCGATCCGTAATTAATTCGAGTGAATGTATGCTTTTAGTTTAGCGCATCTTGTGGAAAGAGCCGTTCAGCGTCGGTATGCTTTCGGTAATGCTCGGTAAAGAACCCGTTCCGGGTATTTGATCGGGAAGATGAGCTCCGGATGGCTGAAATTTGTCAGTGGGAGTCAAAAGTTTTCCAAACTCTCGCATCTTGCGGATTACGGACGTATCTTTGGTTTGGTATCTTCACCACTACCACCAACACATGCCGCTGTCACTAGGAAGTTCCGTGTGCAGCGCGCTAGGAAGCGACAAGTGAAGCATTTCTAGGGAAACTTCAAACTGTTGCAACATTTTGCACGGAGCGTTTGGATTTACAGTGGCGATGCATTCTGATGATCAAACCGAGGTTGCCTTTCTGACGAAATAGCCGTGCCATGTACATTGTGTATGTTGGGAAGCTACCTCGAAACGGAGCAATCGATTTTGTTGTTGTGTACCTCTGCTGTCGTTCGTGGTGAGTCGTTCCATTTTTTGCTGGTGAGTTGCACTTTGGTGTTCGGAAATACCGAAGCAAACAATGGCCGCCCGACGGAAGCCTTGTGGGAGATGGGAAGAAAATCGCAATGTTGCCTCTCAGCGGGGAATTGATGCTTCAATGGAAGAAGCAGTGAAGAGGTATGCAAACGGAATGTACAGCGATGTCTACAACATGGTTTCATCTGACAGTACCACCATCGCCGGATTATAAAGAGGACGAGATGAGGAAGGGTGCGGGACAAAGAAGGGATAAAAAGAACACAGACTATACGGGGCAATAAAAGAAGTACCTTAGAAGCATTTCAATCGGGAAGAAGTTAAAAAAATAGTAGTCAAATAAAGAGAATAAGATAGATCAAGAAAGAGCTCATAACACAAGCTATCGTTCGACGTGAAGCGGAATGGTCTTGGAAACAGTGCAGTCTGATGCACACATCTACGTATACGTCGTTTGTAACGGGCTGTTAGTTCTATGGTATGATTCCTCTTCGTTCCATCATACGAGTTTACAGTCGTGCCAGAGGGCTATTCTTTTATCTTGGGTCAAGCCAGCTCACATCCCCCATTTTTCAATACAGATTCGACTCTGCTTCTCCAGTTTACTTTGCAACAATGCAACATCTTATTTCTTTTGGCAACGCAGCTCAATTGGACGCTGCTTCGTGAACGTCAATTTGGAGTAATAAAATGTTCCGAACCTCATCCTACACATTTTCGTACGGATCAGATTCGACCAGCATTTCATCGAGCATCGGGGTATGCAATGCAAATGGTCGGCAATGTAGACCTAGGTCTCGTGATTTCACTGGTAGATTTACGAATCACAGAAAATTTGATAAGGATTATCCATCAAATGGATTAGTCTGCCCAGCGGCTACAATCGTAGTCGAGTAATCCGATCGGAAGCATCGGTACCATGAGGGAGATGTCCTACGGAGTTGAATTATCCTTGAATGAAAAGCCTTTTCATCGGATCACAGCATCTGCTGCTTAGTGTGGATTAGATTCATACCTATTCCTATCGCTTATGATTGATAAAATTGAAATGTCTCAAAGGGAAGAGCTGATGTTGTCCACAATGCTTCTTTTCGTTTGACATCGTGGCTTAGGCAAGAATGAAAGGGAACATTGATCTGGATCGATAGGACAAGAAGTAATTAGTTTCACTGTAACGCCTCTCTGTCCAATACTCTTACTCTTCCTCTTGCTTCGCTGATCCCCTTCAAAAACGTATCTTTATGAAAGAAATGACAACGCATGTGAGTCAAATTGAAATTTTATTGTCGTTTTCTTTGCAGGTAAGAGTACGCAGACACCAACCATGGATATGAACTTGGAGAAAGAAATCAGGCATCTGCACAACCAGGTATTTATTTTGTCGGTAGAACTTTTCCCTTTCTGTCGACAGGACGGGAGGTTTTCCAAGGTAGACTTCCACTGACCGTGCGTGAGTGTCCGTTTGAAGTTTTTTCTTCAGAGAATTCATCAAACGCATTTTCCGCACAATCCGGCTAACAGAACGCTAGTCCACCTTGGTCCGGGATGAGTTGTACTGTCTCCGACATTGTTTAATTAAATATTTCCCACACGGTGTCGGGTGGGAGCGAGTGCAATTATTCGTTGCGTTCGGTGAGCGGGTGGGTGGGGGGGCATGAATTTCGAGTAGCGGGCGCCTCTCGAGCCCATAATGACCAGGTATAGTGGGAGAATGGCTTACTAAGAAGCACTCCGTGCCCTTGTTTATTCGTGCCAGGCTTGTGGAGCGTTTTCCGAGATTTCATCCCAGGTATTTTCATACGCGATGCCTGCAGCCGCCACAGGTCAGCTCCACCGCGTTCAGCCTCTGCACTAGGTGTTGGTATGAATCGTTGGATGCCCGTGTAATTTGCGTAAGCGTCCGCCAAAAACCCCTTAATGTGCCAGTTTTACGAGCAACGGTATGAAAGAGGCATAAACACTCGTTTATTACGGTGTGCCAACCGCGAGGGTGCAGTTTGCTCCGCCGGCGACAATGAATGGTTTAGTGTGGAGCAAATCTTTTCACTCGGAGCAGGCTGTACAGTTTGGCGGTACGAAGGGATTCCGAAAACCGGGTGCAACTTTGTGTTGAATTGGATTTTAAGTTACTGCTTTACGCACTTATTGGAATGAATTAAAGTGTTGTAATATTTTCCCTACTTTTTAAGGTGCTGGGTGTTATGCTTGAGCTGAAGGTAGTGAATTGTTACCTAGTTGTATTTTTATATGGTAAGGATAGGGAAGATAAGATTTTCTTTCGCAAAAATTAAAACATGTGTTTGATATCTTCTAAATGAACCAAATTGCAGTGATACGGTAACAAATGATAAAATTTAATCTTTTACAGCTTTAAGATGTCAATGTTTTCTCGAAAATTCAAAGAATGAATAGCTTTAAGAGACCGACGGATATTGTTTTTTAAAGAATTTCTATTTGAGTTTTCGAAAGTGCACTATGAAAAATAATTCTTATTCAGTGACATGCAAAATGGTTATAAAACAATTCCGTCAATTCTGTCGACTTCATTTTGTTCACATCTATCCTCTGATAAATACATTCAGCATAACTGACTCAATAGTGTGTTTTCCGCTTGAGTTCGTATGAGAGAAATACTTATAACTGCGAAGCTAATTTAATCTGTTTGCTATTGCTGCTCATTTCAAGGCTGATAACGACTAATGTTGGCTGTTCATCCACAGGAAAAAAAAAATCCCATATGCTAACGTATATTTCCGTCAGTGTACACAGTCTTTAGTGAGTGTTTTTGGTTGTCTTGGTATGTTTTTGGCGAACCCTCGCAATAGCAGTAATTAATTCAATAATCCCCAATTACCTAATTCCTCCCTCGGAGCGGTGCGCGAGCGTCTTAGCGAGCTGATGAAAAGAACACTCGCTGACAGTAGGAAAACAGAGCGCTTCAGCGAATGGTTTAGCCATGAAATATGCGGTCTAGCTCTGGGGCCGTATTGCCAATGAGTAACGTCAAAGTGTGTATGTGGATGGCGACAGGAGCAAGGGGGAAAGAAGAAGAAAAGAAAAATTCTCTCGCTAAACCGTTGGAGGCTGGCAATATCGTGCGCGCCATTCAGTCAACATCAAAGCGAACGGTGCGCCCTCCTACGGCGCTCTCCACTGTTCGCCGGGTTGGTACCTACCCACCCACCAACCCACCTACTCAAGTCGTTTCCTTTTGTGGGTGGCGCGACGGGTAGTTTGTTTAGACTTCATTAAATTTCAATCAGTTTCTAATGGTTTAGGTTGTGCAACAAATTCGAGCACTTAAGATGTCTTTTGCTAACCGTGCCACGGAGCTGGGTACCGCTATTGCCACCGTGGGGTTCAACGGTTTCCCGTTTCGAACTTTAACTGCGCAACGAGGGAGACGGGTAGGGATGACGGAAAATTGGGTGGGCGCGCCACACCACCGGGAAAATACGCACCAGGAAAAAGAAGCGAATCCCTTTTCGTGTGCTCGACGATCTTTTCGGTGCGATACGGATCGGAGCCACTTGCTTCGGCGAAGGATTATGACAAAGAAAAAAAAAGGAAAAAGAAGTGGTGGTGTCGAAGATCGGAAACTCAAGAAAAGGCACACAGAAGCAAGAAGGAAAGTGGGGAGGTTGATCCGCCATAATTCCGCCCGTTCTCGATATCTCGCTTCTTCCGCGAAATGGTACTTTTTCTGCGTTGGTTTGAGGCGTGCGTTCAAAATATGCATTTTATAAACATGGGACAACATCGCCGTGGCAGTAAGTGTATAAGCAAACATGAAGTTAATGGTTCCCGCCTACCGCCTCGGGGGGTTGCCAAAGGGTCGGGCGGGATCAAAATCAATGAAACAGTAATTACGCATCAAAAAGAGCTCAATGAAAATGTCATGCAGGTTGGCACACCAAGAAACATGCGCTTCGTAGAGGAACGCTGTTGTGCCGGAGGGCAGGGTAAAACCATCACCGTATCAGCCAAACGGTGGGTGAGCGTAGGTAAATGGAGGCGCCTGGTGTCTTTCGCCAACCTCACGGTAGATGACTTTCTGACATTTTATCGCACGACTCCCCCACCCACAGCCCGTCCGCGCGAGTGTTGAAAAGCCGACAGCTTTGGAATGGGGTTTTCTTTGCAAAAGAAAAGCGAAAAGAACGAAAGGCGAGATGAACACCAAATCCCGCCACGTTGCCTTCGCCGAAATTTCGATCACAAAAATGCTCATTATCTTATCCCGATCCCGGCTGGTGGTGGTGGCAACATAAGTACAACGAGAAGATATATGCACAGCCTTCGAGGCCGGTGGATGTGGATCGTTTAAAACACATCAAAAAAGTCGAAGCACATCCATTTGCGGTGGCGACGGAGCCCACTAACTTACCGTTGACTTGTCGTTCCGGTGCCGTGGGTGGCTCTCACTTTCGCCCCCGCGGGGGAAAGGCAAGGGGGTCCGTATGCCAGGGTAAATCTTTTCTCAAATCCCGCTCCCGGTGTGCGCGCCCTGATGAATGCTTCCGTCAGCTCCCTTTTTCCGGTTCGCGTTCTGTGTTTCGACGCCGTGACGTAGGACTGGGTTATTTAGTAGTCCCAGTATGTGTGTGTGTGTGAGTGTGTTTGTCGGTTTTTGTTTCCCAATTGTCCGCAGGCACCGGAGAAAGGATGCGCGCGTGCTTATGGGCCTCCGACATTCTCCGCAGCGGGAGGGGTGGACGTAGGACAGTTGGCCCACAGCTGAGGTGGGGTGGGGTGGGACCGCTGTGTACGGTGAAGGGTGCTTACCGGTGCGCAAGATGGGCAGAATTATGACTTAAATAACTCCCCATAATGAAGGATAATAATGTTCGTTTAATGTTGTGACGTTAGGTGGCGAACAAACGTCGCTCATTTCAGAAATGGATTGTGATGGCGTTAGAAAGCACGGGATGGGAAGGGGCTCGGAAAACGGTAGACGGTGGCACAAGTTTTCCCTCTCCACCACAGGCACTGTTTCCCACGTACCAAAATACATACACACAAACACACTTAGAGCTCACCGTTCTATTAATCTAAGCGAAGAAGAGATGCTTTGGCACGGAAAAGGTGCAACGAATGAAGAGGGCAGCTTTCGCCAAAGTTTTGCGTCGGTGTTTTCCGTCGGCGCTCGATCTTGTGTGTGTGTGTGTGTGTGTGTGCTGTTTTTCTGTTTATTCGCTGCGCTCGAGTAAATTAGACTCCGGACTGGTCTCCGGGTGAGAAAATCTGTGCCAGCAGGGTACCGGAGGCAACCGGAACAAACGGTTGACAGGCATCGAAGGGAAAGTAATTCCCTTTCTTATCTGCACCGTGTGGTTTCGGTTGCTTCTTTGGCTGCATGATTGACGGTGTCTGTCTTCTGGTGCGGTTACCTTTGGTGGCTGCCGCATCCAGCAAGGCGTCGTGGCAATATATGAGGACGTAACTTTTGGGACGGTTGCTGCTGCCTGTTGAATCTCTTCTAGTTGTTTTAATTCCACCCATCCTCATCGTCGCAACCGTCGTGTGTCAGCGTGCGGTTTTGGTAGTTTATCGATTTTACGTTAGGAAAGCAGAAGGGGTGCAGGTGTGGGGTGTGATATCGTTTGCACGTTTGCTTCAACGTTGATTGTTGTATCGATGTGGGCTTTTTTCTTCACTTTGTCGGTTGGTGTTGCCACAGCAAAGTTTGCATTAAATTCATTGCATTGTTATTCATTGCAAATATCGCCAACAAGCTTCCTATATCAGTTCTATAAGATATATTTTTATATTAAGAAGATTGTCTTGTACCATCTAATTGTTTCCTCTGAATTTGGAAACAAAATCCACTTTCTCATGAAACAAATATATTCGGTCTTCACGAGAAATTGCTCCGCTGGCGGCACGTGCCAGTGTTTCGCGAGGAAAAGATTCGTTCGGAATGCCGGAAGCACGCGCCGGTTGACGATTTATTTTGTGGCAAACACGGCGGGGCGAGCAAGCGATATTGTCAGCATTGTCATCGGTGCCGTTCCGTTGCAGTAGCTGCAGTTTTGCGTGTCGCTCGGGGCTGCAGAGTTTGGCACAGGTAACCATTTTCGGACGTGCGAAATGCAATCGAAAAATGTGTCAAAGAGTTGCGGATGCAAGAGGAGAGGTAAGCGCTTGAGGGAGCTTGCTTTTCCAAGCATTCTTAAGGACTCATCGTTGAGTATCCTATTACGCTAATTTTATTTATGTTTCTCGAATCAATTCATTCAAATACCACGATAAGCTTTAGGCAATCGCTTCTGGCAAATATTCCATTTTAAAGGGAGAAACACGCATCCCAGCTGAGGATCTGGTTTTGAAAACAAGACAGAAAGATAAATTAACCAAATTAGGCAGTGGGAAACGGGGCGCCCACATCGATTTAAAATGATGTCAAAGATGAAAGCTGAAGGTTATGTGCAGGGGGAAAGGTGTATTTTCCGTTAGTTGTCCTTCATATTTCGCCTACTAGTGTCGGTGTGTGTATGTGTGTAGGTGTGCCTTCGTTTCCTGTGTGCTGGTACGTGGTGCAAAGATTACGGCGAATCACGGTCGAATAGTATTCACGGCTTCGGTTTCGGTTTGTCGGCTTGCCCCGTCACTAGTAATGTTTCATGAAGTTTTCACTTATTCTTGTGTGTAAGTGTTCGTCAGTATGTTTGTGTAAATGTGTGCCCTTGTGTCCTGATTTTGGCAAAAGCGTACGAAAATCGCTTGCATGCCTTGTATCAAGTGCTTGCATCACTTCGGAGCTTTTCGTTTCGTACCCCGTTCGGGTTGGACTCGCATGTTGATGACGACACTGACGTGTCGAGATGACGATGATCTTGATGATGGTTTTCGCACTGATTCGAGTGATGTTGGACGGTGACGAATTCCATTTTCAAGAGCACACTTCTTCGCGCGCCGTACTCTCCGTTTTGGGGACAGTCGTCAGCATCCATTTTCCATCAATGATTCCGAAAGAGATAGATTTTGGAAAAAAATGAGACAGAGTGTAATTCCAGAGAGAGAAACAGAGGGAGAGCAAAAAATTCGGGACAAACGACGAAATGCGACTCGACAGAGAGAGGGTGAAGCTTTGAGAAGATTTTGGACCAAATTATGTCGGAATGCTGTGCGCAGGTCCTGGAACGTCGGCGCTCGTTTTTGTCGACCCTGTCGTCTTGGTAACATTTGTGAAGCTTTCCCTTTTTAGGATCGTTTGGGGAGGAGGCTGCTGTGCGGTGGATGAGTGAAATGGGATGCCTTCGAGATGGTTGATGCCCTCGAACGAGAAGAGACGGTGCGATGCCAATCGGTAAAAGCACCGTTTAGATAGAAAACAGCAAAAAAAAGCACAAACACACGAGCGAGGGAAAATTGCTCCTGGTGGCGCCTTCCTTCGCTAAGTATGCGTGAGGACACGTTGCCAGCACATTGTGTCGAGTTGTATCTCGAAGCTCAATCGACTGTGTCGTTCTGATTTGAGCGTACAAGTTTCTGGTGAAAGTGTCGAAACACTGGCGAAAGGTCGTGAAAATTAATAGCTGTAAGTTTGTCGAGTGTAGAGCCATTTTTTTGGCGTTGAAACCAGTGACGGTGCCATGTGTAATGTTAAGTTTTTCCACCTTCATCGAGCCAAAATTGATGTGCCAACTGTTCCCAATACGCCTCTCGCCAGCCTGCTAACAGGTCAAACTGTCAAAATTCTCTGAGAAGGCTAACGGTGACGGATCCGTCCCCATATAAGTCACCCTAGCTGGCAGCCTCACAGCATCCTGGTGTGAGGGAGTTTGCGCTGAACTCTTCACGGGAGCATCGTTCCATGGCTCCAAATGTGTGTGTGTGTGTGTGTGTGTTTGTTTTTTGTGCTTCCCTTCCTCTCTTCGGGAATCACTGGAGAGATCGGATCTCCGGTGCTTCGTTCTCTCCCGGCCTCGGAAAATCGAGCTTTTTCCCGAAATTTTCCCAGCGTGACTCGGCACAGCATCCCCAAACTACATTCGGTCGAAGCAGCGCGACACGAGCGCAGCCACAAAGGACGAGCGAACGAACCGAGCGCGCTTGCATTCCAGTGTTCTGTTGCTCCGGACCAAACGTGGCCGTGTGTGCATCAGCGTGTGTGTGTGTGTGTGTGTGTGCTTACGTTTTCCCGATTGTTCCGGGCATCGCGTGCGTTCCCTCCGTGGGTGTAGTTAGTAAGTGTGCATGTGCGTGTGTTTGTGTGCGGCGGCGCGTGTACATGTTGTTGTCTGCGTGCGCTCTCGGGCTATTTGCGCCCCGAAGAAGAAGTAGCGCGTAAAAGCATCAGCATCAGCAGTAGTAGAAGCGGGAGCAACAGCAGCAGCATCCCGGTCGGCGAGTCCCTAGGATTCTTGGCGATCCAGAACGCGCTACGGTGCCAGTTGAACGGAAGCCCTTCAACCGAAAGGGTGCACAGCAAAACTAGCAACACTCTCCATTTGCAGTATTGTTTTCGCCACCATAAGGGCGCACCGTTTCTAGTTTTATTTCTGATTTCGTCATGTTTTAATTGGTTTATCCGTGATTTGTGTTTGTAAGTTTTTATTTTCTGGAGTCGATCGAAAGTGCCAACCGAAAGTGCAACTGTGTGCGTTTTTCCCGGTGTCTCATCACATTCGAACCAGCGAAAACCAACACCGTAAGCGATCGTCGCAGGCAACGCAATAGTTGCACGAGATACGAACACCAGCGCCGTTTTCCGTGTGGCGTGGCGGTATCGTCTCGAGTGGATTAAAACTACTAACAATACTAACAGGCCTACCTGCCACGAACACTTTCTCTGCTTTGCGGTCTGCCCGTTGCCAGTAGTTTGCCCGATTTTCCATGGTTTATGTGAACAATGCACGGTCTCGCAGTCATCAAAGGACATCTGGGATTTGACGATCCTACATTTTCTGTTCGAAAGGCATTCGTCAAATCTCAAACATCCTTCGGTGTCTGTGGCAAATATAGACTTTTCCGGCCTATTGTACCCTCCGGGGCATACTTTGCCGAGATTGGCTGGCATCGGAAAACAGACCACCATTCGGTGGAAAACGGTGGCCGAGACGAGAGAAGAAGTTCCCTTAAAGATCACGCGTCGTGGTGTGCGTCGAAGCTCGTCTCTATCCTCTCCGTATGATGCGTCTGTTTATGTTGTGTATGCGTATGCGTGTGTGTGCTTGGCTACGTATGAGTGTGACTGACCTTTCACCTATCATCGTCACGCTGGGCACCAGGCTTTCGTGCGTTAATGCCGTGTGGATTGATTCCTGGGCGCGAAATACGAAGGGAAAATCGGAAAAGCAAACTCTTCATCAGAAAATTGTTGCAAAGTGTTGGAATTCAGGTGACAATCGTCACGGAGTGCGTCACGCGGTTAGTGCCAACCGAAGGTCAGTTTTGCGTGTGAACAATTTAACGCTGCCAGCCCGTAATCCAACTGGTGGTAGAACTTTGTCCATATCCTTGGAGCGCGCTTGATTTGTGCATCGAAAACGTACGTGGAAGAGTTAGCACGCGGCGATGCAGAAAGCGAAAGGATAGGGAAAAATCACATACACCCAACAGGATGACAAGGTGGAAAGGATGAGAGAGAGAGTGAGAGAGAAAGAAAGAGTAAGCGAGAAAAAGAACCCGAGAGAGCTGGGTGGATAAAGGGATGTGCTCTTGAATGTGAGGTAGAGCCTAGAGAACGGAAGAAAATGGAAACGAGCATGTGAGCAAATGTTGATGTAGGTGGAAAAAGTTTTTCCACTGTTGTTAAGCGGATGTATGGTTTTCGCGCATTTCGTTGAAGTCATTCCCTTCTGCATGGTGGGTAGGTGGTCTAGGGGGGTAGTCTGTTTGCAATGAAAACTTATGCAGCAAACCACCAAAGCGGAAAAAAACGAACATAAGCACGCCAACTCAAACACTCGCGCAATGTGTACCGCGTGCGAGAAAAACATATTGTTACAGGCTCCGGGAAGAAATGGCTGATTCTACGAAATAGAAAAGCGGAGCCCTGTTCGGGGAACTTAGGGCACAGAATAAGCGGTTTGTTTTGCATACAAACCGCAAAAAAGCAACACAGAAAAACGTTGCGTGTGCGTATGTTTCCGGAGGCAAAGGGGAAGCTTTGGAAATTGATACACAGGTGAACGATTGATCGTTAAGTAGGGGTTCTTACAAACAGTTAACATTGAGGAGGTAATATGAGCTATGAAACTCATCCTTTTGTAACGAACGTTTCTAACACGGGGTTTGTTTTATTTATTTGAAGCTACAAACCTCAAGTGCTCGAGTCGAAATGAAACAGTTGAAAAGGGACTCAGAGTTTTCATGCACTCCTTAAGTTAGTAAAAAAAACAATGGATTGAGTATGGTATGATTTTTTATGGATTAAAGTCTTCAGCATTTTGTTTAAGTGTAAGATGAGTAGTACCTCAAATAACTGATGATGATTAGAAACTTGTTTCACCAGTGCTGAGTTTACTCTCTTTGTTGTTTAAGGACGTTTTTTGTACAATTGTATAGTGGTACAACATAATTCATAAATTGTTCATATGAAATCTATGGATGAAATTGTTTATGGGAACCTACACTCCAAAATAGTCTGGTTTTTGGCTTGTTCCTCTCAATTGACTGCATGCGATGGGAAAAAGGTACGTGTAGACTGTACCGAAGAGTTTTCTCAACAGCTAACTACCGACATACAGCGTCCTTTGGGATTCACTTTTATTCGGGTGCAGCACACACAGGAGCCACGCCGTCGTCTACAAAGGTGGGTCAGCATCGGGCGCTTTACAGCTAGCCGAGAATGGCCTTGAGAATTTAAAGTTTTTATCCCTCGCCCGGTTTTAGGAGTCGTTCGATGGAGTGGTTTTTTATTTTATATTCCTCTCGTCTCCAAGCGGTGGTCACATCCTGGATGTTGTGGTTTTCTTTTTGGTGCTGTTCACAGAGAAAAACCCTCATCGCAAGGGCGCCATTGCTCCGTAACGGAGCGAAAGGTGATGTTACCGCGACGCGAACCGAAACGAAAGCTATGAAACTGACCCCGTGGGTATAATATTCATATTTTTATTTTATTATTCATCCTTGCGAGTTTTTTCGTCCCGCCCTCGCTGCGCACCTCCCTTCGGCTTCGGTTCAGACCAGCTTATCTATTCCTGTGCGGAAAAGCAAGCCACAGGGATTGCCAGAATCCCGCAGAAAAAGCCCTTAAGCGACCGTTATGTGACCGAGGGACCGACGGCAGGAGGTGGGCCGCTCCCAAAACTGGTGAGGTGGTTAGGCTAAACCAAGTGGAACGACGAAAAAGGTACACACTTAGCGGATCGTGGGAATGTGCGTGAGTTGCGTAGGATTCACCTTTTCCCCCAGGTTGCACGGTTCCGGTCCTCACAACGAGATATGATAGATTCGTGTCTGCTTTCTGATCTTGGTGCCATTGTTGGTCTCGGTCTACCGTGTGGAGCACGCGATATACTCTCGTGGTGGTTGTGCAATTGAATTGGTTTTTCCTTTCCTAATGCCAGTCGGTACAACCTGCGGGGACAAGCATTGAAAGCCCGCCATAGATAAACGCACATGGGACCGCAGTCCGCAGTAAGGATAGGAGGATGTACGGGGGGTCGGTCTACATTTTAGGGCCTTCGCTTACTCCACAATGGGGGCACTCGATCCTGAATCAATAAGGCTGTTTTTCTTTCGCCATGGCAAAATGGCCAGGTGTAGGTAGCGTTTCGAGCGGTTTTGTTTATTTTCCTACGCCCTTGTCAGCGGCGGGTGGAAGATGGGAGTCAATACAATTGCTACACAATTTCTCCGCCGTCCCAAATACCTTTCGTTTCAGCAGCTTTGAAGGATGTAAGGGTGATAAAGGTAAACAAAACCGTCCGATGTGGAAGGCATTTTTGTGGGATCTTTCACGGGTGTTCCGGTAACTCGAACCAAAGGTACCGTTTTAAGTCTGGCTTGGTAGAATGTAAGCTGTAAGCCAAAACGCGGCTACGGTACGGTGGAGAAGTAGTGAAAGGGTGCTTTGAACTGCGTAGATAGTTTACTCTTAACGCCATTTTGTTTTTGTTAAGTGCTAGCCTTGAGTAAAACATTGGTATGTGAAAGGTTGGGATAGGAAAGATCTTAAAAAAAGAAAACACTGGTAGGAATAGGAAGCCAGCAGGGGCTAGTGTATGTAAATTGCCGATGGATGATTTTCAACTTGTCTAAGGACAGACTTTTTCGAATTGGACCAATGCGGGCAAAATTGGTGTTGAAAACTTGTTAGATATCATGGCACATGCATATTTATATTGTTTATATTGGGACTCGATTTAAAAGAGACTTTTTGGTTAAACAACAATAAAACTCTGCCAAACGATTCAAAATAAATCCAGGATATTCCACCAACATTATTTTTTAATAGCTTTAAGTGTACGCAAATTCATAATAATTGCTTTCCGACGATGAATTAAGTGAAGCTACACAAAATAACTTTGAAAAAGTTTTAATTAACTTTTCATTCGCCACTCTTTGCCAATGTTGAATGGTCAGGATGAAAAAATTATAAAAGAAAAACGCCTGTTTATCTCATATAAAACAAAGAACCAACATACAGGCCCGTCAGCAGCAGGGCATGAAAAAGGAAGGCCATTTTTCTTGCTGTCAGATATTAAATGAACTTTGCACAGTCTTCACTTTAATTTGAAAAATATTGATTTAAGCTACATTATTCCGTCCTATTCATGTCATATTTTGCTGCCTGGACTGTGACATTTAATTCTGTGGCTTGCTTTATACTGGGAGGCAGCCCGCTTTCCTGTTCCACCCACCTGCCATGCGGGAGAATGCTGCTACTGTGTTATGGTGCGTAACAACGGCATTTCCGAGGTTTCATGCTTTCATCTGCTTGTTTCGTGGGCAAATTAGACCCATCATAGAGCACTCTTTTGGGAAGGAAGGGAGAATAAAACAAAGCGATGAAGATGATGTTAGCGGGAGCTCGTTCTACAAAGATCCTGCTGGTGACGATGACATCATATCGCAGCCGACTATCCCCTCTGTCCGGTTGACGGAATCCAAGGCGAATGTAAACGGCTCCACAATAAGACAGATCGAATCGGGGAAGGACTCGGAGAAATTCGGAATTTGACCTCCGCGGGAGGCGGCTGGCTATATTCCACCCAGCGTGGCAGACGCTATTTATTTTCCAATTTAGCTCTGTTTGAGCTTATAGTGAATCGTGTTTACTCTCCCATCAGGCTCGCCCGGGGCTCGGGAAGCGTGAAGTCGGGCAAGCGGTTGTAGGGATGTTTATGTGGGTGTGTTCAGCAGTAGGTTTGTTCCGTGGCGGTCAACGCATCACGGAGGGGGTGCCCTGATCACTTGCCCTTTTGCTACCTTTTGCGTCCTTCTCGGAATGTTCCTTCTGATGATTATGCTTGCGCGCCACACAAACCAAGGCTATATTCGTGCGCATTCGGATTGGCACCGGTTGCGAGATGGCAGTCGCATTTGGGTTAGCCTCGTACCCATCGTACCGTTGTTTTGGTAAGGTATTTGGATTAGGCATCTTGGAGGAAATTCGCCGGAACAATAAACCGATGATGGGAGATGGTGGTCCTGCCGATGGCACTTGTGCTGCCGTCCCAAACGGAGCCCTTGGGTCCGTTTTTCGGTGGAAAGGGGGGGTGTGGGACAGCTTGGAATGAAACGTGCATTTTCAATATTTGGTTCCCGAAATCCTTCCGCCGTGGCGAAATCAAACACATATGTTTGTTCGAAAAGATGCCTTTTTGGGATATGAAGCAACAGTAGGGAGTGGGTTTTATCTTCAACCGCCCTTTCCCAACTCCATGTTTAACGAGTTTGTTGGCGATGGTAGCATATTTAAGATTTGAATTTTACGATCTGCTCGTAACGTGCTTTCAATAGGATTTGGTTGGACGCGGACACGAGTAGAAGCAGTGTGTTTGTGTGCTTGCGCATGTTCTTACTTTGGACATGTTTTCACTCCAATCTTTTATGACATTTAAAAACGTGTTGTTTGCTGTTTCATCTGTTATTAAAAATGGTTTAATACGAATCTAGTTATACAATTATTCTGGTTAAAAATTTTGGCATTAAACATTTTGCCATTGTTTATATACTTTTCTTTTATTGTAACCGTTGACTCTGGCAGAAAAGGGTATTATTGATGCCATTCCTTTTCCGGTGTATTGGTGAATTATTTCACTAAGCTTCGCCACGCGGGGGGAATAAATACAAACCATTTGTAACGCGCTAACAGGCTTTTTCAACCAAATCGTTGTCCCAATTATCCCTCGCTGACTTCTTCGAACCCCCCACCCGCCCTCGATCGGTGTTCAATTTCAGCGGCTCAGGTTTCGTTTATTTCAAACGCGTACGCTAAATCCAATGTCTCGTGTTTTCTCTGCTGCTTCAGCCGGCAGCTGCGCTCCCCTTTTTAGTGCCTCTCGAACGCTCCCGAGACTAGGCACTGATTTGAAACTGTAATCATCTTATCAATGATTAATTTCCTTGAACCTCTGGCTGCGAAGGAGTAAGATGTGCTGACTGCCTACGCGAAGTGGAATCTGCCGTGGAGCAGGAAAAACCATGGGATTGCAAATCCTCGCCGCGTTTGGTAAGCTAAAGCATCACCATCGTCCTCGTCGTCGTCTTCTTGCGCTAATTCCATGCGCTTCCGTGTCTCGGGAGGTCGGTTCGCTATCTTCATTCTAAACATTAGCCCACCACCGAACGTCGATTACCGAGCGCCAACTGCGTGAGCATACAGCGCGGACCCTCCGCTGCGAGGAAAATAACTTGAATCCCTCGCGCGCGCTAGGCATCCTTTCCGTTCGCTAAACAGCGTTACGCTTTCCGGAATCTAAAGCGTTGCGAGAAAAACGGGCCAAGAATCCGGCATTGATCCTATCGTCTCCACTGTGTTTTCTAGCAACGTTGCGCCGATTGCCGGGCGTTTTCCCCCCTTGGAAAATATTGCCTTGCTCCTTCTCATCTTATCCACACGGGAAGTCAGCGGTGCGGCGGAGCAGTGTTCGCGATACGTGAGTCTACTTTGTGCCGCAAGGAAGGCACACGACACACGGTGGAACATGTGCACATACAGTAACGCCGATGAGCCCGCTATGAATAAACATGAACTTTCCTTTGGGTGGAGCTAGCGGTAGGTGCAGATGTGTGGCAAGCTGTCCTATCACATCTTACTTACCGATTCCGATAATTCATGCTTCGAAAGGCCTAAACTCGAACGAACGATCGGAAGGCATGGCAGGGAGTTTAATGGTAAAATCGGCTAGGCATTTTTTCCAGGCTAAAAACAAAAGAAACGGAAAACAAAACCTAAGAAAGCGATAAGAAAATAAACCTTATTCTTGTTCCTTTTTGCAGAGTGTAGACCAAGTATAGGCAAATATTATTGGCCTCATGATGATCCATTGCTTTTCGTTGGTAGAGATATCATTCGAGAAGAGAGCAGAGCAGTAGTGCCTACGATATGTAGACTTAATGCCGTCGACTACGTTTGAATCTAACTCTCATCTCTATTGCGACGAGAAGAATTCTTACCTAATGGAGTGATTGCCGGAGATTTTGTGGTATCAAAAGTAAATAATTCCTTCTGTGAATCTTTTCTTTTCGAATAAGATGTGTGCATGGGTTTTATGAACTTCAGCCTTCGTTCAGCGCATTGCAGACTCTCGTCTAAATAACTCATGGTTTAAACTCTGATAAACTGTAACAATTTCTGTTCTTGCTCAACCTCTGTGTTTGTGTAGTGATCATCATAAAAAACTATCTAAGTTTATTACTTAACTAACTAACAGTTATATTTAAAACGACTATAATGTCTTCTCACCATTAAGTTCAAGGAACCGTATTCATGGGCATATTTGACACTCTTATTTAATTGAATATAACTATGTTTATTTCGAAGGTTTTATGATGTGCGCACATCATTAGATCACGCTTATAAATTATATCTACACCACTATCATTCTACTGGCACATGGCAGAAAAACCGACAACGGTTTGTCCACGTGACGTGTCTCGCATGTATCAACCATTCAAATGTATCACAAAATGAGGTTGTTTTTCATCTTACTTTTTCCTTTCATTTTGTCGCAAAAACAAAAATGCAGCATGAAATGTGATAAGCTGATTTTGACAAAAATACCCACTGAATTATAAATGAGCCCTGAATAGAAAGCTTTATTTTGCGAGTTCACTATGTGCTATGGCCGTACACTTCGGACAGTTGTTTATTTTTTTGGTTTTCGGTTTGGACTCGTCGGCTATCTAAGCCACAGTCGAGTTGATAAAGTGCCACAGAAGGCTCGTTTGAGATTTGTGATCTGTATAAGAGCGGTGACACTTTTTCCTAGCTGCCCGGCCATTGGGTCATGAGAACCTTCGCTGCATGCATCATTCAACAGCGTGACATATATTGCAAAGCTTCTTGTCTGTTTTCATGATAAGCCACGCTTTGAGCAGGATATCGTCCAGTCTACTACGGAGAACAGGAAAGTTTGCTGAACATACTTTCTGCTTATCGAATGGCATGTTGAGCAACAACTTTGTTTTGAACGATAATGTAAAACAAGCCATGTTCTTCGACATCCTGAATAGAATAAGCTTCCTTTTGTATGATCAAGCAGATTAAACCAACTATCACTTAGGTTGATTTTGAGGGCCAAGTGTCAAATTTTAATACCCTCAAAGTTTTTCCTCTTCTTTCGCAAAGGCTCTCGAAAAGATGGAGAGTGGGCAAGAATGTGGTGAGCGTGTGAGTATGGGCTTTTCCCAAGAGAACAAGAAGGGTGTGAACTCTGGAACTTTATGCGGTAGACAATGTGTGTCGTTCCAGTCACCAGCATTGCGATGTGTCTACTCGGGCGATCGCACGAATCATAATCAACAGTGAGTGAATATTTGCCGTGCTGCTTGCCTGTGTGACGCGCGAAGAAGTACTGCTGGCCTCGCCCGGAAGCGGGACACAATGGGGTGAAAAAACTTTGTTAATTTCAAGTCTAATAAAGCCGTATGGCTCGTGCGGCGTGACAGGAAAAAGTTGAAAAACATCGGAAACTTTTCGTATGCGGTATGCGACGTGCTGCTACCCATCCGAACGGCGACCACATAGGCCCGGTTCCGTAGGTTTTTCCGTAGCTGGAAAACGATGCCCTTCCGGCGAACGTGGCGCTGGCGCCATTAAGAATAATACCATCTTGAGAATAATTAATACTTCCATCAGCCGGTTGTTCCAGAGGTTTCGGATTCTTCCTGTTGGTGTGCTGGTGGCTGCTGGCTCGAAATGTTTCCCCCATACACCAGATGGAATTTTCATGCGCCGTGCACTCCTTAGCGTGGACCGCAAGAAGTTTGGTTTTATTTTATTCTATTTCGCTTGTCGGTCGCCTCATCCTCACTCACCACGTGCTTGGTTGGGCGCGTTGCGCGTGCATAATTATATCGTAAGAGTTACGATCAAAATAAAAATTAAATTTCAATTACACTAATTATTAATCGTGGCAGAAGTTGAGGCTGTGGATGCAACTCGTCGGAAGCGCAAGCTACATTAGCATAGTCATTAAAACGGGAAACCTTGCGAAGCAGCTGAATATTGGTCGCAAGGAGCAAGGAGCCTGCCTGTTTACAAGTGAGAAACACTGAATCGCAGCGTCCATAAGTGGTTTTTTTTTGGGTTTTTGTTAAAAGTGTCATTCCTGCCGGAAACAGTAATGTGACAGTCAGCCAGAAACTCATGCCAGATGGTTCCATTTCGATATGGCACATTCGTTGCCGGCGTGGTCAAAAGAGCGAAATACGCCTGGGAGCACAATTGAATCGCCATCCACTGGACGTTGCAGATCGGGTGTATTGTTTATTCAGCACCCGTTTTATGGAGGGTTTAAAATAAATCATAAAAAATTCATGGCCAAAATGAGGGATGTAGACAAAGTGACTGTGCTGTGCGGCCGGAAAGCAACAACCCCCAGGCCGGCAATAAGAACTCTATCGCAAAGGGGTAGCAACGCAATGCAACGAACACTGGTGTCCTCCCATCACGGCCACATTAAGAGAGAAACTTAAAAAATAAAACCAGCACAACTCCAAACCGTGGATGGACCCGTGTGGAAGCTTCGTGACGCGTTGCTTTCCATCAGTCTCAGCACCGAAGGGACACGATCCCCGTTGCTGGGGCAGAGAAAACGTGCTCACACAGCAGAATGGTGTTTTATTTGTCGGTGACGGGCTCGGCATGACATAATAACGACCGAGCCCCGGCACCGAGAAAAGCACAACACACTAATTGAAATGGGGGAATACTCAAAAAAAAGGCGGAATGATTTAATGTAGTTTATGGCAAATATTTGAGCACCGCTTTTTGACCGATTATCCTACTATTTTCCGCTTCCAGTTATTGTTGCCGCGTGTGGGGGTGTGTGAATCCGCACTCCCCACTCTACACATGCGTTTCAGCCACCTTCGGGCAGATTTATCATCACAGGCTTCAATTTGCTCAACGGTTTTTGTTTGCTTTGGCTAATGACGTTTAAATAACGTTTCGATAATCTGCTGAATTATTATGACAGTAAATTTTAAATTTTACCACCCCTGGTCTGCAAGGATTTCAACCGCACGGATGTCAAGCTGTCTCGCTGCCGACAGGGCATTTCCACGCAACCACAAGAGTGAGCGCAATTGCCGTTATCGAATGTAAATGTTCTTTACGTACATTATTTTTTCTTTCGCATTTACATTAAATAGTATCCGATTGTCTTTGACAAAGACCAGGGATTATGTGTACCTCTTTTTGTCTATTTTCCACCAGCGAAGCGCATTGGAAAGCAATCTAGAGCGTATGCCAGGGCTGAACGGTTTTGTGCGCGACCCTCTTGTGGCCCCCTTAGCTATTGATTGATCGAAGTTCCCCATTACGGGTGGGTGGCGTTTGAGTAGGGGGAAGTTCGAACAGACCTGCGAGGAAACTGCAATCGAAAGATAAGACCGATTTGCGAGCTCGATCGACTGCATCTAGTAGCGTTATCACATTCCCATCATATCCCGTCTGTGTCGGCAGTGGGACGACGGTGAGCATTGGGCTACAAACGGGATGCACTCGACCGGAAGCTACGGCTCAGGCCGTAGTGTAAGTGCCTTTGGCCGATGGTGTGACACTTATGACAGTCGTTTCAAGAAAACGAAAAAAAAAATCGGACAGGAAAATCCTCGACGTCCTGTTCTTCCGACTTTGGACAATAGCAGATAGGTTTAGGAAGGAAAATGGCGTTCGGAAAGCGGTGGTTGGCTGGAGATGGAATATAAATCGAACTTTATGGCTGGTCGGGTCAGATCGTTCCGTTTGGATTGGAACATGATAGAGGCAGTAGGGGGGAAATAAATGTGGGATGTTGGGTACCGTCCTGCAGTGCTTGAGAATATTGCCCACGAGAAAATTGCACCGTCAGTGGAAATTTAGTCAGCGGAAAGAGCGAGGTTGTCGTTTGTGGAAAACCCCGTTGCACTCCCGTCAAGACCGCTTTGTTTTCCTTGTTGAAAATTTAGAATGGGTCGTGGTGTTGGAGTCGACCGTTTTCGTTTCCGACGAGTATTTTACTGGCAGTTCACTTCCTCTGCGATGTCCACGGTTGATATGCATTTTACGATAACGATGGTGCGTCCTCGGAAAAGGTTCGATTTTTCTCAAATTGAATCATATTTTCTTGCGGTGCGCTCACTCGCACGCCGTTTTCTTGCGCTGGCGAGTGAGTTATAGAAAATGACATCTTTGAATGTAGATTGTAGATTCAATGGTGCACGGTACATGTTGTCTTCTGTGTACCAAGAACAAAACTGTCTTGTATTCTGAGTTTTAATTATAAAACATGACACTGGTTTGACATTAGTTATCGTTGCTTTAAACTTCACGGTACGCGTAGCTTAATACGTCACGTAAAACGGAAAGATCTTCTTCGTTGTTCGTAATTACGGTTTTGCTGACGAAAACTTCTTTTTGAAGTTGTAACGTGACGGGAAAAATTCGTTTTAACTAACACTTTGCGTCAATCAGGTGACGTTAGTTGGAAAGTTTTTCAACCGAAAGCATTAGCAACGGCGAGACGAATTTGTCTGATGAAGTTTCCCTCCAGAATATTTCCGAGGTCGGGGTGAAATTTTACTGCTCGGAAAACTTGGTTCCTGCCTCTGCGAGCACCTTGAATAGAGCAATAACCGTTTGGGCGAAATTTCTCACTCGAACGCCACCGGCTTAAGGATTTTAAAAGAAATAAAACCAAACGCTTGATGAGCCACCTTTCGAGCATCATTAAGTTTCGCCATAGGAAATCCGAACTAAATGGTAAATTACTTCAATGCGGCCAATTCCGTGTGAACAACGCCTGCACGCTTCCGCCGTAGCGCAATGGCAATGGTCAACAGCTTTATTGGCTCGTAACTTTTTTTTTGCCGGTGTTTTCGGTAGGACACCACATCGGTTCACATTTTACACCCACCGTGAAGTTTCATCTGTCGGTACGTGTTGTTTTTGTTTTTGTCTCATGGATCATAAGTTTTTAGTGCCCGCAATGAAATCAAAGAACGAACGCAAAAGAGATTACACTAAATCACATGGCACGGGCAAGGTAAGCCCTTTGGCAACGCTTTTCGGATCTACATCTTGAAGAAATTGACTGGAACCGTGGCAACCGATGATGTCAGTTCCACTTCAAAACGGCTTTGCGTTTTGGAGCGGGTCGTTAGGGAAGAACACGTTCGAATATGCTATTGGTTAAGCAAAGTACTGGATAAAGCTTTAATCCAATAGGGTCTTGTCACGATTATTAAAAAAAAGTATTCGGAACTCCCGGTGGAGAAGTTTGTACCATCGGATGATTCCATTAAGAGAAGAAAAATTCAATTTTATGGTTGGGTGTTGCAGATGTTTTCAACCTGTTAAAAATAAGTTTTCCTGCAACAGTTTGACTTCAAAATGAAGTACTGTAAATTTTTTTCAAATAGTAGAACGAAAAACATAACATAACAAGATGTACAAGGATACGAAGCCGACATTCCCCAATTTCTTATCGCCACCCTAAGGTGAAACGATATAATGAAGTCAAACCTGCCTAGGCCTCGGTTACATCGCCCTGCCAGTTATCTTGCAGTGTTTTTGCCTTCATTAATACTTTTTATGCTCTTCCAAACATTCAACATCGAAGAATAGGGAAAACAAACTCTCTTTCCTCCTCGTCATTAACAAAAAAACGGCGAAAGTAGAGCAAAGTGAATGCCAATTGAACCGAAATGAAATTACACGCGAAAAAAGGACATCCCCACAAAATGGCCCTTTCCACCCCCGCTCGGGGAAAGAAAAGCGAAGATTCACCCTCCGCGCTTATCTTATCTTTTATTCTCTCGTGCTCCAACCGGCTCAGTGATTATTGTGTATTCAATGCTCGAACCGCGCGGAAGCTGTGTGTTCCGATCGATCGACGGTTTCCTTTCCCTTGGTTCCTTTTCTTTTCGTTTTAATCGAATGGGATGCAAACTGACTGCTGTGTATTGTGGCGCGCCTTTGTCCCTCTTACTTCCGTGCTCACGTAAGTGTGTTCTTTCAGATTATTCCGACCGCAGCTTTCAGTGGCCAAACAAACGGCGTTTGACATTGCTGGAAAGTGAAAAAGAAAAAAAGTGGTACACAAAAGCACTAACAGGAACGCGAAGGGAGAGACACAGAGAAAATTAAACGGAAGTATCATCGGACGCTGCTGTTTGTGCTGATGTTGTGCATCGCGGTGGTACGAACGGGCAGCAGGGCGTTGTTAAACTAGAGCTTCCAGCAGTAGAAAAGTCCATGTCCTTTCACGAGTGAGAGTATAGCACGGGTACGCGCTCCTGTATTTTGCTGTGTTTTTGTATGTGCGTGAACCGTGTGCATGTGTGTGGTTGCGTGAGCGCGCGCGTGTGGTTTTGTGTGAACCAAATTTATGGACAACTTGCTCGAATTGCTCAATGAGTTGTGCTGCGCGAGATAATGGTATCGAGCGTATCGATTAGACATCGGTGATGGTTTGTCCAGCGCCCGCTCGTTCCGGAACAGTACGCGTCAAACGGTGGCTGGCGAGGGCGACGACGACAAGCACGCACTGAAGTGGACGCACTTTCCAAGTGGCCAGGAAGCGAAAGGACAGCGTGGCCGCAGAAGGTTGAAGTCATTGCGTAACCACCATTGCTGAACGATAAGGGGCCACCGTGCCTGGCTTCTAGGAAGCGTATGCTCCATCGCTCGTATCCAACAGTAGCAAGACCGCAACACCAGAAGCAGCAGAGGGCCAGCCGGTAGAGACACTCGGGCGAAGCGGTGACAGCACAACGAGCCTAACCCCCGGACCGGCGTTGCACGATTCAAAATATACTCGAGACAATCATCGCCACCACCTACGCTGAGGTTGCAATGTTCTGGTAGCCAAGAAAATTTCGCCGTGGATCCGTATTGCGGCGGCGGAATCAACAGTGGTGGCCAATGGCCGATACCGAACTGCGGCGGTCCGATGTGTCATCATGGGCCCGGACCGGGGCTACCACCAGGGCCTGGTCCAGGGCCGGGACCGGGACAGGGACCGGGACCGGGACCGGGGCCGGCCCCCGGCATGGGCACACTAGTGCACGGTCCCTCGCAGCTGTCACTGCACGGTCCACCACTGCCACCGCCACCACTCTGTAATCCATGCAGCAATACGAATAGTTTTAACTCAGTGCCATTACCGGGACCGTCTCGCTGGGGCCCCCGTACATCCTGTCCTGTACATAGTCCATTCAGAATACGAGTGCCGAACGGTTCGATCTGCTCCGGACATCAGGTAAATTTGTCTTTTCCCCTTCCACCGGTGGGTTTGTTTGTGTGCTTGCGAAAACAGGGGCTATATTTGACGAGGGACCAGAGATGGCGTATCTTAGGGATAGGTCAATTACGCACCGTTCATACTTGCTGGGAAGTAATCAAACCGTTTGAAAACAACCAACCCAAGTCCGTTCGTCAAACTGCCAGGGATATGATTCACATTTCCTAGAAACTCTTGCTCCCCTGCGGGGATTTTCAATTTCCGATCGGTAAGGAATTTCTCGAGTAACTAGACGGACGTCCTTGTTGGAGTTCCTGTTCATTTGACCGGTTGATTCCATTCTTAAACAAACATATCGTATGAGATGCCCTGGGTTTGGGGTAACAGAAAGACAGCCCAAGATTTCCTCAAAATGGTAACGGTAAAGTAAAAAACAACTATTTCATACTGCATCCACCCCAGCTCTCGGCCAACAACTTCCAAAGAAGCAAACAATCGGCCAGCAACTACTTTGGATAGCAAATTTGCTATGTAAATAAAACTAACTACCCAGAAAAAGGGATACTGCCGGTTTGCCGGAGCAAAGTTCAGCCAACCACCTTATCGGCATATTGTTTTCCTTTCTCGGTCCAACGAACTAACCGATTGTGGCGGGGGAAAATGTGCCCTGTGCCCTCCGAAAGTTTGTTATTCGAGCGGATTTTGTTGATTCAAACTTTTCCATTGTACGTGGTCGGTACCCTAGGTTCTTTTTTGTTCCTTTCAAGGGTTCCAACCCGAATCCGGAACGGATTAAACTTTTCCTCTGTGCTTCCGGTCGATTGCAGCCTCCTGTTACCAGTGTTTTAGCTTTTGTCTGTGACATATCCGATCTATGCCGGGTATCGAATTGAAATTCATTAGCTCATCCATCCGTACGTGGCAAGCTAAAGGGAGGGTAGCGGTTTTAGTGTTGCGGGAAGCAATAGTTGCACTACGCTAAGGCACATCCGTCAATTGTCGGGAGAGGTTTTGAGATATCCGTAAAGTTCTACAAGCCGTCTCAGAATGATTGCCCCTTTAGGTTGAGCGGAACCTTTTGCTGCCAATCAAATCAAACCCGGCTGGTCCTGTCCTCTTCCGTTCACATTCCCGCCCCGATCCGATTAGTTACGCTACGGCCAGAATGTTAAGTGGCAAACTATTACAAATCCAGCCGGCAAGCTAATCCTGCTGACTGGAAATTGAATAGCACTCCTCCTTGGCTGAAGATGACCGATGATTGAGATGAGTTTTCGCCAGCAACATCCTCCCCCGAATCCGCACCGGCACGGCCTCAGAGCTAAGTTTCAGAGCGCTGGTGAGTTGTTGAAAATCGCTCAGTCTTTGAAAAGTACCACTCGAGCATCTTGCTAGAATCTTGCATACGCTGGACCACCGTTGATCGATTGAGTCTCGATAGGCGTGGCATAATTTAATCAATCGAAACCTCAATCGGCCGGACAACTGGTGATCGGTGGTGGGGACGACGATTGGCGAGTTGTAGATGGTCGAACGGTCGAAGCCTTCAGCATACTCCGGACGCCAATTATCACTGCGAAGTTTGATGGTGCTGGAAGCTCTGGACCTTGGAGAAGGCGAAGACAGACATCACCCGTTTGCGGCACCAAAGTTTTCTTATGGTGTTGTGAGAAGGGGTATCTTTTTTGTTCGGATCATGCATGCAAATGTTCGAAATTATCGACCAGCCGCAAGGGTTGATTTGTGTTTAAGAGCCAAGGTTTTGTGAACCCAGCCCAGGGCGGTGAAAATGCTGAAAATCTTCAGCACGAAATTAATTGAGTTTAATTATTCATTTGCCTCTTTCGCACGATTGCCGGATCCGGTAACACATTCCAATGGAGACGTTTTGTGAGAGGTTTTTGTCATAGAATTTCGGTCTGGTCTGCTCTGTTGTCCAGCCTTACTTGAGAGAATTTTGCTACATCAGGAATTGAATCCTTTAGTGTTAGAACTTTGTTGATAGTAGTTGGGGAGAAATCTCGTCCCGCCATCTAAACTAAATCCTTAGACTGAAAATTGGTTTAAAAGAAATCATCTAGAGGTAATGTACTTAAATGGGTGGAAAACCAACCAATCCGCTCAACGTCGATCCACAGTTGCTCCATTTCTATCCTATTCGCCGAATGAATTTGTCATTATTCATTTCATTGAGATATATCCTCCTGAATGTCCTACGCCAAACTTCATTCGAATTCTTGAACTCGAACAGTACCCGTTATTTTAGGATTTCACAGAAGGTCCCGGTCTGAATAAATCATGTCGACCACCGGTAAATTATTGAAACCTCTCTCGCCCTTTTCACTCAAAACCGCCAGCTTGTCCGTTTGAGGCAATCACCACTTGTCGACGGATGTGTTTGTTGGGTTTTTTTTTGTAGGACTTTGAAGTTTTCGATCACATCAAGCGAAAATTTCTTCCTCACAGTGCCACTTTTTCCCATCAGTGGTGTTGGTGGAAAGATACCTCCAGTTTTTCAGTACGTCTTTCATTATGGTACGGATGTTAAAGTTGCTGCAAATCGTTACGGACGAGAGCGTCGATGGCTACGAGGAAACAGAACCAGCTGGTACGATAAACTCCGCACCGGAAACAACGACACGGAACGGTCTTGGAAAAAGTTCGTGACCGTTTCTGTACTTTTCATCCTACGAAGCAACGGAGTTTCGGGGGTTGAACGGTTTCCTTACCCGGTGGGAGTGGGAGTACGATCAAAACGTAGGTGGGTATCTCGGATTGATAAGAGCACTGTCGGTTTATCTCACCGAAACCCGACCACCGGGTTTCACGGCAAGCTATTCCGGTTTTGTGCTCTTAATTGACTGAACCGTTAAACGAACAATTCAATGAATAATCGGTTGGGGCGGTTATGTTGCGGGTGTGGCAATCGTCATTAATTATTTTCTCATTCTGAGATTTTCTGAACGAAGCATTTGAAGGAGGTTGATGGCTGAGTGCGGTAAAAGAAACTTGAACGGCTGCAGCCAGTTAAACGTTGAACGGCTATGAGATTTGCTTCCTGACGCGCAAGGAGTTTAATGGTGATAGTAATCTGATAAAAGCCAGTTTAATTGATGTAGTGTGTAGGAGAGAAAACCGTTTTATCAAATGCACTTGTGCAATGAACGTTGGAAGAGAGAAGCAGACATTGTTGAGCAATGCTTTTATGATATACCAAGAATCATGTACTAATTGGATTAATGAATGGTTACTTAATTGAATTGTGAAACATGATACTTGCATCAATAGCATATGATTGGAACTTTGTATGTTCAAAGTTGGGTCAGGCAAAGTTGGAGGGTCATTAGTGCTATACATTGGAAATATGTGCTTTGCATATGTGTTCGTCATTGTGTATTGAACAGGTATAACTTTAACAAATTAAGTACAGAATTTAGTTTGTTGTAGCCCTTCTAGCAGTGGAAGTTTTACAGTGGTTAAACTGATAAACAGTTTATTCTTTTCATGTCGTTTAGATTTCCAACATAACCAAGATTTTATTTTTCAAAACTATCTTTTCTGCACAATATAATACAAGTGAAATTTTTAATTTAGGAAAGTTCCTTCGAGTGGGATGCACAAATCCATTCAAATCGACAAGCCATTATAGTTGCACGGCCAATTGCTCGTTATTAGCATGAGCTTTTGCCTGACTATCTGCCGATAAAGCAAGGGATGATGTTGCCGCCGGTTTTTTTTTCCTTACTGTCCCTGGGAGATAAAACTTTGCTTTTTCGACGACCTGGGCGCAGTTCCGGCCGTCATTAGCTTGCTCATGTCCATCTCTTGTCCCGAATCGCACCAAATTGGCTCGCAACGGAATTGATGGAAAACTTTTCCAATTTAGCCCGTTCGCCGTTCGGTGGCCGGCGGGCGAAAGTGTTGAATGGCAGTTTTAGGTTCCTGGTTTTTTTTGTATTCACTTCTTCTCCTCGACTTCTTTGACACACCGCTATTATCCTACGGTGCAGCCACTGCCTGCCTACTGGTCCCGGGACGGAGGAGTTCCGGAGTTCCGGGGGCCCAATTGGATGGAAGTTTCGAGAGCCGGTAACAGATTTATCACGCGTTGGATTCGAAACTGGCTGCACCAGTGGTCCTTGGCTTACGGTCGATTGGTTTTGTCGTTGGCTGGAACAGCTCGGTTGACCGAAGACGAGCGAACGACACCCGTCACTCTCCCGGCTGGGGACCGGATGTTGTACTTTCTTTCGTCATCCCATGGCAGCGCCGACCGCCATTACTGTTGCGCGATGGTGATGGTAGTTTTTTTTCCGTACGCCTTGGACATGGAATAGAAACATTCCATATTACCAAACGATAGCAAACGGTTGGAAGGAACGCCAGAGGAGCCGAGCCGGAAGGTATGGCGCGTTTGAGTTTTCAAAGTTGAAAATGCTGAAATGGAAAAGTTTGCCTTCCCCGTGCGCCCCGTTCGCATTGACCCTTATCCTACGCCATGCCCTAGAGAGGGCATTTAAAATCATTTTTCCTCGTTTGCAGCTTCCAGTGAGGGCGGGCGGTCCTGTATCTACGTCGCCACCAACCACGAAAGGGTCGGTGACAGCCGAGAGCGATTGGCCGTAAATCTTCATTCGATGGGAATAAATTTGAACGTTTGATTTATGACACTAGCAAAGTTAGAACCAACACGAACCTCCCCTGGGGAGAAGAGACTCGTGACCCTCCGTCTGGTCTGGGTTTGCCGGCACATCATAAGCACACAATCATCACACTGCGTGCGATGATGATGGAGGCGGCGATGGCTTACGGCACGCCGGCCCGTCCGAATGTTCGGTGCACCAAGTGCTGCTGATGACAGCACGTTTTGCATCATGCGCTGCGGGGTAAAAGTTAGTTTTTCGTTTGAATGGAATGTTCGTTTGCAGCATTTGGGGGTTGGGTTTTTTTTCTCCCCCGGGGTCGGGAGATTAAATGTTGATGATCTAAAGTTAATCGATGGTCTTGTGCACCCAAAGTACCAGACCAGATCCGGGCGTCCATCGGAATTGAGAATGGCAATAAACTGCAAGGCGCGAAGTTTGAATGGCCCTCGAAGTGATCATAAATACTTCCCTCGAGCTCTTTTTTATTTCACCTATCTAGTGGAAATATTTGCTGCTTATCGCAAAGCCGATGATTGATTTGGTTTGGTTTTCCATGGTAAACGTTTCATCCGTTCCGATTGCAGAACTGCATTTGTGCGCTAAAAACCATTGAAATTTCCCTGTTTTAGAGAATATCAAGCTTCATGTAAACTGTTGCTACTCAGCAAACCTTCAGTTTTGATTTGGTTATTGCTCGCCATAAAATCCACAGTTGGTTGGTATGAAGTAGTTGGTTTGTAGTGTCATACACACACTCCCTCAACGGCAGAGGAAAGACCTGTTGCAAACGCGATAGGTGCCATTCAATTGTTGTTGACAGTGGACCGTACCACCACGATACTCGGACGAGCCCAACTGAGGTCCAATGGTTTTCTTCGCTGGAAACTTGTTACTATTGTAATTGTCGACATCGACAAGCAGCGGTGTCGGGCGATAGCTAGTAGGATCGTTTCCGCCAGCTGCAGCCCGAGAGCCAATTAAAGACGATAATATACAGCAGGTTTACAGCACACTGGTTCGCACTAATGATGCCGGTAGATACAGCAAACTCGGCCACAGGTTCGTTGGACCATTGTAGTGTATTTTGCTTCTCTCTGATGCTGCGCTGAATGTTAATAATGATGATGATGATGTTGAGTACGATGATCCTTCTTCTATATGCTGTGTGAATTTTGTTTTTATACGATGCAAACGCAAAGGTGTAAACCAACGTCGCCCTCGGAATGTTATCAAACTACGATGTAGTAACGTCTTCCACCGAAGTGACCATTGGGGGACTTTCCTCGTTTCTAAAACGTAAGACTAGTGTAAGAGCTTAAGTTATCGGTCTACTTTGTATAGGCTTCCTGGGGTTTGGTGGCAAGGGGTGAAAATGATTGCATTCGACAAGCCAAGTTAATGGTCATTTAATCTAGCAATATACAACTGGAACAGAGTATATTGGTTTAGAACGAATTGCTGCACTGATCGGGACTATCACTGTTTACAGTCATATAGCCACATTCGTTGTTAAGATTCTGCTCGTTGGGCAAGAATCATTCTTCCACTATATTTCGAACCGTACACATTGCGAATTTGGTTAGGTTTTCACTTTACGTGGCTTGTTCATGAACGGGAACTCTATTTTAATTCGTTCGAGCACAACATTTATTTGCAATATCATCATTTCTTTGCAATATTTGCTTATTTGCAGTTTTGTTTCACCAAAACTTTCGATGGGAACCATGTTAAATATTGGAATCTGTGGGAATTTAATTTCTTTTTTGAAACAACAATCCTACTGCGTGACCATGCGTTTGACTTTGAATTAACTTATTTTGCTAAAAAAAATCGTTTGGTTTTCGCAGAAGTTGATATCTGCATTGGTTTTGTGAGAAAGTTTTTCGTATTGATTATGCTGTTAGCTCTGCAATGCGTGAATTCAATCGTGTGTATAATGATAGTTTTCAGAGGATAAAGTAATGCAATTTTCCTGTTCCGATACGTTTTGAAAGGATCCAATAGCGTAAATGAAACTTTAATTAGTCTGCTGTTTTTAGTGTGTTTGGAGCAATAGTGTTGCTGTGG
>KE525161.1:55693-104885 GCA_000441895.2 Anopheles sinensis | reverse complement strand
ATCCCTGGAAAATTAGCTACCTTCCAGCCAAGTTTGGTGTGGATCGGCTGGGTAGATTTTGCGTGATGCGAGCACATACAAATATATATACATATATACAGACAACGTTGAGATTTATATATTAGATCTATGTCCCTCAACCACTTCCAACTGATAAAACCTTGATAAATCTTAAACGTAGGATCTATTTCAACAGATTAAAACCCAAGTGGAGCAGCAGGTGGTCATGTAGGCCACACAACTACTGAAAAACATCCTTACACGATTGGTTTTGTCGGCTATGGCTAAAGTTTCGACCAAGTACCGTATGGCCGCCTTACTGACCGTCAAAATATTTTTTTAAGTACTTAAGTGATGTAACTTTACAATTAAATTTACTTCATTCAATTAACTTGGATAACTTTTTTCTTATCGTCGATGAAAATTTGTCTATTTTTTTTATGCATTCGTTATCATCATTCCTTTGCAACATTTGCTCATTTGCAGTTTGTTTCTCCACCAAAACTTTCGATGGGATGCCTGAAACCATGTTAAATATTGAAATCTGAGGGAGTTTCATTCTTTTTTGAAACAACAATCCTACTGCGTGACCATGCATTTGACTTTGAATTAACTTATTTTTGCTTCTCACTCTTCTTGTCTTCGTCACTGCTACACTTTCTATGCAATACGAGACTGTTTAAAATACATTTCAGCCAATTTATCTCTTCATTTTTGGTCTTGGTGGATAACGCTGGGGAATATGCTTGAAAAGCCTCCGGTCGAACAGTGGAATATTTGGAACTGCTAATAAAAATCGTTTGGTTTTCGCAGAAGTTGATATCTGCTTTGGTTTTGTGAGCGAGTTTTTCGTATTGATTATGCTGTTAGCTCTGCAATGCGTGAATTCAATCATGTGTGTAATGATAGTTTTCAGAGGATAAAGTAATGCAATTTTCCTGTTCTGATAGGTTTTGAAAGGGTAGCGTAAATGAAAACTTTAATTAGTCTTCTGTTTCTTAGTGTGTTTGGACCAATAGTGTTGCTGTGGATTAATAAAAACTGGATTCAAGATTGGTAAACTACTGTGGCAATAAAATTTTTATTGACAACTGATAAAATATATGTTATGTACTGGTAGTTCTCGATAATTTATAACTTAGTACAGCTAGTTCATATAACATATTTAATCTTCTTCTTTATCATCCCTGCACCAAATGGCGGGGAAATTCCACTTTCTCAAAAATAAACCTCCTCCGATAGTCTACGAACAACTTATGGAGGAGCAAGCGAAAGAGAATTTGTCGATTTTTTTCCCTCTCTTTCACGCCGTTCACACCCCTGGTAGATTACCAGCATGTTGTGTGTCTTTGTTTTTGCGCTATTTGCGCAGAAATTAAAATTTCATTAAATTTCCTGCTCATTACCAGCAGTGTGGGTTTCCGCTTTTCGTTTCCACTCGCCGTCAGGTTCCTGTTATGTTTGCTATGCTTTTTCTTAATGGTAAAGCTTCTTTTTTATTTGTTTTACTTTCTTTATTCCCCAATTTACTTTTTAGTAGTTGTTTTAATCCCACGTACATACAGCCAGCAAATTGGTTAAATACCAATCTCCGTGGTCTATTGTGCGAAGTTTCCTTTAACATACGGGGTTTTGTAGTTGTTTTGGTGCGATTTGATCATCTGGTGGTAGTTGCATTGCAAGTATCACGAAACAGTTTTAATGTTTCAATAATGTTTGTTGGTTTCGCTAGAAAAATGCTGATTATAAGCTCTACTTTGTACATACTGTTTAAACTTAAACGCTGTGGTCATGTGCAGAATTGTTGGTCATAGAAGCGCGATCAACATTCTTTGTTACACTTTGTGGAACATTTGGGTGACCAAAATGGTTAAATGGCTATTATTGGATTGAAAGATATGAGGATTTGGAAACATTTTATTTTCTTTTGCGATTGTATTTTAAATAGTTTTAAGAACGATATTTTCATTTATTATGCAGATTGTCTTCTTTAACGATCAATTAGTAACGTAAAGTATTTACAGAAAGTTTATAAAGAGATATGAGGTGCGTTGTTGCTTTCATTCATGTTCCTTTTATACTATTGTAGAAAATAATGTATCTTAACACAAAGGGCTCAGAGGTGTTCCAATGTTTATATCTGACAGTACTCCTGTTACCCTTTTGTCCAACGATGGACAGATAAATGATCTACGTATCGGAAAGGATCCATTGTGAATTTTTCCTAGTGAAAGTTTTCACTGCTCATATCGTGAACCAATCTGGAAAACTCAGAAAAAAATCCGATATCCGATAGGATGCATCCCATGTCAGTGCGCCTGTAGCTGGCTAATTTCCGCTCGCAGGGCACGCTATCAATGATTCCCTGTCACTGTGATGGCCATACGTTTGTTGCAATGTGCACAAGCTCCACCGCCCGTTTGACCGCTTTTGGCCTGTAGTTTTCAGCGCTTCAGCGTACGCACAGTTTGTAGATAGCTTACATCATTTCGAGCAGCGAAGCGGGAGAGCTGCCACTGGAGGCCGACGTCGTTGTGGAAGCAAACATTTCGACGTTTTTTATGTGCAAAGCGAACATCATTTAGCAAGGTGTCGATAAAAGGCCAGTCAGAAAAACGAACGATTGAAAAAATTCACGAGGTCACGTCATAAATATGAATGACAGTAGCGTTTGAATGAGTTTGTTTTTCTTTTTTGGGTCAAATTCAACCGCCGCAAAAGATGCTGTCGGGGATATCATGCCGGTTGTTGTCCTTCCGTTTTCCTCGTCACATTTGGGCGCCTTTCAACGTCTTCTTTGAGTTCGATTCTCTTCCGACAGCTTTCTTTTGAATAGACCGGTGATGAAAGTCGGTGAACCAAATCCAATGATGAGATCTCTCACTCATAAGGATGAACTAAGAAAAAAACCCCTCAATGGCAGCGTCGGTAGTCAGGATGTGATGTGTTCGAATTTGTGTGGTTAAGAAATTGAAACCTGAGGCTGGTGAACTGAAACGCGAAAAAAGGGAAACAACGTAAATTCGCAAAAATGCTCGAAGCACCATAATGTCACCAGTGGACTGGAAACTGTCCTGATATGATTGATGTTACAATAGGCCATCGAGCGATTTTATTCCATTGTTGCGCCATTTCGTTGCGCCGTTCGCATCCGGTGCGCGAAACGCCCTCGAGGGCTGAAAAGGGTGACGTTCATTAAAATAACGTCAGGCACGCGTACTGCTTCCTGCCGAGGTACGATGTTTGCGTTTATTGCCCCGCAGCAAACAAGGACAGTTTGATAACAATAAAAACGTGATGCTTTACAGAGGTTCCGTTTGTTGACAACTTTTGTTTGTAACCTTTTTGATCCGTAAATGTCATGGTCCAATTCCTGTTCTCTACAAATTTGCCTGTAAATTTGTACATCAATGTACCCTTCTTATTCATATAATAGCATTAAACCAAAAATTCAATCTATCATGTATCGAAGAGATCTGATCCTTGAAGTATACATTACTTACCCTCGTTATCTTCTCCTCAAGCTTCGTTGCCCACACACTCTGCGAGAAGAACCCCAACGTTCCTTTCGGGTCGTATGTACGTATTGGTGCGCTCCAGTTTTCGAAACGGGTATCGCGCCTGTGAGGGAAAAATCAATATCCGGCGCCTCTTGTTTTTCCGAACTCGTTATTTTCACTGCAAAACACCTTCTCGTGTTTCCTCGCTGCTACATTATTTCCGTTCCCTCGAAGGCACAACTGTACACCATCATGCGGTGGGTCTGGCACATCATCACCAACCACCGGGCGTCAACTTGTGCGCAGAGAGCACTCCGTTGTAAGGGCAAGCGTAAAATGGTCCCCGAGGGTACTTTGTGCCGATCGCATCTAAATCATCCTTACTTGGCTGCTTTTTTGGACAAAAAGGCTCCTTTCAGGAACCAATGAACAGTTTATTCCTCTTTTACGGGTTAACTAAAAATCGTCAAAGGGATGGAAACTTCAAGAAAATTACAACAACTTTTGATTGTTGAACACTACAGAAACTGGTTATAAAGGATTAAATCTATTAAAAATATAAAAATAGTCTTAGTTAGAGCGTTTAAACCGCATTGAGCTATTTATCAAAATAGAGATCTACGTTTACAGCTCAAATGTTTTTGTTTCATGTCTTGGAAATAATTATTTCCAACGCATCGTTCATCATCAATAATTGCTAACAAATTATTCTAGTTAGGATCCTTGATTGGGTGTATTAGATAAGCAATGATTGATGATCTTTCAAAATGGCGTATTTCGCACTTTAGAAATTTGCTTGTTTTTCGTTTCATGCTAAGGTCACTTCCACTGCTGGTGACAATTTCCCGAAGTTCGTGACTCATTAATTATCGAGCAACAAACTCCTATTTAATTGACTTGCAATCGTTCTTAAATTGGGGTTTTATTTCTTCATAAACTTTGCCACGACTACATACCTAAAAGAACGATCTTCTCAAGGCTTAATGGCTTTATCGAAAAACATAATTTTCCTCCTCTTTGCACATAGCGTAAAAGGGAACCCCTTTTCCGGCGCAGAGTTTTCTAGATAAATTAACTCGTTCCACCCATGCATGATAAATCTACTTTCTCTTTTGCTGCCAGAGGCAATCGGCCGGCCATATTCATAGATACCAATCGCATCTGAAACTGATGTTACATTTATCTCTGCCGGCATTGCTTCGTATCAGTTATCAATCGTCCTATAATGTCGATGTAATTCCATACCGTCTCGAGTTGATAGCGAACGCTGAGAATGTTACGGCTGAACGATTTTGCCCGGAGCGGTTTTCGCATTGATAGTTTTTCTTTTCGCATAGTTTCCGTTGTGGAAGAAATATGCTGCTGCTGCTAATCGGATAATAGCAACCTAGCCATAATACATGCTCGGAGGGCTGAGCGACGGATCGCGACTCACCCTCGAGACAGGCGGATCGGACCGATGGATGCAAAAGTCAGGAATTCAATTTCCTTTTCAATATGTCTTGCCCGTTGCTCCGCCGAGGAACTTATACCGTACCACCTAGAGCCCGAGGAGGAAGGATTTCTATCAACTTCTTGCGTACGTGTACATCCGTTTGCTGGCAGCTCTCCAGGCTTTTGGCTTCATATTTTACGGCTTAGCGACGAGAAAGGCTCGGGGTCCCGCTTTCCTTGCACGGCAGTGGAACGGAATTTCCATCTAGACCTACTGATTTATCATTTCTCTCTTCATCTAATGGGAAATGCATCGTTGCTGCCCGTTAATCCTCTCTGCTAGCTGATAGCTTCAAATGAATACTTTCGTCGGGGTTTTCGTTGTTGGGGCATCGGTTAGTGTACATGTAACGCAAAAGGTTCTGTGTTGATGGTACCTGCACAAGAAACCACACCCAAAGAAACAATGGCATGTACTAAGTGCGTTCCGGTTCGCTAGTTGATTTCGTTGTTTTAAACCGTTGCGCCTTGTTGAAGATCAACTCCGTAGGAATGTCAGCAGAATCTGTAGTTACGGAGAGCGATAGTAGGCAGCTGGAGAAAAATTATTAACTGAAGGCCTGGCAAATTATTACGCAACTGCCTGACTCTTTGGTGACCCGTATCTTGGTCGATGAAGGTTGTCTTAGAGGAGAAGGTAGAGCTTATTTCGAGCACCCTTAAAAATGGTGAACAGCTTTTGTTTCGGGCATCACCAGCGCAAGGAAAGGCGCCCGACACTTGGGGTGTGCTATTTCAGACCCGCCTGCTTTAGTTCCCTGCCATTTGATCCTGTCGGTGCCTCGCACCTGACGCGTATCGAGGCGCGAAAGTATTTAATTAGGACCGTGGAATGTTTGTGGACCGTAAGGAGATTTATTTATTTTGCGCTTTTTTCTCCGATGCCATTGCGTCTTGCCTATTTTTCTCCAAAGAAGAGGTTTGTAGAGCTGCCTCGCCCAGGAGGGGTATTGAAATAGGCAGATGGTTCAAGGTTTATTTTTTCGGGTCGTTTGCTTTGCTGCAGGGGAGTTTTGTTAGCAAGAAACCGGTACGAAACAATAGGAGAGAGTTGGTTGCTTTTGAAACAGTTTGAAACTGTTGATTTGTTTTGTTCAAGGTTTTTCTGACGGAGGAAAAAGCTTGCTTTTCAACGATAGCACTTAGTGAAAGAACTGCATTTTATTTGATTTTATTAGAAATGTTGTACCCCAGTTTAATCTGTTGACAAATCTCGCTGTTATCGATACTGTCTTTTCGTTGACAAGTTTCATTGTTCTCCATGGTAGAGGCCATTTCATTTAGAACAACTTCAAATATTGCATTTTCCGTGAAGCGTTAAGCCGACTGTAAATATAATTAGCAAACAGTCAGTATTGTGCCACATGGGCGCTACCCTTGGCCATCCTTTGGTGTTCCGAATTGGCCCTGATCCGAGATGAAATCGTGACTGAAATATTTAGCAGTTGTGCCCAAGGGTCTTCGTTTTCCGGACAAACGTCTGTTTTCTCGATACCAAACACCTTTTCGTTCTCTTCGACGTCCCAGGCCGACGTTGTGTGACTGGCGTTGTTTTCGGTTAGAGTGCATTTCATTACTTAGCTAATGGTGGTAGTTCCATTTTCCTTCGAAATTACCAACATCCAGCGCAAATCGAGTTAGCAGGCAGAGTCAAACAAAAAGGAGGTGAAATTCTACCGGCTCATTGATTGATTTTCTTTCTTGGCGCGAATTTCGCTCGCCCCGAAGCATTATGGGCCGCTATTGCAACTCATTATCGTTCCGGTGGTGGATGCTGGAACGGCGGACCTTGTTTTCGCTTCACTCACATCGGACGTTAATTAAATTTCACCCGACCGGGGGTTTCGCGACGTGCCAACGTGCATGAACGAAAGTGGCGGCTGGTATTGGAGTTTTTGTGACGCTGCCGGTTCTTTTGTCACCGGTGCAGCATTGGTGTTCATTTTTAACTCGTCGCCATTCAACGGTAAAATGATAGTGCTCGTATCCACACCCCGGGGCGTTGGACCGGAAAAACTCTTCGTATCGTTTGGCGATCACCGTTTGGACGGTTTATTTTATAACGCACCGGGTAAGGTGTAGCACCTCATCTCACTCCGGAGGCTTTTGGCACCTTGATTTAAGAAGCGCGATAAGGTTGATTTTGCTCCCGGGGGTACTATTTATCTTGTTTCTCTCTCATTGGCCGACCCCAGATCCCGCCGGTGAGCGGTTTATCGCGGTGATGGATCTGTGAAAATTTCCTTCGAACACCCGAAACACACCCCGTAGGCTGTGCTCGGCCTTTGTAGGTTGAACAGCGTGCGCGGGTTCGCCGTTTCGGGCGGGTTCCAAGTCACGCCGCGTACCCAAATAAACTACCCACTGCGGACGGTTGTCTGATGCTTAATTAATTCCATTATTTACCGAATCCCATTATTTGCCAGTTCACCAGGTTGTCCTGAGGACAGCAACGTTTGGGGCCACCTGAGCTCTGGTTGCTTAGAGCAACGGCAACCGGTAGGCGGGATTAACTGAAATCCAATTCTGGTGATATTTGAACGCCATTTTAGATGTGGTTTTTGGTACGAACCAAACCAAAATCTGTAAAATTGTTCTTGTTTATTTTTGAAAAGCGTTTACCAAGTCAATGAACACATAATTAAATCTACTTTCGATCGGACGCGAGAAATAGATTCTTTTGCATTTCGTTCCATGTTACTGTACTCATGAAGCAAGAACGTTTTATACTAAAATTTTATTTCTTCTTTTATTCTACTTTCAGGTAAGCCCAATATGGACCCATCTACGTGAGCAAATTGTTAGTTGGTTAATTTCCACATTTAAAGCTATTACTTCAGTATATTGTTAACTAGCTACAACATAAAGCCTAGCTTGTATTTACGTCAAACTAGGAAAGATACAAGCTTATTTATCCAGTAGCTGATTTTGCATTCTCATGCTTGATATTGTTATTTGTTTCAGAAAACATTTACTTAAAATCAACAAAATTTATCATTGATTAATCTTACTAAAGTGTTATTTTTTCATTGCGGGTAAGAGTTTTTCATCAGTTGCGTTAATGGTAAAAAACGAAAAGATAAAACTTCACGCGCCACAAACAGTTTCTCGTAAGACATTATGTTGAAGCAAAACAGAGATCGTTTTAGCGTGGCCTTTCGTCAAAAGACGTTGATAGCAAGATGAGTTTGATATCATAAAAAAGAGCTCTGCCCCGCAAACCAAAGCGGAGCAAAAAGAAAACCAGAACACATTTAATCATACGAAACAAGTCAAAACTTCCCTCCGGGGGTTTTATGAGAACGTTTGTCTTCGAGACGTTTTCGGCGCAGTTTTTCATTTTCAAATGACAGACGGCAACACAGCTCCTCGCACACATACACAGTCGAATGGGAACTTGAGCCCACTGTTCCGAACGCGTTTGCGATTGGTCAAGCCGGGGCGATGATAAATAAAGTCTTTTTCGGTGCCGCTTTCAAACCCCTGAAGCTTGCAATTTGTCACTAATTTGAGACTTTTTTCTTTTGCTTGCCTTTTGCCGAACTGTCATGGCCCCGAACCGTGACGTTCTGGCATGTAGTGTGCTGCCAGTGAAACAAAAGTCCTTTTCCGGCCGTACCGTAGTTGTTTTGCCCACGGCAGTTTTCTGCTTGACCGCTCCGCTCTTGCAGGAGGAACGGTGTCTGCTCAATGCGAACGTTTCGTGAGCTTTGAAATGGAACCGTATTTGTCATTGTGGCCAACGGAAAACCTTCTGCCTTATTTGGCCCGTGGCTGTTTAAATCCCAAGAATCTGCTTTATCTGCGCCCGGTTCGGTTTCGATTACGGCCAACGGCCGTTTTCGTTTTGCTCCAGTTTCAATTCCTCGCTAGTCTTTTTGAGCTGTTTCTGGATCAACCGGGTATATAGATAAATGAAAAACGAGTTCTTAAGAAAACGGCTATAGCAACGTGAAAAAAAACAACCTTCCTCATCTTCTTCGACAGCAGGGGCTACACTCGACAATCAAAGGACGTATCAGTTTGTTTCTGTCCATTATGCTAGCGCTCTTTGTATGGCCGCCCCGGTAAAGGGGAAGATCGAAAAAAATGGTGGATTTTAGTATGGTCACAGCAACAGACGCCATCCGACAGGCAAACCCTCACGATAACATTAAATGTGAAGCTTCGCTTCCAGCGTTGGTACGCGAACCAGATAAGAAGTTGAGCAATTTGTCAGGCTGGACGGCTTTGTTGGATGAAATTTTATCCCGGATTTCTTTCTTTTTTTTACCATTCATAGTACCCGTGAATTATCCCGGGACTGGCACCGAGTCCTTTGAAGGTTGAATTGCAAAAGGAAAAACATAAAACGACTGCGATGGAGAGGGGCCGATAAGGGCAGCGAGTTTCTTAAACGCCGAACTGATAAACCGTGATGAAGTGATGATAGCTCTTGGGGCTAAATGTTGAAATTTGCTGGAGAGGTTGTTCGGTGACAGCACTGGTAAATGGAACCGGGAAAGCATTCGAGCCGAACACGATTACGTGACACCAGACCGGTGTGTTTGCTCAAGAATTCATTACTTTCATGTCGTTCGGCTACCGATGGGACCGTTTACATCGTTTTCGAAAGCAAAAACTATAATTCATTGGACAAGTAATTGAGTGTACAGGTTTTTCTTCATTATTTTGCCACTATCGACGAACGTAATTATTCATTCTTGCCCGGCAGCAATCGGCTAGGCTCATTAAGTTCTGCCATTCCCAGCCCCTTGGGAAATTGTGAGATATCCGACACGTGTCAATGTTCTTGTGTTTTGCTGTGCATCTATCGTTACCGCTCGGGTATAGAATCGTTATATTTTTCTTTACAAAAATATGCCATTATGCTCGAGCAAAATTTGATAGATTCACGGCAGTGTTTGCATCAATTGCGCCGTTTCGGATCCTTCTCGGATCTGTAACCTCTTTAGTCGGAGGTAAAACCCGTCCGATGCTCGAGGGGTTTTAGCACATGGCGATAGTGTTTTGCTGCGTTAGACATTCCAGCTTCGTGAGTGGACGGATATTGCTTGCAAATTGACTTGATTATCGTTGAGCCGTGAACTCCGTAGGCAGTTGAGTGTGATGAGAACAAGGCGTCAGCATCAAACCGATAAGCGAGCATTCTGTTGGTGCCGGATTTACGGTGGCTCAAATGATGCTGATGAAAGAGAACAAAATGAACTTGGGTAATGAAAAGCTCAAAAGAATCCGAACGTAGATTGGTCAGTTGGATTGGCAATTGGTATCGACAACACCAGGAGGTCAATCAATATTCTGTGAAGTAGGGAGGATTGCTCGAAGCCGCTTGGGAAACTATTTTTTCTCAGACAAACAAAACCTGGATTAACAAACTACTATTCTTTATGCTGTTGTTGATTTTGATCGCATTGAATCGGCGCATCACATTTCCATGGTTTACTGCCACGTTTTCGTTTAATCTGATAAAGTAATCCAACAATTCTGAGTCTGCACATCTTCCCGGGTTGTGGATTGTTGCCTGGAATGTTGCGCGCAATTGCACACGGGGATGTTCACTGTTGATTTTCCTTGCTCCGAATTTTGTACAACCAATTGATTTATTTTCCTTTCGTTTTGTAGAATCGTTATGATGGGATGAAACTTCAGGTGGCTTTCGTTATTTTCAGAAGCAATATCAAAAGCATATATTTCACAGAAGTGTTCACGTTTTGCAATATGAATTTGCAATACGATTTTCAAGTGGCAGCAGCTGCATGAAACGACACTAAGAACCTTAAACAGCATTTGATTGACTTAGGGTACCCGGGGATACGGGTTCTTTGAAACTGTTAACTTGTGAATTAAATGTGAGTTCGAGGAAATTGTATATTAAGGTTAAAGTCTAATAACGACTAAGATGGACTTTTCGAAGGTAAACATGTATCGTAACGTCAACATACAGAAAAGTCTGAGAAAGGTTTCCCTGGAAGCCACTGCCAGCGAAGTGATGTTAGCATCTACCCACTCATCTAACGTGTTTAATCATTCCGAAGAACCTCTTCGTACGGTAACAAATAAAAACACTCAACACTTCGCCTCACCTGCGCCGGGTCACTTCGATAACGGAAACGTCGATGATGGGCTGTATTGTTCTTGCTGATGAACGTTGATGTATTCAACAATGACAGCGGAGGCGGAGGCGTAAAGTGTTATTGTTAGCCACGATGGTCGCCGCGCAACGTTCCCTTCGGAGATGGTCGACGATTGTTTACTTTTCATTAGAAGTAAAAGGGAAAAATCGATTTTACACTTCGCTCAAGGTCCTTCTGGGTTCACGTATCCCTTTGTCTTCCTTTGTGCCTCGGGGGTTGCCTCGAGGTTACCGAGGCAGCCAGCCCGCCCTGCCAAGCAAATTGCCCCAGTAAACGAGGCACTTGGGACTTTACTGCCGAAAGGAGTGATCTAGTGAAAATTTAAAGCATCCCAGGAGCGTTTTCTTCGGTCTTGGATCCTTCGAGTCGGCTGAAGAGCACAGAAGACCAGTACCCTGGAATGATTGGGGGCAAACAGTGCAGTCGTTATTATTGCCAGCACGTCTTGCCCACCTGGTTTTGAGGTGGAAGCAACGTGGGCTTCAACCCATCTCTCATTCGCATGTTCACGTAAAATTCGGTTCCAACGGACGCAAAAAAAGGTTGTTTTGAAGTAACAGCGCAAAGGTTGCTCCGTTGCTTCGTTAGCAGACACATTGGCAGCTTTCATTTCTTCGCGACAGGGTGACACCGTTTTCAGACGGCCGTCGTGTTCACAATGAATGTGTCAATGGGGAGGCTGTTGCGAGGGAGGTTGCTACACCCACAACCTACCGTAGGCGTGTTGATTCCCATAGAGAGCTTTCAGTGAGTTTCAAAAGCAACTAAACCGGTTGGAAGCGGTGGGCGTGCGGTGGAGTAAAAACGTGAAAATGGTCTTGTTTGTTGCTTCTTTGTTTTTTTTTTAGGTTGTTTCAGAATCGAAATCGGAGCAAAAAGCAGACCCAGGTTCCCGGGCTACGGTGTTTTAGAGAACACCGATGTTTGGTACATCGTTTTGGGGGCGGTACTCCCTTTTGGGAGTCATTTTTAACGACATTAGACCGACTGCAGGGAAGATCCGTCAAGGACCATCGCTGATGGAACACTGGGCCCAAAATGTTCGTTTTTTGCAGGTTTTTGGGAACCCGGGAGCATTGGGCAGATGCGGACAAAAGGTGGCCATAGTTGAGTTTACAGTCTTCTGCTCGAAACATGGTCTACGGCCCCTTGAGCGGGCGCGTAAACGAAAGGTAAATATCGCATGTACGTGATGCTGGCACCTAGTCTGGGAGCGGACCGTCGTTGGCAGCCTAGAATGGCAGCCCGAAGAATGCCTGGGAGTTACTTTTTGATCCGACAATGCTCGAAAATGTCAACACTTTGTCTTCGGTGCCAAAACAGCGCCGGGGAACACATTGTTTGCCCCGTCACAGTCTCGCAGGTTTTGCCGTCTGTGGATGGATGTTCAGGTTTCCGAGCGTGCCCGCGCGTACCGGTGAATGACTTTCCCGAGAGTGGTGTCGGATGCCAGGCAGGACCACCCGCTCCCGGTGAACGTGCGAACACGCAAACAATGTTCTATTCGGGTTATCTCTCCCGAGTCATCCCCGGAAGCGCTGGCGGGCGATGGGATGAGATGCTGGCAACAAGCTGCCGGAATGCCGTTGGAAGTGCGCATATTTACACATTCGCGCCCTCCCCAGGCGGGGTGTGAACTAATGGCGGGAGCAACATGTTCGAGCTTTCTGCGTTTTGCAACAAAGTAAAGCGATCTGTTCAGCATTACAAATACCGGAGCAAATCTGGGTTTCTTGAGAAATACGGTTCATTTTTCTCATTTTCCTCAATCTGCGATTTGTTCTTGCTATAGAAAATGTATACTACCTTCGATCGATGTGTTTTCTTGTTCTTTATATTTAATGTTTAGTGTTTGTCAAACACTTAACTATATCAATAAGTTATCACGTACTTTAGGGTCACTGGGAAGAAGTTCGTTTATTTCGTCCATCAGATTTCGGCACGTAAACAATTTTCTCATTGGTAATGGATTTTGCTCTTCTTGGTTTTATTGTTTTTCAAGTTGTAATACTCCAAACACGTCAGTGTGTAGACGAAATTCATTTCCATACCACCAGCATCGACCGTTGCCCATAACTGTTCAACACATAAACATGTGAATAAACTCACTCGTAATCTGTTTTTACTCAGCTTAATTTGAAATGAACGAATTTTCAAACAGCCGTTGCAATGCGCTCCTTCAACTTCTCTAGCGCACTGTAGCGCACCCATTATACACTTTCATTAGGTCGGAATGCGCAGGTTTTGCTTTTCTCCGGCGGTTTATGCGTTGTGGCGTTGAATTATAAATGAACCCCTTGCAAACGCATTCCAAGAAGCTGGCGGAGCGGGTGGGGCGATGACGACTACGGTGAAGAAAAAGTGGCTAAGCCCAAAAGTGAACCTAGAGAAAGGGGAAGAAAAGTCCTGTAACGGAAGAAAAAAACCGGTTGATTGTGGAAAGTAACGGTACCCGTAGTGGGTAAAACTTTACTCGTTATCCCCGTGAGCGAACGCGAAGGAAAAATCCCCACTAATGGAGTTGCATTCTACACCACCGATTCCACCTTCGCTGTTTCTGGGAAATTCCCCCCACGCCGGAAACTTCTCGGTGGCAGAAAGTCGCCCGGGCCGTCCTACCCTTTGGATGTAGCTCGCGATATTAGCAGTCCCTTTTGCAAGCGCCACAGCCAGCGATTCTGAGATATCAACATCCGACCGGGTAACGAAGCTGCTGTGGCCCACAACATCCTTCCGTCCGTGCCGCCGCTTCCAACGGCGCAATCATTACCTTTTTGTCGTTCATTTCGGAGTTTGCATAATTTATTTCGCCACAGATTATAATTGAATTTCGTTTGTCTGCTACTTTCGAGTTTAAGTTCCGACAGAGCCCGTGGGAGGGGCGGAGAATACCGACTACGTTAATAAAGGCTGTCGAAGCAACGGCAGAGAGCAGTAAACTGGGACGAGCGCCCCCGGTATCTCGATGTGCATAAGTACGGTCAATCTGTAACTGGTTTCGCTTTCTTCTAATTACATCTTTTAATTCGGTTAAGACAGAGTTTCTCTTGCGTTGGGAAGTGGGTCGTCTTCGCTAGCACAAACTTAAAGAATTCTGAGCAATCATCCTTTCAGTCCACCAGTTTCTACCCAGACATTCCGTTGTCTTTGCCCGGCTTCGCCTTCATAGCCCGGGTTGGTTAGTGGTTTGTACCGTACACGACTTCAAGCGAACCACATGGAAACCGTGCAAGTGATTTAGGAAATTTTATTAACATCCTTTGGAAAATAATTGCTAGATGTGTTAATTACTGGCGTTGCGAGCCAAATGAAGTTGTTAATGGTGATGAGCGCTTGATGGCGTCTGGTGATGATGATATGGTACACAGAACTTGGTTACTTTTTCCGGAGAACGATAATGAAGGGAGTGTCGTGATACTTAATAATTTTACCATACATAAGACATCGAAACGTACGAAACGAAGAGGGATGGAAGGTTTCTGGTTATGGGCTGGAGTAAAAGTATTCAAAGTTTAATGGAATATTTTACTTATTCACAAGTGCGGCAGCGTTACTATTTAGTGAAATTATGGGTTGCGTTTTTATCCCTCATTCTACTGCTCACCCTCTTAGTGCAGATTTCTAGGTTCGAAGCAAAAGGAACGAAAAAACATTCGTAGTAATCACGCATGTTCGGCTTAATGAATGGAGCTCATTATTATATCATGTGCTTAGATGAGGATTTCCGTTTTCTTTTCCGTACCTGTTTTATCTCCATAATTATTATTCAGAGGATATATTGTGTTCTTCCTGGTTTTTCGTTGAATTTTGTTTGCTCATTGCAGCGATAATTTAATACTAAGTAATGAATGCAATTTAATAGAAAATATGAAACAATTTTAAAAAAGGACATGTTTAACGCATCACAATAAACATATTTATGTAAAATTTAACGATTGGCTATTGCTGTCCCTTGGATTGCACGTTAGCTTGCATAATTACAGGCGCGCCAAAAACACTTCTTACATTCAATATAAGTGACCATTATTCGCAAACTCATTTATATTGACTCGCCTGATAGAGCAAGCTTGAGCGACAAAAAAAATGATCCCCGGCACTACCTGTTTCGTCCCGTCTGTTTATTCTATCAGCAACCAGGCGCCTCCATGACACGGAAGCAAACGAAGCGCTCATACGCAGCAGAAATAAATTAACTATTTTCCCTTTTGCGATTGCGTGTGCCAAAGTAACCGATACTGATTCGAGATGGTATCTCGAATACACCTGCCCGGCCACGTCGAATGTTGTAGCACGCGATGCCTCTTTTTACAAGCACTGCTCGATGGCATGGCCGAATTTAGTCGGTCCGAGCCGTACACTCTGTATCATTGTTCATTTTGACACCTTTTCATCACTCCCTAGGGGTAATTTTTCTACCGGCAGTCATCAAATGACGGAATAGAATAAGAGAGTGATTTCGTCTGTTCTTGAATTTCGATTCCACTCGATCCAAAAAAAGGGATGGAGCAGTCGGAGGTGAAAGGACTCTTTTCTGAGTGAAAGCGGTGGAAGCACTAGATTCACATCACATTGGAAATCTGTAAGCGTTTCGAAAGTAATCAGGTCTCTTCCGTATGATGCTCACCGATAGAAAATTCGCACGAAGGCTCAACGTTTCATGCTTCTTCTATCCTTCTAAGCAGCTGTCATAGATTTTTGTATCTTCTTTGGTTGAAATATTTTCCCTACCTTTACCTTGAAGTGCTCAGATTGGCATGGTCTGGGGTTTCTAAGGGACGTCACTTCAGAATCAAAGGTTTCATTGTGCGACCGGAATTCAGTTTTCTCGCTAAGATTTCCCTCTCAAACCTGTACGGTGGCTCATTAGCAACGGTTTTACTCTCGCATTTATGACTTGCCGAAACGTGGGTGGCGTGAGGTGACGGAATGGAAGCTTCGAGGAGTGAATTTTTGTAGCTTCAAACACGCTACCTCTAAATCAGTTCCTCGAGCAGACATACCATATCGTTGGGTGTGTGTTGCATTCGCCAGCAGAAAATGTCTAGTAAGCCCTTAATGGGTATGCCTACCTAAAAGCGATCGTCACGCTTGAGCAGAAGAAGATTCATCACTGGTTCCATTTCTTATGGCGAATGATACACAACGATAATGCCAGACGTATGGTTAAAGATGAATGAGGCAAGTCAGTCTTTCCACTGCGCTTGCGGTGATGCTGTTCATTATCCTCTAAATCACCTCCCGTTGAAACTAGGGTGTGCTTCTTCGACACTGTGCCCATCTTCGACACTGTGCCCATCTTCGACACCTTTCCGACCGAGTTCGCGGACCAGACGATTGCAGGCAAATCTCAATCTTTCCCATCCATCTTCCATTAGCACCGGTGGGAGTCGTGATCGTGTTTTATTTTGATAAATTACTCTCACCTGAGCTTCATCACGCAATTAGTGAAGTAGGGTATAAATTTGTTCTGCCTTTCCTAGCCAGAAGGTGGAATAGAAATACATCTCCTAACTGGCTCGAGGGTTTGCAGAATAGAACAAAGTATGCTTTTCCTTCTGCAATGGATTGCATAAATCAAAGATTGTCTAATTAATAAATGAGATCTAAAAGTTCGTGTGTTGAGAGAGACTTTTCTCGGAAAAAATATTACCTTACGCTGTATAACAGTACGTTGAAGTGAAGAGGCTCATTAATCTTACGCCTGTTCTTATTTTAATGCAGCATCCGAGGTGACCTGCTCTTCAAAAACCTTAGGGTAGAAGGCGGGCTGCATATTTTTCTCTTTCCCGTTCTGCTGTACATTCTTCCTTTCTTTTATACTGGAATCTTCTCCAATCTTCTGTAAGCTTAATTAGATTTTGCTAGGCCACAGAAAATAGTTCCGCTGGCCAAAGATACTCGTTGCGAGACTGTAAAAGTTAGCGAAAGGGCCATTTCTCGGCTTACTCACGTGGAAGTCGCTTGCGTTTGCTTTTAACGCAGGAAAAAATTACAGTGAATTTCCATCTTCCAACAAACCATCTTTGGCGCGCTTCTAGCCCAGAGATGAATGGTGCGCTTATTAGTAGCAAGCACCATTGAGCGTTCCTCAATATTCCATTTTCATTTCCCGGAAGACGGTGAGCGGTGGACCGACCACCATCGGTTACTGTGTCGAGTGCAGCAAATACATTCCATGAACGGGAAAGGTGAACAAGGTTATTTGAATATTTTCACCATCCACCATTGCTTCCGTTGAGCAAAGATCCGGAAACGGAATGCGCCCGTTGGAATACGCAGGCATGTAACGTAAAATATCGACAGGGATGGAAAGCGCCGGGACGGAATGTGCGCTTCTCGAGTTGCCCCACTCTGCCGCTAATGAGATTTGTTTAAATTGCTCCAGATTGAATATTCATCCAGCGGTGGGAAAGGAGCTTAGATGGATGATTGTTTTGAAAACGTTTCTCGTTTTTTTTAACGAGAAGCAAGCGTGATTGTAGCGATAGAATATGATTAGTAGGAGAAAACATCCGGTGGAATGTTTTGCAAGTTAAATGAATTGTCGGTACTGCTTAGCTTAATCGAACGTCTTAGAAACAAATTAGTGAGATGCTTGACGGAGGACCGTAGTACCCTGCATATAGTCCAACAGACCACTCTAATCTGCCTCGTGCACTTATTAAGGCATACATGTGTACACTGTTCTGACCATTCCTCTCCAAAACAACACAACAGTTACACAATGTTTGCCAAATGCATCGTCTAAAAGTTGCTCGCTCGCAGTTTCAGTTAAAATTTCACCTAAACCGAGCTAGTATTGCATCTGGCACCAATTTTCGGGTCACATCGAGCGAGCGCCAAACAATGCTCCCTAATGGTCTGAATGGCCAGCAGTTATTTGTTTCCTATTAAAAAGTGGTAAAACTTTGTCAGCAGCACCACCGTGAAACCTTCTCCAGTCCGGGGAAAAACCTCAAAACCTCCGACAATCGTTTCCCGGTTTTGGTCCCGGCGGAACCAAACTGTTCGAGGCACTGCAACGCCAGTGTTTGCGAAAGTTTCCCCGAGCGAAAAGTACAAAACTTTGATGCGGCAAACAAACCCGAATCGCTCCTGATAATGCAATTGTGGTGGGCGATGTTTTTTTTTAGCGAAAAAGAGAGAGAGGGACCCTCGCATATAGGGAGTGTTCGTGGGTAGTTTTTCAAAACCGAAGTTCCATTGAAGAGTTATCCTCCACTCTCGGTACGAGAAGCGGTTAGTGTTCTGTTTGTTGTGTGATTTTCTATTCATGGGGCGAACTTGAACCGAACCAGGTCATATGACAGTTATCTCTATTGTTAGCAAAAACGATGCTTTTGCAAAGTAAAACCTAAAATAAACCACTTTCACTGGGATCTTCTATAGCCACCCGAGAGCTACCAGGTGGAGAAACAATTTCAAGAAAACATAATCGTTAGAGAGAGTTACAACTTTAATATATTCGAGTTCTGCAGAACTTTGAACACAGATGAACGAGTTAACTCCTATAACCACCAAACAAACCTCTTTGATGCGATAGCTGTAAATGAGAGCAGCTTGCGTTCAGTACATCGGAAAGTCTGGCAATGGAAACATTTTGTTAAAATGAAAAAGTTTCATCAACTTCATCGACATCGGATACGATCTATCACAGCAGTTTTGAAAATGAGCATCAGTTCATGAAATCCATTGTAAAATCTTCTTTCAATGTTGTTAGGTACTGCTATCGACATTATCCGACATTGGGTAAGTGTAAGGGCTATGATTGATTGACTGTTTGACGGTAAATCTATATTTAAACCGGCAAAGTTTTTCAGAGTAACAAAGCACATCAGTCTCACACCACACGGGACTGAAATTTGACGTGTTTGAGAAGCTTTTCAATGAGCAAAATTGGGATATCTTGTATCTTTCCCGCCGTTGCAAAGTGTAAAGTTTCGTGACGTAAAGCATGACAAGCCTGTCGATGTTTATAGGTATCTCAGATTGATGGTTTAGATGCTTTTGATTGTAGCTTATAAAATTGTGAAACTAAAACTAGCCCTGCTGGTACGTGTGAAAATAATAAGCTTTAAGCTGTTACCATATAGAACTGCATTTTTAAGCAAGCCCTATAAGTAAGCAAATTTAATCAACCCAAATCCTTGTTCTCTTGGTAAATTGCTTTCTCAGTGACATGTCAGCGTTTGAAAAAAAATGTATCCTTTAACTGCGTAGCTGTGAAGATAATCCGCACTTAGCAGAATATCAAACCATCTTGTATTCAATACGAATGGTACAAGTGTAGGTGTCTTCTTTCGCTGTCACATCTGGTCGAATGCATAATTGACTTAATTAGCACTCGAAATTAGCCCGATCACATCAACAACACTTGTTGTCGATCTACATCAAACGACGCCGTGTGCGACCATATAGGGTGGCTTTGCTCCTTCGAAAGAAAGAAGGGCGTGAGAACGCTCCAAATGTGGCATATTGTTTGAGAAAACATTCGTGACGTTTTCCGACCGGCTTCAAGCAATGATTCTTTTGAGCACTCGATTCATGCGTCGCAAAGAGGTGCATAACGGGAAGCTTTAGTGTTGCTATTGTGAGTATTTCAGTGGTGGGGTTTTGTTACAAACGATTATTGCAATTGAGCGAGGAAGCTTGAACAAACACAATTATACTTTCAAAGCTGCTTTTGCACGTGCGAAGTCTGCGAGGTCGTACGTTTGATGTTTACTGTCCTGAAGTTGTGTAATTGAATTGAAGTAAATGGTAATGAGCTCAAGCCTGATTCATCTTAATTGGTACGATGTCTACTGCTGGTCGTCGTTTGTTTGGCTAATTTTACAAATCGATAACGACAATTGACAAAAACTAAAAATATTATGTGTCGTAGTTGTAACTTTGAATGCTTATTTGAGCTTAAATGAAATGCTCGTAATAAATATTTAAATGAAAAGCTTTAAAAAAAATTGCCTCCATTTAACACCAAATATTACAGCCTGCCCATCCGACAACCTTTGGTCACAAGTATCTGAAAAAGGGTCCGGAAATGATTGTAACTTTATCATGTTGCTGCGCATTCAAGTGGACCGTAAACTTACCGAAGCAAACCCTCGACCGGAAACAACACTCTGCTGGTGAAGTGAAAATGGAAGCAATTTTCGCGATCGTTGTACAGCGCAAAAGTTCATCGGTCATTGTTAGATAAGGTACGAAACATGTTGTTTTTCCAGCAACAATGATGGTGGAAATTTTACACCGATTTAATGCTGAGAAGGTAATGAAAATCGGACCGAAAATAATCATAATCACGCGCCCCGAATGACGGCGGCGTGTTGAACAGTGCCGAGGTTCGCAGTTCCGTGGCCGGGCCGTCGACTGATGATTTTCCACGTAGCTGCCGCTACCTCGTGGCAGCATTTCCGACAGCGTGACGCCGGAAAGTCTGCTGTAGTACGACAGCACGGTAAAAATGGGAAAATGGTTTCGGTTGCAACAGTAGTTGGCTGACGGCGGGAACGGAGAAAACAATACCTTGCTGCTCCACGGCTCGGGACAGCTTTTCAATGTAACCGAGTGGAAGAAGAAGCGTCAGCGGCAACGGCAGCAACAGCAGCAGTAGTCATCCCTTGCCATACACCTTTTTGTAAGACACTTTCTCAATGGAAAGTGACGGCTGTTTCTGAGCCGAAGAGCGGAAGAAGGGCCCATTGGGTGCTTTTGAGGGAAACACAAAAAGACTCGTGGCACGTCCTCGAAAGTAAAGCCGTAACATTGTGTAATGTACTGAAACTGGATACTGTGAAGTTTTCCAACGGTATGCTCTGGTGGCATTAGTTGGCAAAGACTGAGGCGTACGGATTTACAGCGCAAGGCTTGGAAACTAGCCTTTAACGTGGTCGCTACTAGGCGGGGGTATGGTGCGGAGGAAGACGGTCATGGTGCAGCATCTGACAATTGCCTCGGTTCTGTAGCTGGGCCTACCGAGCGAAGCGATGTCCCGCTCGAATTTATGACGTCTGCTTAATGACGACGAGAGAAACTTCAACTCCGGTCCACCGAACTGAGACAACTAGAAGCGAAGGGTGCGGGTGTGTATTGTTTCCGGTTAGGCATTGTGTGCGCCCTGGGCGGCCAGTAGTCTCCGGGTAGGTGAGTGAATGTGTCTGGAAAACGCTCCGGCACACTGTTGCTGAGTGACGGCATCGGAATGGAAGTATTGACGTGCGGAAAGTGTACAAAGGAGCAAACCCTGGTAACTGTACATCGAGAATAGAGGTTGTCTTGTGTAGATGATGGAATTAAATGTTGGTATACACTACCGGAGGGTATTGTTTGTGCATGGATAATTTTACATGCAGAAGAGTCGTGTAACTAACAATTCAATTTTAATCCTTCCTGTCACTCGCCATGACCAGCGTTCTAAGAGTAAAAAAAGAAAACGTATTCGACGAGGAATAAGCATTTTCAAGTACTCTTGAATCCATTTTAAACAAGTTACATGAGCATTCGGTAAAATAGGCAAAAGCGATTTATTGCCGCTCAAATTTTGGCATCCTGTTTAACGAATTATACCTCGTGAAACTTTGACTTAGATTTAAATTACTGGAGGCATAAATGTTTTTCGCTTATTGCGTCACTGCCCTTTTACATTTTTTTACGAAAATATGCCTTACTGTTTTACGATAGATATTAAGTTGCCCGAGAACTGAAGCATTAAAACTTTCTAATCAAGCTTATCACCTGCGATTGGCACTCTTTTATTTTTAATATCAATAATCGAAATCGGTTTATGGCAGGTGATGGTGGAAGTTTGGCAAGGCAACACCACGCTTCTCTTACCGTTGGTGGTTTTCAGTTTTGGAGGTTGGTTTTTCAGTCAACCTAGCGAGCTTGCTGAATATCTCCGTACCTCGCAGATGAAACGCTTCGTTCGTTACGGTTTATTTTAATTTTATTTTTGGAGCGATGAAAAGACCGCGGGCAGAGCTTTGAAGCGATCCAAAAAGGACGAGCCACATCTGATCGGTACACGGCCTCGATTTTGCACGGGATCGGTTTCCATTTTAGGCTTTTTCGAGCAGCCCCCGACCACCCGTGGCCGGTGTGCTAATACATCTCGCTCTTCTGTTCGGGTTCGGTTCGGCGGCCATAAAAAAATAATGGAGTGTAAGTTATGACGCAACCAACAAATCTGGGTTTCCATCCAGCACCGAGGGGGTGGGTCAGCAAGGGCCACGGGGGAAAAGGTTTTACGGATAAAACGTTACGGAAAAGTTTTCCATACCTCTCGCCGCAAACTATGCTGGGCAGAAGGGTGGGGCTTTGTGGAGATTTAGCTAGCCAGGTGCGGTCGGTCTGGAGTGTAGGGAGGAAAAGCCAGTGGCCGTTAACCCAGACCCTTTGGATACTGCGTGTATTTTTTGACGAAGCGGGTCCCAAACCTCACTCAATTGTACATGCGAGAAGGGAGAAAGAGTACGGTGTGTTACTGGTGTTACAAAGTGTGCCAGTTCGGAAATGGGTCGTTGGTAGGGAGCGAAAGCGAATATTAAAATTAATTAAAATTTCATAGCGACTTAATTTATGGCCGATAAGAGTTACTCTCAACGGGAAGCGAACCGTGTGGGCTTAACTCGGATGGCGAAAGATCGTTTCATATGTTTCGTGATATTTCATTCTCCGCAACTGGTCACGAGGAACGCTGGAAGGGAGGCAGGTGGAAGCAGTCGGATGAAAAAAGAAGGTGTGCTTAATCTATCGGTATCGGTTGAAGGTTTTGAAGAAAATGTTGTTTTATTCCACTTCGCGTGGGTTATGCAGCATTACTGGTCGGGGTTGGCAAATGTTTATGAAGTATTCTGAAAATTTTTAGCAAAGTTTTAAGAAGATTATTTCGTCTGGATGCCATGACGCAAGCGGTTTCGATCAAGTTGGAAAATAGCGTCGCCGATTGAATCGTCATCCATTGAAATCATGCTTGATTGAGCGAAATAAACTAGGAAGGTTGGCGTCCTGTTTATTGTTCTTATGCTGTGTAACTAATACCTAACTATCATCATATTACTTTAACTCTTGGACGGTTCTTGAGAAACGCTATGAATGTCAATGCAATATTAAAATGTATATTTCCGAGAAGTGCTTGTATCACGGTTGGTTTGTATCAAGCAAAAGAAATTTTCACGCTATAGCTATAGTCATCTTTAAAATTCTGGTTTTCGTTTTTCATTCCACTCCCAAACCGGCCCGCGGCAACGGTTGAAAGGAGGTGCAAAAAAAAAGTATAACACCGACGACACATATGTTCACTTCCCATACGATGTCGCCCATTTTTGGGAGGCTCAATGTTTTTTTTTGTTCTTTTGCATTCACAACGCTATTCTACGGTTGTTTTTCCTGGTTCCTTTGCTTACATAAATGATCACACGCAATTCATATTTCGCCCCGTTCAACGAAGCCTGACGCATGAAGATGATTTCTCTCGGGAAGCGAAACGCTGTGTCTTTCCATTTTCCCCACCGTGGGATGACAACATGGAAACCATTTTTCCTACTTTTTGTTGTGTTGTTTTTTTTTCGTCCCTGTATTTGGAGCGGAGTTGCTGTTGAATGTTGAGAAAGCTTGCTAGCTGTTCATACCTACTGGAGGAAGCGTAGCTAGCTGATTGAAAAGTAGAATGAAGAAGAAAGTACACGGGAATGATAAAGCTCATTGGTACAAAGGGTAGGAGCGAGCCGTGTGTACTTGGAGAAGCTTAAGCCGATTCGTTTTCATTTATTAAACTTCAAAAGGAATGTATGTGTGTGCGCAAAGTTTTGACATGTTGGAATAACAGATTGGGCTCCAGCCGGGAACAGCGGAGGAGTTGTGTGGTGAATTTTTCAGTACAAAAAATATCCCGTATGAAGTTGGATCTTTTCTGTCACAATTGTACAAATAAAATTGCTTTGAAAAGATGTTTGGAAAATTTCTCAACGCAGCAGCGTTACGAAACTAGAAACGGATTTCAAACGGAGCGGATTGGTTGACAAACAAATTCCAAGAAGCCCACCACGAAGGTCCTCAGGGTGCAGTTAACAGAAACCGTACCTTCATCGTACAGCCCTCGGAAGAAAAAGTTTAGCAATTCACCGCCAAGGTACTCCCGCCGGTACCATGCGGGGCCAAACCTTAACGCCAGGGAAATCAGCGACGACACACCGGGCGAACACATTACGCTCCCAGAGTTGTGCGAGTCCTTAGGTGTATTGCTCAAAGTTTGACGACTGCTGGTGCAAACTGTGGGTGCTAACGTATGCTAATTTGATGTTTCAAATTGAATCAAACTATTTAAACGAGTTTGCAGCGAAACGGTCTTTTACGCTGTGTTGTTGTGGTAACCTCTGGAGGGAACCTGGCATAGAAACCATGGTGCACACACTGCACACACCAATTCGATAGTCCTTGCTTCGATCGAACCGGAGCGAGGAGGTAACTATTTTTCGGAATATTTTTACTATTTGCTTTACCCATTTTGTAGGAGGCAGTATTTTCGGCTTTGCACAATATCCCGGGAAACCTTAAAGCCAACGGTGTAAAACTTTTGACAAAACTGCTGAAATAGTCGTGAACGGTGGTAGTACGGTCGTAAAAGACAAAAACTCTCGCCTGGCTGCTCGGGTATTTGCAGCTCGAATGTGTGCGAACAGAAAGAGCTTTCATTTATTTTTCCACTTTCCTTCTGCTTTTGTGGATCACAGTCTTCTCCACCCGGTTCGGTTCCTTCATGGTGCTTTATGACGATTTCAAAAGTTTCTGGAAATAACGCGACTCGGCGAAAAGGAAATATTAACACATTCACCATTTGGCGAGCTCTTATGCACACGAACCTGCGAGCTGACGAATGGTTGCGCAGGCGATTGGAAGTGGTAGAAGGGATCTTTTTCCTTTTTCCACACTACCAGCGCTCAGTTAGTGATCCGACTTTACGCCACGGTAATATTTCATGTAAGCCCGGGATAAGAAAAGGACAAAAAAAAGAACAATTGGATCCGAAAATGGAACGAAACTTCTGGCTCGTTCGCGTTTGTGAACGGAATGCGATATGGCTGCGGCCGTAATTGCACAATGGAGTGTTCGGAGAATTCGACAGTCCGTTTGCCGACCCAAACTTTTCATCGTGTGAGTGTCAAGGGAGGGATGGGATGGGATGGGGAGGGGGAGGGGTGGTTGGGTCTCCTTCTCAAGTTTTGTTGCCAATTGGGAATGCATGGTGCCGCAGGCCACTTTGCATGTGGGCCATGTTCTTCTCGGTAGATTGGCTGGCTCGTGTTAACAAGACGGTATAAAGTTGTTTTTCACCAGTTTCACCAGTGTTCGGCCGGACAAGTTTCGGTCTGCTGCCCTGGCCTCTGGAGGAGTCTGTGTCTGTGAGTTGAACGTCGCCTTTTTTGCGTGCTCACGCTCTGCCACGAACATGTTACGTGCATTACAACGGAGACGTTCCTTGTGCACGACTTGGTTCCATTGTTGCATTCGGCGAATTCGGAGTTACAAGGATTGAAAATGACAACGCAGTTCCCCCCTTTCGCACCTAGTACTACACATTGCACATTGTTAGAGCCCCGGTGGTTATGGAGTGAAACCGAACCGAACGGTTTCCTCCTTTCGTCATACTCACGCGTCAGTCCGGGGCATTAGTGCTGCATACAAAACGCTACATTATCTACAAATTGAGTTTGCGGTATGCTGGGTACGTATGAGTGATACTCTGCGTACATCTTGTTTCCGTGTTCCGTGAAAGTTTTTCGCTTTCAAAAAACTATGTGTAGCCTATCCTTTTCAGCTTGTTTAAAGTACCATATAAAAAGAAATATAAAAGCACACTGTGTACAACGGCGTACAACAGCAAAACAATTGTTCGAAATCGGTACAATGCTATTTACGAACAGTCAAGAGTACCAGACACCAGACCAAGCGACACACTAAAGGCCCTCTCTCTCGGCGACCTAGGAAGGGGTTACGATTACATATCGCCTGATGTGTCCTGAAAGGCAGTGCGCTCTAGGATTGTACTCTTCGCATTGACGGTTATTTTCTGAGGCAAACAGAAAACAATACTTAACGAAGCAACTGGAAGCGTGTTGGACAAAAAAGGACTCTAAAGAAACGACGCGAAAGAAAAACCAACCACTAAATTTATCGCACAAACCTCGTGTGGCATATCAATTTGGTTTTCCAACGAGCATACTTGTGTGATAAGGCTGGTCTCTTTAAGGATGGTATAGTGTTATATTTTTTCGTTCGCTTCCGTACTTACGCCAACCCCATTTTCGCACGAACAGCCCCCCCGGGGGAGGAAAATGTTGGCCCCCGGTCGGCGCAGTACGTGTTACGGTTGGAATTGAAAAATGCTCCGGGATTGCGTGTGGAAATGTGTTTTTGTTTTCCTGCTTCCCACCCTTGCCCGTGCGTAAAAGTCTTGAGAAAAAGGTTCACTGTTTGTTGAAATGTTGTTATTTAATCATATGCTTTCGAAAGATGAACTAATCCATCCCGCCCCAAGGGTACGTAATAAATAGGCGTGTGAACTACGGTACGTGACGGCTTGGAGCATTGTTGTATGTTGGAGCAAATCAATATTGTGCTTTATTTAATTATATAATATCATTAGAACGCTTGTAGTGGATGATTTCAGTTTTTCTCTTTCATAAACCTAGTATGTGTAGATCAGGCAGAGATGGTTCATTAGTGTTGTATATATCTAATTTAGGTACATGAATCTGATTGAATTTGAATAAAAAACAATAAATCCGAGTCTTTTTGGTGAAGATTTATGATAGTCTAAGATTTTAGAATCTCTAGGATCCTACAAAAATTCCAAAGATTTCATGTTTCATACTTCATAATTTATTTTCGACAATTCAGCAAACACAAGGTTTACATGAATGTTGTGATTTTTGGACAGGATAGGTATAGCCCAAAAAGTTACTAACATTTTATTTATGTGGTTACTATGCACATGAGCTAAAAGTGATTAGATCCATCATTAAATTTTAGGAAGCAACGTAAATTAAATTAATATTAACCTAAACATTTCGCTGAACGTTTCAAACTAATAAGCTAGTATTCCCAGAAAGCCGGAAATGGAACGCCGTGAACAAAACCATACCTTCAGCTGTTCCGATACGAGTTCAGGGGATGTTTTTTCCAACCATTCAATTTTCCATCGATCGGATTGCACCGCTGCATCTGCACCATACGCCAACTTGTGCAGTTGGCGAAAGCAGCTCACAATGGTGGCTGGAAGTTGCTGGGTTTCCAATTTCGATTAATTAACTCCTCTAAGAGAACCGTAATTAGTTTCGACGGTGGTTTCAAAAAACGGTTCCGCTAGAACCGATCGGCGAGTACCTGGGTTGGTTTATTTTGGGATGCAGCATAGTACCCAATGTAACACAATCCGATTTTCGTTGAAATTTTGCCCCATTGGTCAGTGACGTTGATTTGGTGGTTGGTTGGTTCGGTAAGGGATGAAGTCCTTTTGTCTATGTGCTCAACCTAAGTATGAACGCTTCAAAGCAAGGACACTGGGCGGGATGCAGTTCGCAGTACGTTGTGATTCGATCGCTGACTTTTGTAGTTTTGGTACCCACTTTCCCGAATCGCAACGGTGCCGTAGTTACATCAAAACAGAATGTGTATGAGTGTTCCGTGTTTTGCCTACAGTGCGCACATGATTATTCATGCCAACGTACGCCTCTGTAATTGTATGTGCATACCTCATCGTGGTTTCATTTGTTTAATTCAGTAGAAAGCTTCACCACATTCCGCACTATCGATGCATATACGTTTGTTTTCTGCCCTTCTATGGGCATTTTGTTTATAGATAGTGATTTTTCCATTCCCTTTGATATTTTCGGCCTCATTTTTGTATGGCAACCTTACTTGAAGGTTTAAATTGAGCCGCTTCATCAACGATTGCCATTTCCAAAACAGTGGCATAGGGCTCAAAATGCCATCGATCGACTTTTCCTGCACGATCTGGTGCCAACGAAGTGCGCTGTTAACAAAAGCTAGAGGCTTCAACGTAGAAAACATCACCAAATTCCGTCCTTTTCATCCCTATCTCAGCCACAACTCTGAAATCAGAGCAGTAGTGCGACAGTGTCGGTGAATGTCCTTGGAATTTTTCAATTTCAAAATGGAATCCTTTCCTCAGCTGCAGTTTCAACATGTGTGCACTTCGAGTACATCCGCCCGGAAGCGAAGTGATGATTGCGAGGCCGAGTGGTGGGTTGGTTTGCAATAAATATCTCACATCCCTCGCAAACAACTGCTGTTTGGCCATGTCGAATATACATCTCCCCCTCCGGCTAGACGGTTGAACAGGATTCTTGTTACTCGGATCGAATGCTTACATGATCCTACAGCCTTGTTTTCTAAATAAGGTACAGCTTGCTGCCTATGCAAACCTCTTTCACGTTCTCATATTGATTTGCTTTGTTATTGTGGACTGAACCTTACCTCACAATGAATCTGGAATGGTATCAAAAGGAACACTCTCTTTGATGTTGAAGTATCCGTAGAAATTAAAAATTTCCTGTCCCATTTCTTCTGCACACGATATTAGAGAGCAGTGCAATCTTTAAAGACGATAACCGGGTGCGGCCTGTTGATATGGCCTGATGACAGCCCGAAAGGTATGTCTTGTTTGTGCAACTCGTATGCTTTTCGGTGACCATATTTTACTGACAGTTGCAGTTGCCTCAAACCTCGTAGCACATCTGGTACCAAAATTCATTGAGTCTCTTCTGCCGTATCTGTCGTGGTGCAGACTTGATTCACTTCTGAGCCTAGCTGAAAGATGCTTTTATTTGCTGCACAGCTTTAATATAAAATCCAAACCAATCTTTCTGCCAAAACTTTCAAACTTCTGATAATAATTTTCGTGGTTTTATGTTAAAGTATATTTAAAAAGTTCTGATCAGAAGCTCGAACTGTGAATGTTCATGCTGACGAACTGCAATGCCTCCAATGTGCTATGTAGAAATCGGGCAATATCAAGTCCCGATTCGGAATCAGAACTCACTGTGAGCAATCCAGCGATGGTGACCTACTTTCCTGCTGACGAATGGATTTAATATGAAGTCAGACTGGGATGAAAAGCCACATAATGCCGATCGTTTTCATGCCAGTAACTGCTGAAAACCGTTCGCATGTATGTGTGTGTTGGAAATGAAAGCCAGGACCAGCGTCGTAATGCCATTTTGTCACACTTTTTGCACACAAGTCTGGGCACAGAATTTACGGATCTGTTAATGAAAGTGTTTCGGGAATGAATGGTGGCTACATTGGTGACTATTTCGTGTTTTTCCTTCTTTCGATTAGGGCCGTCTGTTTTCCCCTTCCTCCAGCAGTTCGACTTCCACAGCGTGAGAAGTATTCGTGATACAATCTTTTACTGGACAGGCAATAAATTAATGAATTTTCTAGTCCATATTTTATGGACATTTCCAGGGCCACTTTATCGCCACAACTCCCAGGGGCACGGGTTGGTGGTTCAGTAGACATCAGAAGGCAAGAGATGGCTCCAAAATTACATCCCTTTTTCTATGCACCCTCTATTTTTTTGTGTTTCGGTTGAATTTTTATCCGTTTTGTCTGTAGCCCTCTTTCCTAGCCAAATGAGCGATTCGGAAAGCCATCTTACCGGCCGGGAAGGGGATTTTCAATCCCACTGTCACGTACATTTTGTCAGATTTCATTTCTCATCGCTCGACCGCGCATAAATCACGTTCCAAAGCCCCGGGCGAAAGGAAAAGGAGAGTAAGAAATATTAACTTCCTCCGTGTGCCATCTTTTGGGCGCGTTTCGTCGTGCGCCTTCGCGACTTTGCGACAGCTTTCGAGGTTCGCAACCCTTCATTACTGAAAGCGTTTTATTTACTTTTTTTCTCTCGCCTACCACTACGCCAACCAAACATTTGAAAACGCCATTTTCTGTTCATATTCTTTTCTGTTCGTTTGAGTTGAGAGAAAGAGAGATTCATTTTAACCCGCACCATGCAACCACTCGTTAAGCTACCCCTTTCTTGAAGGGAGTTTTCGAGAGGTTTTATCGCGCGCCGTGGACGAGGGTTTTTGAGTTTTTCCGGCGTATGACAAACACCAGAAAAAAAACCCCCGTTCTACCTCGTCCGCTATCGCAAGAACTTGGCATCCGGGAGCACAACGGTGTGTCATCGTCGCGTCGGGCCGGAACGGTTTCACAATATTCATAAAGCTCGTGTCATAAATTATCACTTAAACTTCGCTTCTGGGAGTCATAAGTGAGTGGAAAAATGGGCCATTCCAACCGTACTTTAGGAACCCGGGACCCAGACACCAGCACACCGTTGTGTATGTGTGGTGTGCGGCTGTTGAAAGGACGAGCGAGTGTGCGGTGCGACGACATCATCTATAAAAAATCAGCCGTAGCATATCAATCAAAGCTTTGCCATCTTCCGATTCCGGCACGACAAGCGGCAAACGATCGGCTTGGGGATGGACCGAAACGCGACCGAATCGGACCGGACCGGCGGATACGGGCTACGGCCGCACCGGAAGCCCCATTAAGGCGAGTGCTTCATGAGTTTGAAAATGAGGCACACCTGAGGATCCGGAAGATCCGGTTCGGGGTGTGGTGCGTTCGGCGGGGATGGTGAACTGGGAACCGTATTTGAATGTGTGCAAGTCACGTCTTCAACTCGGGCAAACATGACGAGCACCTGGGGAGGTGGTTCTGAAGCGGTCGAATCGGAAAGGGCACGCGGCTTGTGTGGGAGCTTCCAACGTGGTACGCAATCGTAAATATTCATCACACTTATCTGGCTACCGGAAACCAGCCCGGGTCCCGTGCCTGAGCTCTGTTTGGCGATTGGCTTTTTGGCAGTTGTCATTTGACACCGTCGCCCGCTCGCAGCTCTGTTCCTCGTTCGTTTCGTCTGCCCATTTGCTCGGCATTGCCTCGATGTGGTCCATCGAATCCTGTCGAACGGGGCTTGCTGGTCGGCGAAGGCTCGAGAGAAGAACCACACCGTGATGCCATGTTTCATGGAAACGGTCAACAGGAGACTCGATCGCCTGCGGTCCTTCCGCAGTGCCTGCCGTTTGCCATTAGTGGATGGGTCGAAGGTAAATTACGAACGCGAACGCCGAGGAAAGGATGATGACATTTATGACATTATTTGTTTAGGTCAAAATGGCCCGCCCCCTCGCATACCATTGTACATTCTCGCCGCAAATGGGACTACGGTTGAACCGAATCGCTGCCTCGAGGAATTCATGTACCAACCAAACATGGCACCATGGAGGGCGCTTCGCTCAGCTGAGGAGTAGCGAGGAGTTGCTACCCGTCAGTTCGAAGGATAATGCAATCATTCAATTTGCACTTTATGGGTGATTTTTCCCTCTCGTGGCTCCTTTTGAAGAGTGATGCTGTTTATTTGGGGCAGCTTGGGCCGGGCTCCTGATTTATGCTGCTCACGTTTACTGCGCCCTTAGGCTTAGTTCCGAATGTTCGAGTATTTTCTCGAAACCCTGCTCAGTAATCTGGGCTCGGTTCGAGATCCGTTCGGTACGGATTTCGTTAGAATGGCAAGGAACAGCATCATTTGATATACGAAACACGACTAGCGCGATTGTTTGTTTTAATATGCAGCAAACTAAAGCCCCGACATGGTGTAGAATGTTCCGATGAGCCTTCCGACTATCCTTCAAACAAAGCGCTTTCTTATCGTTCCCTTTCAAAACCTTCCGACAGCAGTAAACTCGATGTAACAAACTCCCTCCATCCGACACGAGGGACGATCTACGTCGGGTGGTGATGGTTGAACATCTTCAACAAACAACAAACTTCTCAACAAAACGCGCCCATCGGAGTCAATCGTAACGGCTCACTATTAGTTGAAGTGGAATTATCGATCACCCTCCCTTCAGCTCCAGCTCCGTTAGTTTCGCTCAGGTCCAGTGATTTTGTGCGAACCTTCTAAATCCCTATTGATATATTGCTGTACAGTGGAAGAGGAAACCACCAAACAATGGGCCCTAACCTCGGTACGATTTTAGTCCCCTCTGTTCTCCGAAGCTTTGTCGTTCACGCGCTTTTGATGTCAACTTTGGTCATGTTTGGCGACCACCGCCAGTTCGATCGATTGTGTCGGATAACTAGCCGGCATGTTATCCGTTTCGGTCATCCGTGACAGGTGCCAAAATGTGCGCCTAGCGCCTCGGTGGGAACAGTCTGCAAAAGAACGTCCGAGGTAAAAGTTTCGTGCAAATGCGACAACCGTAACAATTTGAGCGTGAAACAAAGAAGCCGAACCATGTTGGTACTTTGTAGTTTGAAGATTGTGGCAAAAGAAGGGAGCCTCCTGCTGCTGGCCATTACAAAATAATTAAACTTGCAAGCTTAACTGAACTGCTGTTGGTGTAGCAAAGCCACATGAACCATTTTCAATCTACTGGGCTGGGTGGGATTTCAATTGGAGCTTGAAAGTCAGCGGGGCGTCTAGTGAACATGATTGTTATGTAGTATAGGAAGGATTTCTCCCACCAGCAATCGTTTGCAAAATATTTCACTTGGTGGAAGTACTTTTTTGTCCTCAACTATAAGATAAACAGTTTTCGATAAAATTGTGCTAGCAAAACGAGTTCAGAACAAGGATTTGATTTAAAAAATATTTATAAAAGGTCTCGTGTGATTATTCTCGTTTCGTTTACAATTGTCGCGCTTCAGCTATTAAAATTAAGCACGCAGAAAAGCTGCCGGATGGTTACGGCCTAGATTCATTGGGAACGAAACCTGGAATCCAGGGCAGACAATTCGACAACACAGGATAATAAGAGGACGATCGACCGAAAAGTGAACAAAGCGTTCAGTTGCGGCTCGTTGCTCAAAAACCCCGAAGGATTCCGGTACAAAAAGGTATTTCATCCGTTTTGGTTTGATTATGGTACCGAAGAAGTTGTAGATGGGTGCAAAAGTGTGCAAAAGTTGATCGACAGTCAGTAAGGCTTTAGGAGAAAGTCTGTATTGTCCGGGAAGGACATCGGTTAAAGGGTCCCTTTGGTATACGCACAAAAGCACAAAGGGATGTAAGTAAATATTTACTTGATTGATTGTTGCTGTTTGATTATAAAAAAAACGCCCGGATCGGTTTCGGTTTTAAGAGCAGTTGTGTTAGCTTATTTTGTCATTTTATTTTCCCAATTGGACTAAAGCAATTGTTAGAATAGTTGGCCGCTTCAATTCTTGCAATCGTAAGAGATTTAACAAGCGGATGTAATATTCGTTAGACTATCTTCTTTTAAAAAGTACAGAGGTTACACAAATTTTATCTTGACTATGGAGCCTTCTGAAAATTCCAACTTTCTTAAGTTTAAACGAAGACAAAATGTTGATAACTTAGATGGTTTAGTTCTTCCTGCGTCACAGTAAAAAATGTAAAACAAAGATTTCTTTTAAGAAGGCGCTTCGTTCAATAACATTTCACTAATGATTCACTAATAGTTCACATATTTTTTCGTACTTTGAGGTTAACTTTCTTTTGTTGAGTTTGATACAATATACATTTATTTTCAGTTATTTGTTTTATCCTAGACGCTTCCAAGTAAGAAATTATACACATTTTGAAGTGTAAGTTGATAAGAAGTATGCATAATTTGCTATCTTCTCTTGTGATAGCGCTAGCTTGACGTAAAATAATATCCTTTTATTTATTCTGTCAGGCTTATCTTAATTAAAATGCATTCATAGTTGTGATCTCACCTTAAGTTTGGTGGTACAAGTGTCCGCATTGCTGTTTTCTTCAAAATATCATTAGTAACCCCCATCGCAACAAAGGTTCTGGTGAAGATGGTGTCTTCTACTGAAAACATGTACTGTCTAAGTTGATTTTTTTTTTGCTTCCATTGATATTCAAATATGGCATCAAGGGATATTTTCCGAAAGTGCCATGAATACGTTATACCGCGTCGCTTTGTGCACATTTTTGTTCCTGTAGGCACTCTGAACATGGAAGTATGTTTGCTAACTACACGAAATCTTCACTGCAATCACTTGAGAGTTACAATTTTCTTTAGTGACAACATTTTGTGAATTATGAATTTGTTTCACGGTGTAAGCACATAGCGCTTTTCAAACAAACTAACTACCTTTTATTTTAAAAGAGGGGATGTTTGCCGATTGTAAAGCAATGACTTAAGAAAATTGTCCTGAAGAACAAAGGCTTTTTTACGGATAGTATTTGTTTTATTAGCAAAGAGTCTCGTGATATTTTTTTACATAATCAAATAAAATTGCCATAGATACTATCTTTTTATTACCATGATATAAACAAACTCCCAACACATTTCTTGCTAATCGTAGCAAACAAAACACATTTCGCATTGGTTTGGTTAGCCAAATCCTGTGACAGATTGAAGGGAAAAATATCTACGGCTTAGTGGGAAAAATAAATGAAGATAGACGATAGTCCGTTATGATATCGAGTGTACCATAGAAACGTTAATCCAACCACAAACTCGTGGCGCATGGACAGCATTTATCTCAACAAACTTTCCTCCGTACCGTTTTGGGCAGTGAAATTGCGAAACGAATGGCCCTCGTCGGTCCGTTACGATCGACAGTCTCTTATTTTTATTCCCGCCAGCCTTTCAGACCGATGGGCATACAAACACTGGCTAGCAAATAGTTGGAAAATGGAGAACACAAACATCCCACAACTAGATCATACAAAGCTAACCACTCTGTGTGCAGGTGTGGCTAGAAAAAAAAGGTGGAACCTAAACACGAACATCCGGGATATCCTGGTGTGGTAGCTTATCATAATAAATACGACACAAAGCCGGAGCACCAACTAAATCGGCAAAACATTGTTCCGTTGTTATTGGTTATGTTCGGAGGAATCGGAGGAATCGGCTCCCTGCCCTAACCTTTCCTATTGCGTTTGATCTGAATACGTTTGTTTTCTGCGCCATCCTTTCCGACCACCTGGATCTAACCGGAATGAAACTGGAAAACGTTGGTTTTTATATTTTTCTCTTTTTGTGGGTTTCATTACAATCTACTTGTTATCGCCCTTGTTCGAGACTGTTTTGAATGTGTTTTTTTTTTCGGTAGTATCCGGTTTATCCCTTAGATATTTTGAATACGAGTTAAAGGAGACCCTTAGTTAACAGGTAAAAGGTAAACTATGTTATTCTACAAAATGTTGTGACGATGTATTCGTTAAACCACACTCTACTTCAAATATATTTTGAACAATAGTAATATCTTTGTTTTGTGCTGTACAGCGATACTTGTTTGATAACAATTGTTTTCATGTGCTTGTTAAAAGCACACAGGTGTGACTAGCTCTTTTCTGCAATAAAATTAAAACTATTTTTCTTTTCTTTGCAGGTCAGTACATAACACTAAGTGCCTATAAAATATCAACAAAGGAATCGGACACGGAATAAGGTACTCGATGGTCATCTATGGTCACTATGTAAAACAATAGTTCCATGGTCTTGAACTACAGTAAGATATCACCTTTTGTTCTGTGAATACACGAAATGCTCGCCCAAATTTTCATTCTCCAGAACTCTCGTTAGTGTATCGTGGATGTAGCATTCCACATGAATTATTTCCAGATATTTATTTAACACGTACAACGGCACACCCATTGCGTCTGGTGGTGGTTGTGTATCCGATGGGAAAAGGAACAAACGGATAATAAGACTCAAAAAAACCTTTAATCTACCTCAACCGGACATGGATTCAACTAAACCCGAATTCTTTGGTCTTCACCCGGTTTTTGGACCTTTTCAATAGAGCCTCCCCTTCCACGATACATGAAGATTCTAGTCTGTGGAAACATCACAGAAGACCCGCCGAGTATTGTATGTTCGTGGATTTTTTGTTTGTTGCTGTCCATTTACTTAACCCTTTTAACAATTTTCACAAGATTAAAGGGAGTCTATTTGTATCACCTTTTTTGATCAGCAAATGATGGTTCTCGAATGGTCCGGAAGATTAGAGGATCTCTGTTTATGTACACAAAAACCGTTTTTTTAGCTCGACGTGGAAATAACGAGCAACGAACGGAGAAGGGAACGTGAAGTACCCAATTTATTGCATTAGTATGGTACGTTCCACTTCCCCATTACCTTCCGTTTTTTGTCTCGTTTATCACAAGAAGGTATTTTTTCATAAGAACATACATAGTAACATTAGAAACATTTCCCTATGTTTTTTTGTAATATTGTACGATGAGTTTTTAAAAGTGAATTATTTACCCAAAAGTAATGTTTCGATTGAGTTCCACACTATATTCGGTCAAAGCAAAAACTCCTTTTTTTTATTTGAAAACTACTTATCATATGGTTTTCTTGTTTTGCCTATCCACTTTAACTGTATTATTAAAGCCTGTTGCTTTACTTGATAGCATAATGTCGTGTTCTGAAATACTAAAGTTTTTGTTTCAAACAAATTCGTCCTGAGGATCACCTACAACAAACAAAATCAATATCTTCAATGCTTAGCCCGGAACGGTGTCGGCTTTAAATAATTCCGTAATTCCACGAACCTTTCCATGGCGCCTTCACAACTTGAAGCATCCCCCCTTCCCTACTGACGTTTAGCACGTTTTTCCAAAGCTCACCAGATTCTGTCCTTCGTGCTGCTGTTTTTCCTGTTTTTTTTACACTCCATACTTTTCTTTTCTCGGGCTTCAGCGACCATATGCTAGGCGTAAGGTGGGAGAAAAAATTATTTTCACCCGGTTGATTCGCACCTTCTCACAATGGCAGCCGGGTCATGTGGTTGGTGAGTTGGCTTTTTTCTCCAACCTTCACTCCGTTGTGTGCCAGAAACGATACAACCTTTCGACCTCCGGATTTTGCGCTGGTGTGCTCTGCAGGACGCTGTGCCAACGATAGCAAGCAGGAAACTGATGGGAAAAGTTCACCAGAAGTAGCCATCCGTCCGCCGCAGTTTTCCATCCCGTGGCACCGATCGATGAAACCGAGGGCTCCGGCAAAACGGAGATTTTGAGCCGCCTGCCAGAGTAAAAAGGCAGCAAATGGTCAAGCCTGGCCAAACCCTAAAGGAAACGAGCATAAAGGCTAACCGACGGACGGGAACTGTAGCAAAAATGTACGCTGGAATTGTTCTCATCAGCATCGGCAAACACGATAAGCGGAATCAGGCCCGACCTACAGAAACCAGCTGGGGACAAGAGCAGGACGTAGCAAACGGATGTCGGTGGTGGTACAAAAAACGGGCGTACCAGCTGCCGCTCGCTACTTTGTCAATTGTTGCTCGCAGTTAAAGGAAGACGCAAACTCTTTAAGAGCCCCAACGAATCGATCGAAGTTTTAGAGAAATCCTGCCCAAACCAAGTCATATGAAATGGGATGGTATGGTATTGTTTATCCCGTTTCCGTTGCCACATTTCGCTGAGAAGGTACCATTCTTTGCAGTCGATAGCACGACCAGAGCGTTCCTTCTTCAGCTGTGCTTATGGTTTGTTATAAAGGGTTTGGTACGTTCTGTTCAACCGAACGGAAATGGTTGGAAGGTGGTCGTACCCAGACGATCCATTTCATTAAAAAGGATTAAACATACATTTTGCTTCTTGTAAGCGTTCGCACATATACAAAGCGAAATTAAACACACACACACGCACTGGTGGGCTGCCGGTACCATTACTCAGAACATCGGTGGTTCAAACGCGGCTTTTTCCACCGAGTACGAGACGCGAAGCCCGGTCACAATGGTGGTTGTTAAGCGTCGACTGAAGGGCCTAGAGAATTTTTGCCCTACATCGTATCTTCCCACATCGGCTTCCGTACAGCACTCGGATTGTCATGTCAGGCAGAGTTTGCGCGCCAGCTGTCGGTTCGTTTTTCACCGCCTGGTGGACACCAAAAAAGTTGGTGGCAGGGTTTTTTTCTCGCTTCCGTCAGCGCAAACACGCAATTCGAACTTCTGCCGATCGTTGATTTTTAGGCGCATTCACACGGAACCTCCGCGATGAACGGTGGAAAGTGTGTTCGTCACGTGCAATGAAGTCGTTACGCAAATGCCAACGAGCCATCTCACCGCGCTTCCCTGCTCCATTTAGAACCGAGCAATTATTGCACACCGATCGGTAAGCGGCTGTGTGGCAGAGGAAAGACAATCATTTCTGTTTATCCCTAAGCACGGAGGCACACCAGGACACACTCGGTGTATCTTGACGTTCTTCTCCTTGTCACTGCCTGCTTTGCCTTCCATTCCGTAGGCTGAAAACTAAGCGCCCGGTAAAAAGATGTAGCAAAATTGCGCCATCTGGGTACCATCCGATCAAGCAGTAGCACTTTTTAATGCGAATCCTTTCCGTGCATACATTATGCATTCTTTATCGCACCTTTTTTTCGATTGGCGTGTGGTAAAACCTGCTGATGATTTAAATTAGAGCTGCCAAAGTATCTTTCTCGTTTCACGTCTCGTTTAAAGTCTTTAAATCGAGTTCTCATCATAGGAATTTCTAAAATCAGTTGATTAATAGTCGATAAACTTGAATAAATTGCATTCTTCTTTGATTTTCCATCTTTTGCTCGTATGCATCGTTTTTGGTTCCATTTCGAACGAAACAGTTTTTTCCTTTATCTTGCAATCATTTGTCGCTTATAAAAAGATGTTGCTCCGGGAGTTTCTGCATTTTGCTTAATGCTTTCACCCTGCACCTGCAAGAAACCAGTTGAATAATTTTGCACTTTTCTTCGCAGCTGAACTCAGCCTTGCACCGCTAGATGGATGAGAGTGGGCGTGGGAAATGCAAATCCTGAGTCCGGCTTGACTTTACTCCGGCACTCCAGAGAAGATCGTTCACGTGGAACCGGGATGGACTCGATTGTGCTTCGTTCCTTCGAGACAACAGCAAGAAGGCTAAAAACCGAGAAGTGATGCGCAATTTGTGAAATTGTTTCAAGCGCCCAAGCGTCACCAGGCGTCCCGGGCTTGGTGAGCGATGATCCTGGACGCCCAGATGGGTGGAGAAAATGGATGAGCAAATAATTTCTAGCGACCGCAAAAAAGATCCAGCAGTGTCTCTCTCCCGTTTATCAGTCTAGTTTTTTCCCTGCATGAGCCTGCTTCAGTAACGCCCTGAACTTGGAGGGCAATGTGCAACAATAACTCACTGCTGTGCCTTTAGTCCCGTCCATTACAACCACACACCCTCAGGGTTTATCGTTGGTATGGTAGCATTTTATTGGTCCACGATACTGGTTGGCGCATGATGCAATGATCCACGCATACGCGTTCGCGTGGAAAAAGGTTTTCCACCAAGCTATCCCAGTTCCACCCTTTATGGCCTTACGGAAGGCACCCTAAAGAAGGCCTGGAACTGTAAGCTAGAAAATTAATTCCATCTTCTTTACATCCCGGCTGAGCCATCCCATTTCCGAAACAAATCCTCCACACTGCCTTCGTATTGGTGGATTTTTATTTGTAACCATCCACTTGATGGAGAAGCATCATTTCCCGCTGAAACAATCCGCAAATTTCACCGTTTGTAAATCTGCTTCAAAAATCCATACCATTGTTTTGGAACGACTTTTTCAGCCGTCCGGGAAAGTGAGAAACATTCACCATTTGCATAATGGCGTCAGGGTAGAGCAGACGCAACCGATATTGTGAGCGTACGTTACCACCAAATTCCAGACGAAGAGGCCTGGCCCGGGCTTAACTTTGACCGAATTTAGGGTGATGGTCTGCTTCGCTAACGTCCCCATTTCCGGTCCGGAGCGCGTTCGACCGGAGAAACGACTGTTTTATTTTCAGACAACAGGCATACATGCAGATCATTATGTACGCCATTTGCAAAGATATGTCAGGGAATTATGTGGAGTTTACATTTTTATTCTATTTTGTTGTTGCTTTATTACACTTTGGTTGCGTTTGTCGCTGCAACCATCCTTTGTGGGGCGCGTTTTATTTGTTTGCAAACTCCACTCCGACGGGGCAGTCGCAGGGCTGCTTGTGTGGCCGAGTGTGTGGACAACGTTTTTGCATGCAACCGATGTATCGTAAGTATACGATACTCCTAACAAAAGGAACCACGCCGGACCCATCTTCCCACCCGTGTGCCTGTGTGCTCTTTATATGCAACGGAAGTTATCCCACGAATGGGTCGACCACCAACCGAACGGAAGACGGTTCCGGTCGCTGCTGGAAGTTGTTTTGGAGCAAATGTTTCTGCAAATTGCTGTTTCGCCGATGTTTTGACGGCAGATTCGGTGCCAGGGATCGTATCTAGCGGCAAACAGCGGAAACTAGGTTGACTGGAGGTGGAGTCCGTAAGAGGCCGGGAACGATTTCGTTTTCTCCGGTGGTTTCATGGATGATTTCCTGGACGCAAATGTAGTTTTCCATATTTGTGTCCCTCTTCTTTCGATGGTTTTTTTTGCCTTCTTGGTTTCAATCGGACGCTTTATATTACTTTATCTGGCGTAGTAATTTGGCATCGGACCCTTTTTCGGTGTCGGCAAGGTGGAGCGGGAGGGTTTTATGGTTATTTCACGATCGATAGTAGTGTACCGGTTTATGGCTAGCTCGGGATTTGGGTGTATGTGTGTGTGTGTGTGTATGTGTTTGGTTTTTCCTTTTGCGTCTCATTTCCGTCGCCTGGAAAAATTTAGTTGCTTAGCGGCCCACTTTGTGGCGACAAAACTATTATCCATTGTTGGGGCCAGCTTCATCGCCTTTTTCAGGCGCCCGGGGATATCCCATCGGTGATAGATATAGCGCCTGAATGAGCGCACATTTGCGGTGTGGTATGATATTAAAATCGGCCATCGAAAATCGTCCATCGAAGAATCGCGTGCGTGTTCGACACACATGTGATCGACTCGCTGTGCCTGTTGGGGTGCGAAATCGATTGATTTGGCATGTATGCTCTGCTATCGGTTGTTGTCGCTACGTGATGACCTCTGACGATGCGAATGGCCGTAATCGGTGGCCTTAAAACAGTAATTTTGGCGATATATTTTATGCTTTATGGAACGTCCCGTCGATTGCCGGTCGTTGGTCAAGTGGTCATAAAATCGCACGTCTGGTAAACCAATCGATATGCCCAATAAATCATTTAATTTGTACTTATCAATCTATGTTAGTGATATTACTATACAATGTGTACTATTGTATAATTCAATTCTTGATGAAAAACTCGAGAAAACATCGAGATTAGCACTGTTTGGTTATTCAAATCAGTGAATTTGTACATTACTACATAAGAATTTAAGCACGTTAGTTTGTGAATCGGTATAATATTGTTATCGTTCGCAAAGAATTGGATGGCCTACAATTAATTTAATTTCCCTTATATTGTGCCCATGTATGAAAATTAAATTTTGAATGCATTTTCAATAAATTATTAAATGCACATTTGAACTAAGAATACCAATCCATTTCCTATCAATGTGCGTCCACTATCGCTTATTGTGGATTCATCCGTATGGTTAACCAATTTTTGCGATAAATTCAGCGGAATTAGTCAAAGTTCATCCAAAAGTGATCATTCATCGTGACATGGCACAATAGGAAACGACAAGCTTTGTGAATGGCCGCGACCGTGGATGGCTGGGAAAAGGATGGAAATAAAATTTCAAAGCCGCACATGATCCTTATCAAAATTCAATTAAAGTCTGATCCGCTGGGAAAATGACACAGCCAGAAATCCCGCTGAGTGTATCCACCTATCGGAGCGGCTGACGAAGCCATGGTGGGGTAACTGCGTTCATAACGTTTGGGGGTATTATCCTGTTTTGTGTGGTCCCCTGGAGCGTCAAATGCTCGGCTTCCTACCAATCCAACATTTTATCCATCCATCCGGTGCTGGGAGTTTGAGGGAAAAATTAACAATTTTCCGCCACACCGATGGATTGCTTTTTTTCAACAGTGCGAAAAGTGTTCGTGGATGATGAAAGTCAAATAAAGAGGAGGAAATCGTTGAAAAGTTTCTATTTTAAATTATACGAAACTTTTACGTTCGTGCGAGCGATGCGTGTGAGAAAAGGAAAACAAGAAAAGTAAAGCTCAAAATCGAAATGATAACATCGAATTCAGTGGCCGGAATTGCAAAAATAAACATCGTCACGCCAGCTATTTTCCCAGAGGAAATATGCCAGGAAAAATGAAAAGTATGCTAGGATAAAGCCCACTCAATTCTGTACAAACCACTCTGCCAGGCTCACTGTTACGTGGTTTTTTTTTTATGGGAACGTGAGAATGGCTGGGTGTATTTCAAATAATTTTTTGCATCAATTCATACCTCGTGGTAGAACTAGGTCTTCCTTCCCTGGGAGAAACCTTTCTTGCAATAATATAAATTCTATATCGCATGCACCGTTTCGTTTTTCGGTGCTTATACGATATTTTCTACGTATAACTTTGTTTTGAACGCTCATTTACCCCACTCGTTTCATATTGGCTGATAAATAAAAAACCTTCAAATAGAATTTCATAACTGAATGGCGTGCTCCTAAGTAGGGTTGCCGATATTATTAACATAAAGGCAAAAAAACACTTTCTTAAGAATTCATTCAATGACCCTGCGAGAAGAAAGAATATACAAATGGTTTCTTTGAACTCTAGGTTTAAAATGATAAACATTTCCGAGCTGGTTGTTTCTTTTCGCTCTTTTTTACATTTTGGTCTTTTGCCGTCTGAGTGAGATTTTATTTGCATCCTACATATATTTTCCGTTCATATTACCCCAATTTTAGCAAGGTTGAGGGGCAATTTTCTTATTGTTATGTGATCCGTGAAATGCTAATCATTTGTGTTGGCGAAACGATTTTAAATTGTTCGGCCCTTTTTTCTATTGCATTTTAATTACAATGATTAATTCAAGAATTGTTTTTGTTTCGTATTGAATAATTGTTTTTGTCTCGTTTTTAAGAATTGTTTTTGTTTCGTATTCTTAAGCTACTTCGACGTCTTTTAATTATTCCATCTATTGCCATGCATAATGACAGTTCACCGTCAAGCCTGTCATAAGGCTTTCCGGATTTTTTTTACTTATTTCTGGATAGTCAGTCCTCTCGAAAGATATACGGCTCTCGACTAATGTGAGATCCATTTTTGAATTTACCAAATGGATTGGCTAAATAGGGTATGCGATCATTCCATACTTTATTTAATTTATTTCAAAAGTTTGCGCGTAATTGTAAAATTTTCACCAGAATGATTGACACTGTTTGGTTTTTATACCACAAACATGTCATCACCATACAATCTATGCCACTTCAATCGAAAATTGTTCTACAGTTGCGACTTGCCATAACATATTGGCCAAGCAACAACTTAATAGCCGCCACTCGGCCAACCAGCGTAACGACACGTGTTTGGTTTCCGATATCGTAAATTCCATGCTCCCAATAGCAATAATTAATAAAATAATAAGTGACCATAAGTGTTTATGTCGAGATAAATGCTTGTTGGCACTATGACAACCGTTAAGAAGTGCTTTCGTACCTGGCGTTGGGTAGGTGCGCCAGTTGGCATGTCATATGCAATGCTTTTGAAAACATTCCAGTTTGTGTAGGAATCAGGAGTTGCTTGGCTACCAACCGTAGATAAAAACCAAACCACAAATATTTTAAACAGAGGATGAAATTATTAATGTCTTTAAACATACGTTGTGCGATGTAGCTGTGACTCTTGTAAACATAAATTAATTCCAAAATATTGTTGCAGTACAAAAAAACGTTTGATAATTAAATGCCTTTCGTGCCTTTCTAAATTGCCTGAAACAATCTTTGGTATGTTCGCTTTTCTCCCAGCAAGGTGTGGAGGAAAATAAATTTGACTACAAACAGAGCAAAAATGATAAAATATGTAAACTTGCAACCCTTTCTTATCGCGCACGCTGACGGCGCTGGCAAACACTCATTTGAGACGGGCCTACAAACAGGGAGATAATGAAAAATGCCACAAATTTTTACACTGTATCATTAATCTTGGAAGCCAAGGGTGGAAAATTGTTTTTCATGGAAAGTCCACTGCGTTGGTACTTTTTAAAATTTTCAGCTATGGCAAACCTACTGAAAGTCGGTAGTCACCTTTGAAGCACGGAAAGCGATGTGATAATTTAAATTGAATTCTTATGAAGTATTATAAACTTCGTCCTGTGAACCTCTTTTTAAAAAAAATGTAAACATTTTTTTGTGACTTGCGTGTGTTATCTGCGTAAACATTTTCCCACTATTTCGTAAGTTAATTACACATAAAGCAACAACCGATTGGTTGCAATGCAAAAGGAAATTCAAAATATACCATCTCGCAATAACTCATCATTGAATTCAATCCACTTACTCTCTCGGTAGATAATCCTTCCGAACAGTCTCTGTTTGTACGAGGTTTTCGATGACGTTTTTGCCAAAACGCAATCGAACTGAACCGGAACTACCAAGTTGAGCTATATAATGGCAACAACGAATCGCGCGACATCCGAATGAAAACTGGGACCTCGGGAAGCATGGACCTTCATTCCGTCTAGATGAAAATGTATCGATCGCCATGGCCAATGGCTGCCTCCGTGGAACGAACTCCACCTTGAAAGCGGTATCGTGTATTGCAGCATCCGTGGCGAAGGTTTAGCCGTTGCTTAAAGCAATCCCCAATCGGTACACCGAAGTTTATACCCAAGAGTGCCATTCTTGGGCAGGAATGTGACCCCATTACGAGCGCTCGCGATATTGTGCCAGCAGCGTAGGCCATTGCGTTTGGCTCAATAATTGAAGCAGCACCGGTTTGCACCAGAGCAAATACAGCGTTACGAGCTAATCAATATAATAGTATAATGAATTATTCCTCTAATTAATAGACGGGAGCAAACACATTCAAAAGCACAGACTGGGAGAAATTGGGAGGAATGAATGGGAACACGCTGGGTCGTCTTGTATGCCGGATGATTGCAATTTTCGAAATAGTTTGCCACCCAGCGACGACGTCCGGGGAAATATTGTAGCCCAGGTTTGCCCATATCCGGTGGATGGGTTGGTGGATCGATAGTATTGTCCGCCGGAATGGTGGTGGCGCAATCGGGCTCGGAATGTGGCTGTTCGTTCATCGAGCGGCTCAAAAGCTCCGTGGCGACAAGGGCGTTAATGTGTTTGTGTTGTTAAGCGGTGTGCAATCGGCGCGTAATTGGGCCATAATCGTCAAGCTGCCGATAAATTCCCGGCTAAGCGTTTTCGTAACGCTTCGGCCATGTACGGTTAGAAATCAGTATTAATAGGAAATCCCTTTACTCAGTTTCATAGAATTGCACCAAATACGGAAATTAGGCAACAAAATATATAGGAAAATAGAGAATAAATGCTTCATGTTTCTAATTGCCATTATGATTGGTGTTCTGCAGTACAATGCATGTCCAATTACCCAGAAAATAGAATATAGTATATAGAAAACAAATATTGTGTACGTTTTTATACGATAATTCTGTTTAAAAACTGCACTGTATGTAATAACTATTTAAATACTTGTATTAATTGTTGTGTTTGGAACACGCCTCAACGTTCAAAGCACATCACAAAAACTAGACACACGGCAGATTGTAAGATCAATGAAGTGGTAAAGCAGTGAAGGTAAAATTAAAATGCCACCACAGGAGCATAAATAGGTCTAACGGCTAACCGGTCTAGGTAGATAGGTCACCGGTGAATAAAACCATTGCAAAGAAAAGGGTTCATGAAAGCGATGCACGAAAAGAAACCAGGCTAGTGCCTTCGGGAGCAAAGGAAAAAAGGAAACCCCATTCCTGCCAGCTTCCACCGCCTGTCAGCCAGCCAGCAGCAAGGGTTGAAGTTTCCGTCGCATCAACCTCCACCCTGCGGGAAAGGGCTTCGAGATGTGGATCTAAATGAATCCATTATTTATACTATCACTCTCCATTTTGCTGCCCCAAATAGCCTGTACCGGATCGGGTGGTTTTCTCCGATGACTTTCCTCGGCTAGAGGTGATCTGGTTATCATAGCACCGTGCAAGCGTACGACTTACGAAGAGAAAGGGTGAGTGGTTTGGCTGTTTTTTGCATGGCCTCTGGCCTTTGCTAGGAAATCACTGAATGACCTACAATCCTGTGATTATCCAGGCACCTTTTGGTCTACATTGAACTATACGAATGGGCTCCCGGATTCATAGAAAAGGAAAAAGGTTAACCCGAGGGTCGACGGATTCGGGAAAAGGATGAGTGATAATCTTACTCTGTTAGCTCGTAAACTCCACCATATGTGGCCGAGGTGAGTGAGTTTATTTTATAGCGAGTGGCTCAACAGAATTAGATTATTTTTTTATAAACGTAAATGGAGAATGGTTGTAGAAATGAATCCTAGATGATTTAGTCCGTTCGATGCTAAAAAAATCGTTTTTTATGAGAAACAAATATTTCTCGAATGTGCAAACAACATTATCATCACCCTTCGTTTTGGAAATCTCTTGATCTTCTTCACATATCCGATACTTGATATGCTTATGATAGAACGGAAAAGTTTGTCCAACTCGTCGGTTTATCTTCGGTTGTGTTTTTACACTCACCTGCTGTCAATTCCAATAAAGAGTGTTACTCAATCGGCTTATCAAACTGTATTAAAAGTTTCCTAGTTTTCTTATCTCTTTTCTTTCTGTTTCTTGCCCCACGGTACGTACCTTCCGCTATATCCAAAGACTCCGCAATCTCGGCTATTTATGGCTGCGAACGATGGGCATTTTGCGAAAGAGGTAAGGCGCATAAAGCATGCGAACATCGACGGACAAACTAATCCTGGCCTGTGCGTTCCCTCGAAAGTGGGGTTTTGCGGTAGAAGAAAACTTCTTTCATCAGATATTTCAAAAACATATCGTAGACAACAACACAGGAAGCAAATGTGGTTGGAAAAAGGTTGAGTGCTGGCACTGGCTTGCAAGGTCCGCTCATGACCACCGCTTCCTGCCAGTCGTAAACAACCATTTTGTCAGACAGATTTTGGTCAAGGGTTGTACCGATGAATTTTCTTTTCCATTTCGGTCCATCCTAATCCTTACCGTACATATCTCCCACGGCGCGGTTCATTCGGCATTCGATATCTATCCTACTCAGGGGAAAACCACCGACAACCCAGTGGTAGGCGCTCGATCTTTTATCCGCTTTGTGGGGAATTAATCTTCCAAATCGTTCCCAAATGCGTCCCTGGAACGCTCGACGGAGCTTCAGCCGTAGGACCCTACCAGCTTCGAAGATATGGAAAGACTTTGATTTTCCATCCTCCGACAAAATCTCTGACAAAACCAAAATGTAGTTGTGACTAGGAAAATCTGATATGAAAACCAGGCCGACGAGTTTCCATCCGCTTTAGGTCATATTTTCATTATTCTACAGAAGAAATTGAGGTGGTAGGGGCACTGACCAACGCTAATGTCTCACCCAAAAACTTTATTTACAAAGTGTATCGTCGATGCTGAACAGCAAACGCATCCACACATACCCGCACTAGGTGTCCCAAAAACATTTAAGCTCGTATAAATCTTTGCAATAAATCAGCAGAACCCTTTCGGGTTGACCGGGTTTCCTCCACCACATGTTCCCGCCAGATCCCTTTTTCATACACCAGGGCGAGGAAACTATTATCAAAACTTACAAACAAACTGGCTTTTTTGTTGAAACTGCATGAATTTCAGTGAAATCTTACGCTCGACGTGGAAGGGCACTCTCTGAGACTGGAACAGTCGGCCAAACGCGAGCGAAAGAAAAACGAACCACAACCTTGGCGCTTTTCAGACGCCGTTTATCTGGAGAACAATCTCTGATAGGAGTTTTAATCGGTCGTATGTGGCTCACAACACACATCTTTTTCTTGGATTTAAGCCAAAGCTCGGCTACAGAATGTTAACAACGTGCTTTGCAATCTTGAAATTGTTGTGTCAATGTTTCTTTTTCACGTAGCAGTATATGAACGTAGGTCTTTACTATTCATGGTTTAATTCGTTCCAAAGATAAGCGGACAGATTGGGAATAAATATGTCAACAATCTACCTATCATTTCACGATAAAGAAAAAGATTCATGACAAAGCTATGTATTAAGTTTTCTGAGACTCATTGTTTGATAGCATAGACAAGCTGAAAATTAAATTTCCTCCCAAGAAGGCAAACTAGTTTATGGCAGCCATAAAGAAACTTTCGTCACTAGAATGGTTCTGAAAACGACCTTCTTTTAATTACCTTCAAACTCTACTTTCTAACGACTTAAATACCAACCAAATCGTTTTGGGAGCGAGGGAAAAACTATTGCGAACATTTTGAAACGACTACTTAATATGTTCCGCCAATTTGCTCATCGTCGTTGGTACTGGATGCGCGAACCGAACCCTGCTAGGGGGTTGTGTAAGCAAGCGTTTAATTCTTGTAATTATGCTTCACCAATTCCACAGAACCTAGCAGCAACGGTGCAGTGACCTAGCCGCTATGATCGAGTGGTAACACTGAACCAACACAACTGTGGTCGAGACTTTGAGTGGTTTGTTCTGTTTGAAACCTGGCAGTTGATGGTTTCTTTCAACCGGTCATTACAGTCTTCCCAGTTATTTTTTTCATCTGGCGTACACGGTTCGCCGGTGATCGCTAGAATGAAGGAAGTATCAGTGAATTCGCAAAATCCAACAGCCAACACGATGAACAAAGATTCGTCGGTTGAAATGGTTAACCTCAAACTAACTCTTTTCTCTCTCGTTTTGGACTCGAAGTGGTTCGTTCCGTTCGTATCTTCCCTTTTTTTCTTTAATTTAAACTCATAAAATATACATTTTTATGGACGGTCGTAAACATCTCACATAAGGTCCTTTTACGATGTCCTTACGCTGTTTGTTTCTTATTTCGCACTAGAATGGCTTTAAAATGTTTTGCCGTGCTCGTTACGTTTGATTTGCGAGTGCATGTTGAAGCGCTCCGGAAAATCCATGCGCCGCTGTAAGGCAAAGGGTACAATTCGTGAACTTTCAGGCGATCAACAGCACCATCCTTGCAAGTGGTTTCGTTTTTCGTGCG
>KE525161.1:8886-50093 GCA_000441895.2 Anopheles sinensis | reverse complement strand
GTTTGTCTTTGCCCGTTTCTTTCAGCCACGTGAAGCGCAATCTCATTGCGGATCTCATAAATCAAGGGAAGAATTTTTGCACATTTTATTACTGTATACCTGTATTCTTTTCCGGGCCCCAAGCTGCTGTGGGTTGGTGCAGCAGATTCCCAGACATGCGACGTTTGCACAAGGAAAATTGAATCACAGCATGCCAGAGAACCGTGCGGAATGTGGATCACCGGACGCGTACGCATTGGGCTTTTGATACAGAGGGGATTTTAAGATTCCTGACGAAAAATGTTTTCGGTAATTTATGCGCCTTGCAGCAGATGGTACCGTAACCTGACCCATAATCATTCGTTTACCGAACGATTCGATGAGTTAGAAATTTGAGAAAAAGATTTGTTGGCGGCATTTGTGAACACGTGGACGAGACTTTCGTTTAATTTTTTCACACTTTTGATTTCCATGACGAAAAGACTATTCCTGCTGATAAGTAGATGGCTTGTCTGTAACCCAGTATTGGATTAAATTGTTTATTCATAAGATTAAATTTCATCGTATCAGTTGTGTAAACTTGAACAAATAATACGCAAACAAATTAATCTGAATAATCAGTTTCAAGAATCAAAATTTAAAAAAAAACACAGCTTACATAAACTTGCCGGCTTTTCCAATAAAAATAAGGTGTGGAAAGTGATCATCAAATCAAAACCTTGATGTGCTTGAACATCTGACTCTATTCAGCTGACTCAATCTTGACACTTGAAAGAGAGAAAAAAGCAAGCTACGAAACCGTAAAGAGGGCGACACGAAACAAATGGTACTAACAAAATGGCCGAAACGATAAATCGCACCACGAAGTATTCGCATGAAAACGGCATCCTATCAAAAGACTACCGGGAAGGCGGGGATGCCATTCGAAGTGCTTGCAGCGCGCCCGAATGCCAATAGAAGAAAGTCAAAAGATCAGTATGGGTTCGTCCTCGGAATGTCTTTCGTGCCAAGGGTTAGGACGCCGTGTGCTTGAGCTGAGTATGTCGGAAACGCGCCCCAGCACAGAAACATTTGGTATGTGCGCCTTTTATGTTTATCACATAATTTTTCTTCAGGTACAAATTGTGCTGCGAGAAATCCTCTTCCCGGCCCCCGGTCGGCCGTCATTGCAGCGTATAGCGCGTCTGGCCGAGAAGACCACCAAGCAGCGGCTGCTCCGGTCGTTGTCGCATTCCTTGTTGTGCTTGTGGCCATAAATTTCAAATTGAAGCTGTCTCTTTCGTGTCCTTCGAAAAACTGTGAGCAATTCCTTCGCCCACGCGGTATACGTTCATTGTTGACTGAGCGAGGCAACGTGAATTGGCAGAAGATCCCTTAATGTTTGACAAAGCAACAGGATCACTAGAGGCATACGTTAAGAAAAAACTGATCACGCCATTTTCCACCCATTCCACACCCGCAAGCGACACAACGGTGCTTCATCGCTCCTACGGCCATCTTCATCGAATCGCTTTCGGATGTTTCCTTTTTTCTTGGAGACAATTTATTTTTCAACTCTGCAACGTCATGCAATATCAGTTTCGCCCGAACGGGTCTCCATGCACCGCCCAGCATCAACGCAACCCTCACACTGGCACCAACATGCCGGAAAGTGTTTCCCGAAAAAAAGGGCACATGAAGTGTCGGTAATTTCATACATGATTTAGCTATAAAGTTTATCGGGAAATTAATGCTCGCACGCTTTTCATTCGTAATACGCTTTTTTTCGTAACTCCCGGAAGCCCTTGTTGATGACGGTTCCCTCTCCCACCCACGGTAGCAATTTTCCATTTTCCACGCCAAGATTGTATTTATTCGATTTTTATTAAAATTATTTTCTTCGCTCGCTGGGCGCAGCATGCAGCTCTCGCGTGTCTGTGCTGCGTTTTGAATACCAATATTTGCAACCAGGCTCGTGCAACGGTTGTAACACGATAAGCTTCGATGTGCTCTTAGCAGTTTATGGCGTGTACGGCGACATTTTGGCATCGGGTTGGAGAAAAACGTGATGTTTTTCGAATTTTCCTTCGGCGATAATTTCCGATAGTGATCTAAACAATCAAGGCGATGCGTAACTTGGGAGGAGTCAAACAAGTGCTTCACATTAAAATGTTCAATCTAACGATACCGTACAGATTTTATAAGGATCGCGAAGGTAGGTTGCGCGAATAGCTTCGTCAACTGTAGGGGTTTTCATGCAATCTAATAAAAAACATCGGTGAAACCCATCAAACACTGGAAAAAAATCCGTGTTGTCCAAAAGGTCCCAAACGGATGTCTCAAATAATCAACTCAAACAAGCAAACACACTGGTCCAAAATCAACCGGTTTTCAAGGGGTGGCCCTTCAAGCATTATGGCCTTTCGCGTTCCGTTCGGCTTCCAACGTCAAAACAGCCGGGGTCCCGGTAGAGATTTTCTATCGCCGCTGGCCATATACGGACCAAAATTGTGCAGCGTCCCTTTTTCCAACTCACTAAACATTTCGCCTAGCGAGCTCTTCTGACTCGAGGCCGCAGAGCGCGCTTGGGCTTATTCAAAGCCCAGTGGGTGGTGTAGTTGTTTGTTTTGATTTTTCCACCGCCTGTTTCCTTCTCCCAATCAATCAGTGCTCGCAGAACGCTGCAAATACGTAAAAACAAAAACAGCGTGATTTTGTCGACCGGAAAAGTGAAAATCGTTTGTGTGTATGTGCTCTGGTGCGTTGCAGGTCAGCTTTGTTTTCATTTGTTTCAGCAGATCTGGCGATGTTTTCCCTGACGATCAGTTGACGAGCTAGCTTAAAAGATTCGCGTTTCAGAGCACACATACACACACAGTGCTCGGTGAAACGGTGAAGGTGATTTGAATTTGAAATCCGCTGGAGAAACAAAGGCAACAATTTGATTAGATTTTGATTTCACGTTTTCATTTTCTTGATTCTCTGCTGCCATGATTCACTTGTTTCATCCACTGATAGTTGACAAAAAAATAAATAAAACAACGCTCGACGAAGGTCGCAAACTTTTTCCCTCACTCAACTGTGACGGATTGTTGTTCTTTATGGTCAATTTGCGCGAGAACGGGCCGGTCGCAACATCGATGGCCAATGGGCGTATGATTTGCGCAGAATTATTTGTACGTTCCGTTCCGGTCCCGGCGCTTTTATCCGATTATGACATCACTTTCATCGGGGCCTTCGCCACCCTCCAAACCTCCGGCCGCAACGTTCGGCCTTTTCTGAAGCGAAATTTGATAACCGTTATTATCGATCAGCATGGTACTATACGACCGGGCGATGCATTTCCTGGGCAATATAGATTTGATTTGCTTTCCCTCCACTTCGGCCAACTCGACCCAGTTCGTGATTTTACACAAAAGGTTTCATGCAAAAAAAACCAGCATCGTACGTCTATTGATGGTTATCGATCAGACCGTTATGATTTCCCCCCCCGGCAGAATAAAACACGCTGACCCACTCGAAGCGCTGGCTAGCGGAATGGAAACATTTGCGATTCGTGGACACCCAAACCTATTCGTCTGTTTAATGAACTTCGTAGCATTACCGTCATCATCGACATCATTACAGATTACTTCGAATCTGTTTCCTTTATTTTATGAAAAACAAACAAATCTAATCCACCTCAAAGGTCCTGCGGCAAACTAGTGAAGGCTTTTTGATTGGATGATACTTGGGTTTCGGAAATTATTTTACTATCAGTCTTTGCATCTCTACCGTTCAATAATCCTAAGTGTATGTTTCATGTTGACCTGCTGTATCCTGTTATTGAGTACAGATATTTCAATCCGATATTTGAGGGTTAATATTTGACATGGTTGAATTCATCCTTATATGCTCGCGGTTGTGAAGGTTTCAACTTTATATGCACAATGCATAAAAGGGTGAGAAACATTTTTACTTCCACATCGTTATTGCTTTTTTGATGATTTTTTTATGATTTATGTGTAACATGCTCGGTGCACGCATAAACATAAATCGTATCTGAAAATAAAACCATGCCATAATGGTTTTTTATTCATATGTGAATCTGCCCGGCCATGCAACCGTAGGGGAAGTTGTTCGTGCTTTATTTTTAAGAGGATGCACAATGTGACACACCACAAATTGTGTAGTTTTGGAGAGCGTATTTATTTGTGTATCATTTGTTTTGAGATATTTTGTTTCGCCCTCTCTTTTTTTTCATACGATTTCACGCTCATATAGCTAAAACAAGAATCAGAATTTTTAATTTAATTTTTCTTGTAATCATTTTCATTATGTCAAAATTGTCCATTCGCACCAAACTTATACATTGTGTTTTGTATAAAGGATAAAATAAATTTTTTACTTCCTTTAAAATATATCCGATGTCATTGTTGTTGTGGGGTTTGTCTCGAAACGTCAGAAAGTGTCAGACAAGAAAATATTACGTCCCCTCAATAAAAGAACCCAAACAAACAACAAATATCTACCGCTTTCCGTACGGATCATTAACGCTACCACTATGGTGAGAGAAGAATTTAGATGCTTAGTAAAAGCAGCACCGGAACGAAGCACAAATCAAAAGTTATCAAATTAATTGTATCTCCCAGCATTGTTAATAGTTCACGCGCTGGTGTTGGGCTGTGGCGATAAACGCTACTTTTTTCCGTGCTTGGAGTAGCATTCACGAAAATTGTCAAATCCTATAAAATGCGGTTCGCCTGACTAATTCATCGATGAGCTATGACGGTAAAAGTGATAATAGCCTAGCTCAGCGAACAGGCCGGCTGAAACTGGGCTGAAGGTGGACATTGTAGGTGCTCGAGGAACGGTCGGTCGTGCTTTCTCGTTCGGGTCGATAAGTTTACCGTTGTGGTCCGTGTACTTTCAGAGTTTCTATGTTCTTTCTTATTTTTGCCCCTCTTTTATACCATTGATCCTAGGAGTGGTTAGGTAGGAAACAAGATAAAGCAGCCTAGGGTAATGAAAAGTCATTGTCAGGTTTCGGAAGGCAGGGTCGGCTAATAGGAAAATGCGGAAAGAGCAAAGTGGAAAGCAAGCAGGAACTGATTTATTATTTAATAAACGAGAGATTTGCTATCGTGCAGCGTTTACCACCCGGGGTATGCGTTCCTCGGCACCGAACTCCGCCTCCACTTCAACTGGGTGAAAACGGTTTCCCCAACTCACGCCCAATACTCGCCCGTCGGTCATTCAGCTCACCGGAAATTACCCGAAAAACTTTTACTTGCCGGTTATTTTCACGATCACCGTGAAACCATCACACAAAAACTGCGTTTGTTTTATGGGGTGGATTAGGGAACATAAAATTAACACATCGTTTTCTATAAAGCCTGTTGCGAGTCGTGGCCGAAGCAACGCAGGCGATTTTCGGTGCGATATAATCCCCAAACGGGGGGCCACCGTAGGTTTCTTGTTGGCCAGGGGTTGGGTTGGGGGTGGAGATCGACCTTTTAGCTCCTGAAGAGAAGCGCAGCTTAAAAACGGAAAAAGAAACAAATGAAGGAGAGAAACCATTTTACACCCAAGCCAATGATGGATAAGGATAACTTATACAGTTTCCTTAGAACATGGCAGACAGGTCATCGCCCACTTGCAAAAGTTGTTTGGGGCAAGAAACTAAAATAATGACGGTACTCAAAATCACCACCGTAAGATGTTGGGCACAGTGTATAGTGTAGTGTACAAGGAAGTACTCTCCATATTGGATGGTTCTAAGGTCAATCACGTAGGGTAACATCCCCATTTTCCTCAATTATTTAAAATAAATCATGATTACATCATTGCAGATAAAATTAAGTAGTATCTAACATTAGTTTTGAGTGCTAGAACTTGGTGTGATGACGGTTTTCTTTATTTTCATCGACCAACTTGATGCATTGCTAGTACCAAATAAATTACGTTCGTCTCCATTCGGAGCTAGCCCACTACACCCTTATTCAATTTCACTCGGTGCACATTAATTCAGCAAGGTATAAATGGTTCCCTGGGGAAATTATTGGCAGCAACACTTTGCACCGTTGCACAATCTATGTGACGGACCATCAGCTAGGCCGTGACTTGCTTGCCGTTTGTTGCAATTAATTAAAACTACCTAACATGGCGTTGCTTTGCTTCATCCAACTGCACTTGCACCTTGTCGGTAATCGACCTACCTTCTGCGCAGGGCAGTTAAACGCTTCGAAAACCCTTCCTTCCATCCAAAAACGTGCAGCCGAGCCTAGCGACGGTCATGGGTCCGGTGCAAATTCTGCCTGTAGCCTTATTCCGCCGTACTCAAATGAAGCATCATGGGAATACTACAAAATTTTGACTGACCCGGCCGTTGTCTGTCGATGTCGCTGGAAATCCAACCAACCGGGATACTACGCATCACCGAGATCCGTTACGAACCAGAACACGCTTTTGCCCGCCGTTCAGTACTTTCATCGATTCACGGCCTTTTTTGAGACTTAAATGATTCTCGCTGGCGTACTTGCATCCACCGACCAGCGATCGATTCGAAGCGACGTCAATCAAACCGTTACTTGTTACCGAGCGTTGCCAGACGAATATCGACGGCGCGGATATTGTTGATGACACTGATGATTGCCGACGGGCAGGTTAATGATGAGCGCTGAGTTTTCGCATGTCAGAATGAGGCCAACTGAATGAAGATTCACATGGACGGAACCATTTCGACAAGCGACCTATCTGAGCTTTTCACATGCTTTACCACCCTGTTTATTTCAATTTGCCCTCAGAAAACGGGGTCTGGTTGGGATATATTTGAATGTAGTTTACGTGTTGCCTAGAGGGCTTATTGATGTTGGTTTTTGATTGTCACTTTCAATCTTTTCAAATATAATATTTTGACTCATTACTTGCTCAAGATGTTATTTCACTATCTATTGTGCTTGGGTTAAGTTTTACCTAAGATCAATTTGAATTTTACTACCTTGGGTTCAACCAATTTTATTTTTCAATGCCGTCTATTTGTCAAATGGAGGCGCCCAGTTGCTCACTCATAGCCCATCGTTGTTTGTCTATTTAATTTATATTTCTTATTTGCGTAAAGTGACTAGCTTTTTCACTGACTACTTCACAGTTGAACTTTTTGCAGCTACTCTAGAGAACTTAAAACAAGAACAACCTGCAAACCGAACTATTTTAATTCTTTTTCTGGTAATTAAAAAACGTATCACTTCCTTCAAGTAAAATATGTTGAATCCATAAGAAACCGGAATATTTTTAATCTTGATTGATTTTATATGTTGCTGAAACTAAAATCAAAGAAAATTGAATGAACAACCCAGGGTAGTAAAACTTTTCATCAATCGTTTTTCGCGTTTCTGTAGCCGACGCTCGATAGTCAAATGTTCGACGGATCGAGTGTGAAAAACTCCGCAAACAAGGGTCAGGATGGTGCGAATGATTGATTTCCCGCAACACATCACACAGTCGCACAGTCTCCGTTGCCCATCGTCGGTTCGATCATTCTATGGTTTTTTTCCTTGTGGGTCAAAAGGTGGCAAAAAAGAAAACTTCCCGCTTGCTAGACACTTTCCGCTTTCAAAATGCTAATGATTTCGTCCCGACATCATCGTCATTTCCCTTCAGTTGTACAAGTTTGAGAGCTTTATCGATACAGCATGGGGTAAAACAGACTCACACACACACTCGGATGCATGCATGCGCGTAGACACGTGTAACGGCAGCGGTCCTGTTGATTTTGCCCACATTTTTCACATGCAAATCAAGGCTCTTTGGGGTTATATTCTTTCACTTTTTTATTGATATATTCGACGGTTCAGCTGGAGTCTGTCGATGTGTTCCGTCTGCACCGCTTAACACTGTGCGGTCTTCGATCTCCTGGATATATGGTTTGTTACGGTGCCAGTTAAGTGGATTTTCTATCGCTGCAATCTCACCCAGGCTGGGCGAGTGGATTATGGTGAGCGAGTGGATGTCGATTTATGTAAATAAAGTGCCCAACGATGAATGAAGCAGAGCAATTCTTCTGTGCTTGGCCCAGTGAGACTTTTCGTTATAAATTGGTTGGTTGATTTCAATAAAACATAATACTTTTGCATGAGTGCCCTACACAAATAAGATTCAGTATGTTTTATTCTTTATTTAATGATTAATACGTTCATTTTTTTCCATACGCGGATTTTTATTTTAAACATACAGACTTCTAGAAGATATCTAACTTTCGCAATGCTTTATGTTCCCATTGTCCCATTCAAGCACAATTTGTACCTTAACCCATGCTCGATACGCGCAGTAATTTGTCTAAGACAAGCATCGATGATTTATTGAACCGCAGCGGGTAAATTGAATCACGACATATTAGTCGATCGTAATAAGTAATCTATTTACTATTGTTCTCGCCCCGCGTACGAATTGAGGCATATTACTGCTCGGAACAACGATCATAAATATAGTACGCCGCGATCCTGAGTGCTGCGAACGGTAACGTGCTGTTTGTGATGTTTACGCTGTGGACACCGGAAAGGAACGAATGATTTATGGTGTCCTTTGCTGCGACCGCGTTACCCGTCGGCAACCGGACGTCCTAGCTCGAGCCGCCATTAATCAAACCGCGGGAGCTTCTCTCTGGCTTAGTATGGCTCAAAGCACTTTTTGTATCCCAAAGCCGCACGGGAGCAACAGTTTTTGGAGGCAATATTCCTTGAGCAACCATTAACATGCCGTCACCTGTGCAGCTCTAAAAAGACAGGGGCATCTGGGAGACAGGGTGGGCTTGATTAAATTTTCCACCTATGATCGAACACTTCACGAGCAGTGAAGTGTATCCTTGAGCAAAGTTGGACTAAAATTATCCATCCATCGTATAAGATAACCAAAGTAATTTCAATTTACTTCTTTCATTAACGTCCCTCAATCATCTCACGTTCCGATATTTATCGTTTGTGTATAATCTTTGATATGTATTGCTTACTAGTCGTTATGGATCAACGAGAGTTGATATTTGATGTTTGTTGCAAAGTGTTTAACAGACTCTAATTTAGGCACGATAAGAGCAGTTAAAACAATTAATTCTTTCGTTGTTAATTATAATGAGAGCAAAAGAGATAGTATTTAACTAAAAAATACCTTTAAAAATTTATCATCATATGAGATTAAATATAAATTTTCCTTCTATTTCCTTTTCAGGTAAACAAACAAAAATATTGCACCTATGGCATAAACAAACAAAACGGTATGAATAATAATTTTTGCGTAACTTGTGGCACCCAGATGTCGTACAATTATAACCCCAATTATTTCAAATTATTTCTAAATGTCTTAGTTTAATTTTAATCTGCTAGTTCTTACTATTCTGCTAGTCTTTACTGATTCTTAGAATGCCATTATCAAGCGTGATAATAGCTACAGTGGCGTTAGCGAGGACGCGGTCATGCAGTCTAATATTTGGCATTAGATTCAAATGTTAACTGTAAGACTGTGTCTTTGAAAGCGTTGTATCGTCTAGCTGAGTGCAAGCAATTACCTTCATTCTATGCCATAACTGGTGCGAGGATAAAATAGCTAATTATTCTACTAACTGCTCGCTTCCGGTTCAACCGCTTTTACGAGCGGTAAGGAACTTGATTTTGTTTTCCGTTATCGATCATGGTTTTCTGCACATCCCAAAGACCGCGTGTGTTTATAGCCACAGTAAATACAATAATAATCTACAGCATCAGCTTCTTATCCATTCGGCTCAATCTTGGAACTTCCCTGATTTCAAATGAAACCCTATGCAATATCTGGCATCGCGAAATTCGTTGCCCTACGACTTTGTGCGCACCACATTAAATCACTAAGTGTGCTTGTACTTGCCACGGAGCACTCAATCGTTCGGCGAAATACGCACACCATTTGATGCCATCGTAAAGTGGCTGGATGGCAAATTGTAGTCATTTCGCTCAAAACTCCTCCCATGGCGAAGGTGAACGGAATCGAAGTCGATGCAAAGTTTCGTCTGTGCATTCAAATGGGGAAATCTCTGATCGTAACCGCGAAGCGAGGGTTGTAAATTACATTGTTTTATTGTTCAAAATTTAACGCCTGGCCATCAATTAGGATGGATGTAGAAAGTTATGATACAAGTTTGATCGCCCCAGTTTTATTGTTGTGTGTTTCATTGGAACACATTTCTTAATGTACATAAATTGATACGAACAATAGAATTATTTTTGAATTTGATGCGAAAATATCTTTGATACTGTATGCTGTACAAAAACGAATTGTTACCCTCCCAAATGTAAGTCCCCCATTGTGTCTTGGCTAAAGTAGATCAAATCTCCTGAACATGGTTTCAGAGAAATTTCAATGTGTATCGGGAAAACTGTATCCTTTTTAAAGTTGAAGTCCTTGAATATAGAGGGCGCTTCAAATAGTACACCCAAAAGCTTCTACAAGGAGCATACAACATCGTATGTTCGTAAGTCGAACTGAAAAGCAAATACTAAAAGCTCGTTTGCCAAATTGTACCCCAGTCTTGGATAAAGCTGTTCGAAAGCTTGTATCAAGAATATGGGTTGATAATATTATAGGAAAATTCTAAAAAGCTTTCCACCATTCTCTCAGCGTGAGTGCCAGTCAACGCGACGTGTTCAATGAGTTCCCCCGGGATGAGCTTCACAGTAAACAGACTCCATGGCAATGTTTGTTATCATCAGCGTTTCAGTTCAATGATAGCACCCGCAGATGAAACGTATCCTCCGTCCTGATGAGGAGCGCTTTTGCTTTAGAGTCGGGTTCGTGAGCTCGTTTCATCTTCTTTTCGTTCTTTGAAATCGTCGGTGCTTATTTCGGTCGGATAAGGTTGTGCAAACAGCATCGTAGTGCATCAGGGCAATCATCTAATTGAGCAAATATTTTAAATGCTAAAGTGCGGTAGTCTGTATTGTGCTGTGTTTCTTCAAATTGGAACATTTTGATTCCATATAAGAGTGAAAGTGTTTTACATACCTGGGAATTACTGTGCTTTAAATTATTAATGCCACGCATAAGCAGCACGATGGTGGTGTAAAGGATCATTAATTTTGAAGTGTAAAAAGCCATCATTATTACCCCTTCATTCTTCGCGGAGCATGTGGATACCCAAACGGATTACTTCATGAAGAACCGGAGGCTGCAAACGAACAAACTTCATGAATTATGCTATTTGGATTTTCAATTAAACTTAATAAAGTAAGCATCCATTACTCCCTCTCTCTTTCGTGACAATGTTTTTCGAAAACAATTTCTAGCCTTGCTTCCCAACCCACAACAAAGTTATTGTTTTTTGTACGACTGGAAAAGTTAAAAACAAGAGATTGGTTTCAGAATCCATCTTATCCGTTGGCCTGTGAAGCCTATGGCAATATGATGATCCAAACCTTTTCATACCCTACTTAACATCAGGGTACAATACGTGTAACGTTGGAAACATTCCAAAGAAATATTGTTGAAAACGACCTTGTTTTGTGATATGATATGTTGCAAATGTCGTGTGGGGTTGTAGCTTTTCATTTATCAACAGATATCCTTAGGCAGTCATGGTTCAACTCAGTTAGTTCTTTCTCTCACGAATACAGACTGAAATTCCTTCAATTGAACAGTTGAAAACTGTTCAATTCTACCATGCGAATTAGCCATATTTCACGAGTTTTATCGCACACTATCAAAAAACGGTGGTTACACGAAACCACGTAGTTAACGCTAGAGCAACATCCACCTGTTATGTTCATAAGATGTTTTCACAACACAGTACGGCAGGTCGTTGACTTGAGGGAGTGCGAAATCCTCTTTCCGGTGGATTCTGAAACCATAAAAGAGACACATTATTTATCACTGTCATGCATCGCAACATGCGCCTTGTAAGGCGGTAGCTCAAGTGTTGAAACGAATCTGTGTTATTTTGGCTTGCAACGTACATTGAAGAAAACCATCGTTTGTACACTCGTTCAAAAGCTTCTGCTAGAGTTCATGTTTCATTTGCGAGATATATAGTTTGTCAAATTTATGAGGCGTGGTAAAGTATCGTTTATGATGGTACTGTTCCAAAAATATTACTATTTTTGGTCAAATAAAATTATCTGTTTTACTAGGAGCCGTACCCTGGTCCGTTACACAGCCTGTTTCCATTCATATTCTACCATATTTCATTCCGAGTACTTTACGGCAAAAGTGAAGAAACGGATATGAATTAGAGCTAATAAGAAAATATGATAGTACATATTTCCGGTTCTGTAAAATTTCTCTTCAGTACTCCCTGCCCTTCTCTTTTTTTCTCTGGTGAGGGAAATATCACTTCTTATAAGCGTCATCGAAATTGAATAGCCTTTACGTTTAACCATGAATAACTGGTTCGCGAACAGTTGAAGCATCCCTTTGTCTGGTGAGCCATCGTGACTCATGAGCTCAAAGTGGTACTCATAAATATTCATGGTGTAAATTAGCACGACATGCATCATTCGCTAGGTCTCGTACTGCATATTTTTCTTTATTTTTTTTTTGTCTCCCTTTAACATACTTACTCAACATCCCCATAGTGGTGGGCTAACGCTTTTAAACGAAAACTTATGCCCCGTCATCTTTCTCCTATGGTTCCGCTATGAGATGATACCATTTTTCTCTCTTTGTCGCTATAGAAGAAGCTTCAAAGGGCCGTGCGTTTTACGTTCATTTTTCTTTGCAAGTCCGTGTAGCAAGTAGTAAGATTACTTGCAGTAAGTTCCCTATTTAAGCTCATGCCAAGCGAGTATGGATATGAAAAGGGTAAAGATGATCTCACTTTCGGGTTGGAAAATATGTATTAAGAAAACTATTCTCACTTACCTGTTTCTTTTCAGTTCTAGTTAAGCTAAGCGAACATTAAAGAGAGAGAGTGTTAGTTAAACGTGATGTAGTACTTTTCCGTTAAACGAGAGATATTCATCTATTCATAACTTTGAAGAATACTTGCAAGGAAGTCGGCATTCAACCCAACCTTGTGTTATATGAGTTTCCATGCTAACGATTTTCGTTTTGTTTTAAGTTCCTCGCTGATGACATGTGGGCTAAACTTTGAATCGATTTGAGTTGGTAAAAGTTTCGACATTTACAGCGGCCTAATCTCTATTTATATGCGCAGAGGGACCGAGGAGGTGAAATGATGTACGAGCCAATGTGCCATACCATGCGGGTGCTGCGAGAAAGTTACCGCACTTGAACGTGGTAATCCACCCGGCCGGAGAGGGGACGTATTATGATATTTTGATGGCATAGCTGGATTTTTTTTATAGACGTAAAATCTCACCAGGGAACGTGCGTAAAGTTCGTAGACGTTTCGCTCGAGGCAATCGGTGTCGTTTATACTAGGAATGCTTTTTCGCACAGGGTCCCTGGAATGGCGTCCCTGGGCTTAGCAGCAGTGAAATAACTTTCATTTGGTTAAATAAACGATCAACCAACGGGAATGTGATCATTTGGCTTTGCCGGAAAAGGGATTCTATGGGAAAAATCATACGTTTTATTTTGCATACCTGTGTGGGCCTTTTCGGATTTTTCACTCTATGAGTACCTGTGACATATCTGTTTTTGTATGTGTGGGTGTGTCCGGTAAACTTTTAAAGGACACTCCATCAGTGTGATGACGCGAAACAGTTACCAAACGCGATGAGCATAAAAGCACCTATATTGAAAAGCTTTTTATTCATGCTTTTGCAATTCCGTTTCAACTTCATTCAATTTTCATGCCATTCGTTAGCTGATCTATGCATTGGACATTTTGCGTGCTTTTCAATCCGGTGAAATGTTTAACATAATCCAATTAAAAAGCAAAATGATCAAACGGCAAGCATTGCTCATGACATGATCAGTTTTTAAGGTGGCGTGTAGTTTATCCATAAAATATTGGATAGCTTGTATTTTTATAGATATTATAAATTCAGCGTCATATATATTTCAGTTTTCAAGAATATAATAATATGAGATTTAATTAAAATGTTTCATCAAGTGGACACTCGTAATAAATCTTCATTAAATAATTTTTGATGAAAAGAACCCATAATGGCACTACCGCTATTGCATACAGAATTCGATCGCTTCATTTCATTCACCGTGGGTATTCTCGTACGCGTAGCCGTACATATTCGCGGTGGTTGCTTGTATGAGATACACAATCCCACAAGTGCTTGTTGCTTCTGGTGATTGGCTGTCAATTAATGTTTGGTGAATAACGTAGCGCATTATTTCGATTGGTGACAGTCGCCAATTTGCTGCATCAGCGCATCGCAAAATTCACGGACAATCAATAGCTTATCAACCTATGGGACCGAAACGGAAGCCGGTGATGATTACGGTGCTTCGCTCCGGTGTCTGCTCCGCTTCGTTGGAATAGAAATTCGTTCGACTAATGAGGGACAGCATCATAATGTTAGGCACAGGGAAAACATGCACACGATAATTACCTCTGGGCGTGATGGAAATGGAATCGCCAACACAGCTTCACATGAAGTTAGCACGACAACAGCCAATATTAATACAGTCGCATAGTTTTGTTATTTACGTGTTCAACTGCACATTTTTCTCTTAACACTAAGTAGCCAGACACAAAACTGAAAGTATCGTACTGTGATGGAAGAATGAATGTTGTAAAGACCCCATCTGTGCATTAAACTCATGTTTTTGCTTTGACTTATTCTTTAAGTAACTTTTTCACTTTAAAGAGCATCATCAAATATGCTGTGTTGGAGTCTTGGCAAACAATCTCTTTTCAAATAGAGATCTGAGTGCTTATTATAATGAAAGTGAACCAGCACTGCACAGAAAGTGACTACGAAGAACAAACATTCATACAACTGAACTCGGGCGCCGAGTGTACCCGGCTTTGCTTTGATTCAAACGGTGGGAAGCGTGATAATATTTACCAAGTGCTGTGAATGCGCATGAAAATATTCTTTTCCTAATAACGATAGTAGCTAACGTCCGGTAGGCTATAGGATGTGGGTTTGAAGCAAGCTATTTCCTTTGCTCATACTCCATGCTGGCATTTACATCTTCCGGAAAGATAAATCGCCAACGACTCTGTGAATGCGCTCGCAGCCAAGTGTGATTTGGTAGTGTTCACTATATTTACGTAGGTGCACTATCCAGAACAAAATTACCGCTGTGTGTTGGAGAGTATAAATTTCAAAGAAGATAATTTAGCGATATGCAGAGAGGTCCAACACACTTCCCTATAGCATGGAAGTTGGCACTGCTGTATCAGTAAACATTATTAAAGGATTTTTAAAGAGCATATGTCAATTCCGTATGGTAGTCTTATATACTCCAAATACATTAAACTTCGTGAAAGGACCTTTGTTTTGTTTCTCTGCTGATTCTCCTGTTGGGCATATTATTCGCTTCTCGTAGAACGTAAATTTACCGCGCTTAGCTCATATCTGTGAGTGCCGGTTCGCTGCACTAATCGACCGCTAACAGCCTGACCGCCGACCAATGATATTTTCCCAGCATTCACCACTTAGCTACGACGCTGCCCGAAACACTGCCCATCTGGTTGCAAAGTTTTGCTTCGAAATCGCTAGGGCGACACAAATCTCCCATCGTGACCCCACATTATTACGGGTAACCTTCGGTACCAGTGGAAGCTTTGCCGAACTTCTGTTCGGGCGCTCGTTAACAGTTCTTGTGATTAATTTCACTCATTATCTTTTACTTTCCGGCGCTCCGTCATGTCGGGGAAAGACGCTTGTTTCGCAACTACGAACACACAACTGGGACTAGTGCAGAAAATGAAATATGTTCCATTCAAAGTGCGGCGCTGTGTATAAGAGCGCCTAGAGCACTATATAAAGAAAATTTTCTTGCCTGGTCCGTGAGTTTATCCCGTCACTCTCCGCGAAGTTGCGGTTTCCAGAAGATTTGTCTTCAACTTACTTACGTTTCATTTCTAATTAATATACGCGCCGGAGCAAATGGAGAGAGAAACAAATAATCAATTGTTAACAATTTATCCGAATAAGATGTTCCAATTATCACATTGTTAAATGTATGCTTTTTTTAGAAGATTATTTTTTTCGAATCTGAAATTTATATTTGGTTCAGTTTTTAATGAACATTACAACCAAAAATTTGGTATAGTATGACCGTGAGTACTTCCACTATGAGTCCAACCAAATATCCTAGCTTTAAACCATCAAGATAAAACTAATGGAGAGGCGGAATAAAGTACTGTTCCAGCGAAATTTATTTTGAAGCGAAAAGAAAATGAAAATTCATCTCAAACGAGATTTTCAGTAACATGGCCGACAGACCGCATTATCCTTCATCATGATAATGAACCTAATATATTTTTCGCAGTTGGCCAGAACCAGAGGCGAATTATTTTTTACACGCATTGCATCATCTGAATGCAAAATGTAAGAGGAAAATGAAAAAAAGGTGATAGAAAAACCCTGTCTCTTTCATTAATTCGGTTCATTTAACCAGGGTAAGTGCAGGATTATTGCTATTTGTGCATATACCAAAAACACTACGAGTAACTTTTTTCATGCCATATATGCAATTTAAATATGGTTGCATTGAGTGCTTCATAGAGAACGTTCTGCTACTGTTGGCAACGTGAAATACGGAGAAATTTCGCCTTTTTAGTGTTGCCAAAAATCTGGTTGTGTTTCATTTAATTTTCTACTTCAATAAGTTGTACATAAAAATGATAAAAGGCTGCAGTAGCCAATGTCATTGTATAGAATATTAAAATTTCAAAAAATTAAGGGTACTTAAGGGTACTTAATGTATGAATATTAATGTAGAATTTAAGGGTACTTAATGTATGAATATTATCAATTCCACGCTTCAGATGGCTAATGCTTGAAAATGTGTGTTGCTGTAGAAAAGTCGTAGTACGATGGAGGCGCCTGGTGGTTGGAGACGCCCAGTGCAAGCACTTGGTGGAGACGCCTGGTGAATCATTCAAGCTTCAGCTTGCTCGGTTTTTGGGCTGTAGAGCTTGAAGACAATCGGTTTGACTTCCCCTTTCGTGAACTTTCAACCAGAAATCATGAATAACTTACCAAAAACACCAGCAAAACGGCAACCACATGTTTCGATTTTTCGGCAGCGCAAAAAACTTTTTCAATCAGCCATTGTTTTGGTGGTGACATTAAATTCTCCAGGCACCCACTCCGACCGGTTTTTTGGCTACTTTTTTTTGCTTCTGCGGCTTTCTGAACCGTGGATAACTCCAGTTCGTTACCGCCGTAAATCAGCTTGAGACTGACAGCAAAGAGAGCGCTGAAAAGAAACACATCACAAAGTAGAAGGGAAAAAAAACTGAACACCATTCCTCCCAGACCGGCAACAGCTTGACCGGGCTTGAATTTTGTTCAAGTTGCAGTACACTTTTTGGCATGTGCTGCTATAATTTATGGTAGTGCGACAAAATACCACCGACCAGTGGCACTCCCACAAGTGGGGCGGTTTTGTAACTATACGCCGCTGTAAATCATTCCAATACGCATCGTTTAACCATACATTTCATTGGTTTGTAGCAAAACTTCCACTATTCACGTTTCGCATGAATAACTGATCTGCTTTCGGTTCGAATTTCCTTTCGACGTAGCTTTTAAAATTCATCGCGTCAGTATATCGTCAGTATGTTGTCGTTTTCCGAAAGTTGCTCAAACTGTGGCACGATGTCGGCGGGCGCTGGTTTGTGTAACATGTGCCGCTCTCTGCGCTTATAAGGTCTGGTTACAATGTGTTCTTTCATTGATTATAAATTGACATCGACCTGCTAGAGGGCACGCATAATATGAACAGCTCAAACAGTGTCACAGGCAGGCAAAATTGCTACCTTCTGCTAACACAAGCACCGCAAGGAGGAAAACTTGCGGTACTCGTTCTCACCACAACTGCCAGTGCATGTTGAAATTTCTTCAGAAAGAAGGAGGAGTCCTTGTGACATCGATTAGGAGCGGCTCGAGTTTTGCTGTCGGCACTTCGAGCAGATTTATGCTACCGATAAAATGTATCTTTTCGCAACGTGAGGCTTTTCGAAGTGCTCACCAGCCGGCTTTCTGCAAGAAGCGGGAAGAAGCTTGAAGGCTTCTTTATGATTGCGACCTCTTCTGGAGCAAATTTACACTCTTGCTGTTGTCACACCGTTCTGGTAGAATGGTTTCAACGGGCGAACTTGAAAGCAGATGGTAGACAGAATGGATAAGTACCCAAGCCACTTATCATACCATACATAGGAGCATGTGGGACAGAGGAAGCGCATGCATGGAACATAGATGTAAATACCTTTGTAATCCATGAAGTTTATGGCAGTGCACATTCCCTTGAACTTTGTCAACTGTTTATGACATATTTTCGAATCAGTAAGAAGTAACAGGGCTAGGCAAACCTGTTTTGGTGCAATGTTCTAGCAGGAAGAAACAGATTGCTGAACATTATTGTGTCTATAATCAAGAAGTTCCGGGTCTGTTGCATTTCACATTGCAATTTTAGTCTCTACCACTCGGGTTTTTTTTTAGTTGAAATCACACTTAGTTTTGCAGCTTACCTGAAAAGAATCGTTTTATATGTTGAATGCGTTGTTTTTGATATGTTTTATGTTAATTGTTGTTAGTAAAAATGAGATATATAAGTACTATTATTGGAAGCACCACTACATGTTTATTGGAAATCATTGACATACTAAACTTTTGCAACATGGCTGCAAAACTAGTCCTGGAATTTGAGTGCGCCTGAATTAAAAGCGCCTTGAGGTAAAATACCAATTCATAAGTTTTGAACCTGTATAAGCAAAATTTTTCATGCTATCTCTTTCACAAAAACATGAATCTAAAAATGTTTTTTAGTAAACTGCCCCGGAGCCATGATTGTGAATGATGCAATTTATTTAATCGCCATAAAAAAACGCCTAACTTTAGTTCACATTTAGCCTACATTCACATCATTCCATGTTGCACGTGTCATTTTCTTAATCACAGATCCCATGGACTTGATAAGATCACAACTATGATTGTCGAATAAAATATACTGTTTGTCCCATGCCCTCGGTATAGCACACACTTCTAGCCCACTGGAAAAGGAGTAGGTTGCAATTTTCGATTCCGTTTTCCCCGGTAATCCCGCTTACTCTATCATCCGTATTGCAGTGGCAAGTAAGCTGATCCGACGGCGTGCTATTTGTTGATAAAGAAAATGCTTCTCTCAGCCAATGGAATTGAATTCCTAAGATTGTTATTTTACGCTACCGTTGCTTCTGGAAAGTGCAGATCTGATGCAGATGTTCGATAATGCAGCAGGTAGCCTACATGACAACAACCGCGATGCAGAATGGTTGCGATGGTATCGATTGTGGAATCGAGGCCGGAATCCATTCGTATGTTATTTGTCAGCAGTTTCATTTCTTGTTGCATAACAAGGAAGGTATCGGCGTTCGAAACTTAAGCTAGCAGGTTTAAGTAGGTTAGGTCAACCCGGCAACGATTGTTAGTAAGAACCGGCCGAAGTAGGTTAGGCCAACCCGGCAGCGATTGTTTGTAAGAACCGGCCGATGTTATTCTTCCGGCAAAGACAATTAACTAGGTAAGCTGGCCAGCGATATGCTGACCAGCAGGGTATGCACGGGTAAATATAAGCTTAATGTAAGAAAGAGATGACAATAGTATTTCGGCTTATTGTCGCTAGCAATTAAGTACTATATATAAGATATACGATTAACAATAAAGCGCACTCGAACTCAACACGCCAAGCGTTCTAGATCCAAGTCGGAAGTTAGCTTCAGGTCTTGGAAAGGTTCCTCGTTGCCCCAGGATTCAAGTCGGAGGTCAGCTTCCGGTCTTGCTTCTTGGCAAATCCGAAACTCGTCGCGGAAAACGTGAAGCTCTCGGAAATAGAAGGGATTTGTGAACAACCGTCTACGTTATCAAAGATTTAGCCATACAAGTGTGTTTGAATTGATTGATCCATAAAACTACATTAATAAATATGAGTGCATTTGGTTGGAATAATTTATCGAACTAGCAAAGTGGGGTTTTATGCATTACACATATCCGATATGTAGTCAGTAACGCTTTGCCATCTGCCTATCAACCAGTGAAAATGTCAACGATTAATAATATTGCAATCCAATGCAGACCTCAGCGGAAACGCTCGAGTGACGCAAAATGCTTCTCTAACACACCACACGGCTTAATCTCGATTCCTTCCCGCTGGGTTTCGATTGCATTCGCAGGCTCTATTACACACGCATGACGTGGTAGCTAGGGAAGTATACGGTGAAGAAGCGCTACGTGTAACACCACCACCGATCGCACCCTACCTGAACGGAGGAAACGATGAAATTGACAACGGTGATGCCGGAGAGCTCCAGCACGTCACACGCGTCCGGCTGGTGCAGTTCCAGAAGAACACCGACGAGCCGATGGTAAGCAGCGGGCGAGGCGAAATTCAATTTCAACCCAACCCACCCTCACCGAACATATTCTCCGCCTCTCCGCAGGGTATCACGTTGAAAATGACCGAAGACGGCCGGTGCATTGTGGCTCGGATCATGCACGGTGGCATGATCCATCGGCAGGCCACGCTGCACGTCGGTGACGAGATCCGGGAAATCAACGGCCAGCCAGTGCAGCATCAAACAGTTAGTCAATTACAGCGATTGCTGCGGGACGCTCGCGGTTCTGTTACTTTTAAAATAGTTCCTTCATATAGAAGTGCCCCACCGCCGGTTGAGGTAAGTTTCGGGCTACTGTTTCTGACATCGTTTCTAGCGGGCGGGCTCCAGTTTTGAGCGGTTCCAGTTGTAGAACTTTGCTTCGTACTTCCGTTTCGTACTAAGAAATGCACCCTTCGGCTTTGCTATTGGGTTTCCTCCGGAACGTTCCGATCAAATTTGCATGCCATTAAGGTTGCCAGTGGTTGAATCCGCGACTGTTCACCGCATCTCCGTTCGAAACGCCCCTGTTTGACAACTGGAAATATTTCCTTCCAACGAAATCCTGTGAACAGCTTCTGTTGGCATACATTTGATTGTTGTTTACCGTATATTTTTTCCCACTTTCTTCTCCGTAAATGCACTCCCGAGCAGCTATTCAGGATAAGACCAGCACCGGTTTTAGTAAGTATTTCTGTCGACAAGATACTGCCGTGTGCTTCGTATCAATCGTATTTCATACCCATCCGTATGTGTTTCGTTTGTGTTTTCCGGTTCGAGCTGGTCGTGACGCCAGTGGTTTTATATTTCATTCGCACTTTACTTTTCGAAGAAAAATCTACGCGTTTTCCACCAACGTACGCGTAGAATGTATTCGGTTTACATATTTTATGCGACTGAATATAACAGGTTTTTCGCGTTCCACGCCATCGGACGCATGTCCATGGGAACCGTAACGAACTTAAATCGTTTGCGAGGTGAGAAATAAAATCAGAGTTCAAAGGGATCACCTTTCAGGTATGGAAAGTTCCATTCCACCATAATATACTCCTCTTCAATTACATTCCAAGCTGAAATAAACAAAACCGAGAAATATTCCGATAGGCAACGATAGGAATTTTAACTGAGTGCTCGTTACCGTAGACACCTGATTCAATCAATAGTAATTTGATACGAAATACCTGATGATGATAATGTCTTTCCCATGTCATAACAACCTGTCGTGTTCTAGGGAAACATATAGAACTGCACATTTTTCTGATTGTATGGTTCAGGTTTATTTTTAAATAACATGGCTTCGAAACGATTTGATCATGGGACATCAATCGCATGATATACGTTATTAATAATTGATTTTGGTTTGAATCATGCTATATAAAAGTGGAAATATGCTTCATCCAGTTTGCGCTTGTTTTTAACGTCAGCCTCATCTGTCCATCTCACATGAAACCGTTGCGATAACCAATCATCACAATAAATATCTCTCTTCACCCTTCGCTTTCTCTCAATTCTGGTTGATCAGATTTTCGTTCGAGCACAGTTCGACTACGACCCGCTGGACGACGAGCTGATACCGTGTGCGCAGGCCGGGATAGCTTTTCGCGTCGGTGATATACTACAGGTCAGTATCATCGATGGCGCAACAGTGTAAATGGGTGTTGTTGTTTCCATCATTGGCCATCATCACACGGCGTTTTCTCTCGTCATCCTCACAGATTATTAGCAAAGACGATCATCATTGGTGGCAGGCCAGGCATGACACTGCTGGAGGTTCCGCCGGTTTAATACCTTCACCAGAGCTTCAGGAATGGCGCATCGCTTGCCAATCGGCGGACAAATCCCACAAAGAACAAGGTAAGTTGATTCCTGAGTTGATTGCAAACAATAAAATGGAAAGAGAAAAATTGTTACGATAAACAAACCAAATTGTTAGTGTATTGAGTTGCCATAATTTGCTTACGTTACGATACGCACATTCGTAACACACGTTTGTATCCTATCACAGCGACTGGCCTAGTAACAAGACCGATTATGCTTGTTATCTGCAATTGGTGTATCAGTTCTTTGATGACTTTTCGGTATACTTTCATCACGCACCACGGTCGGTTTCGAGAGATACGCTTCATGATTCGTATCAAAACCATTTGACCAAACGAGTTGATCCCAACTAGGGCAAGAGATAAATTATGATTATCATAATTTCCAGATGAATATTCATCCATGCGCAGGAACGCCATTCTCGATCAGTGACAAAATGTGATTCTATATGAAAACGTGAACCGCTTCCTATTTCGTATTCATTGGTTGGCAAAGAGGTTAAAGTTTTTCGTTCCATTGGTTAGGTCCATAAGTTAGGTTTTGTAAGTTGTCGGACATATTTTCTTTTTTCGCAAACGATGCCAATTATTTAAATTAATACATATATTTTAATATATAAATTCATAGCGTAGTAAAATATTAAAAAGGTTCACCTCGTTGTTTTCGTAGCAAATTATGGCAACCCTGCATATAAATAAATTATTGTAAAGACATGATCAACTGTAAAAAGAATGTGCATTTTAACCATTCACAGTAATATATGACTAACGCTAAAACAAAACACAATGCATCATAACGTTATCGTCTGTCTCATTAAAGAAAACACACCCATACACCAACAGCATCATTACATCACGCCATCCTAAACCGATCCTAGTGTTAATATTAAACTTCCTGTTATCGATGTCTCTTTGTATTTGAATGTTCGCTTCTTTACCGTTTCCTCTATCGATGTGTGAATGATAAATTCGTGCTCGATTTGTTTACCCTATTTTCAGTTAAAAAATTATGTCAAAAGTTTCCATTGCCTAAAACGGCTCTATTTTTAATTGCTGTACATTATAGCAGTGATACTCGTTTTGGTTTAATCTTAGTTTTGGCCAACTGTTTTTCGTTGCATCAGTACGATTCCCACGCACTACAAAAAGGCTATCCTTCCACTTTTCATGTCGATTCTTGTCTAAGTTCGTGTCTATCTTTATCCATCCCACGTGCTACTATGCTATTATGCTCTCTATCATAAATCTGATCCTCTATTCGATCCTGTATCTCAAACAAATTTCCTCCCGATTGTGCTTCAATTGTTACTTTAACCCTGTATTTCCCCCCAACGAAAATGTTACTCTACTGTGGAGATCAAACTATGTACATGAATATGCTTCCCATGACCTTTGACCCCCCTCTCTATATGCTACACATGTATCGATGCAGCCAAATATCTCCCAATTTGATAATACGTGACTTAAATTGTTCTCAAAAATAACTTTCTCCGAACCCCCCCTTCGCCCCGCCTCGGTACACCTCGAATCGACAGGAGAAGCAGGGCCTGGTTGTTCAGCACAGGCCGAAGGATGTGAAGGACCCACAGGTACAGGAACATAATGCAATAACGTCTACAATCTTTACAAAAGCAACATATTTGAATCAATAATACAACACGATCGCATTTTTGTCAGTCACTGAAAGCTCAGTGAAATCGACATGCTATTTGCAATTTTCCCATGTTGTTCTTTTTGCTTATTTAACATGCTCGCTCTCGCTTTTTTGTTTACGATGAATGTTTTACGGTATCTATCGAAGCAGAAATATGTTGCGTGGACGCGCATGCTATTAGCAACATGGAAAACATGTTGAAACTCGTATTTGATCATAACGGTGTACTACAAAACCAATCTTGTAGTTATAGTAGATTATATACGCAGGCATAACAACATACCGTAAAACATAACGTAAGGCAACATAATTGTATTATCTGTGTTTTGTTGATTCAGCTTACCCTTTTTCCATTTCCGTAATGCTAGTTGAGTGTCATTTTGATCGAATTTTTTATATAAAAAGGATCCTCGTGTAATAACATGATGTATTTCAGTTAGTGAATAGTATTGTTGTAGTAGCTTTGGTAACAAGACATTAACCCACTGCATAGCAGAAAACCGTAGTGAGTTCCAACTGAGTTATGATTAACGAGGAACCACCCACAATGGTGTTCCGTTTGATTGTTCCGTCTATAGTTGATTTATTATTGCATTTCTAGCAAACTTCTCCGACTTTGAACATTTCTATCGAGCCACTTAAGGTACTCCTTTTTTTGGGGGGGTTTTTTGTTTGGCAGTTTCATAATCATTATTCAAAGCGATAGCACTTTGGAAAAGCGCCCACTTGCTTCCAACACCAGCAGCACTGGTCGAACGTGACAATAGGGTTTCTAGGAAAAATGGACGCAAAGAAAGGAACTGAACCGAACTTTGCATTCATCCCCCTGAGCACGTCCGCCTTTTCGTTGAGGGTGCAAAAATTCCCCAGCATTGGTGGCCCTTGGTTTCGGTCGAGAAAAGATATGGAGAAGCGAAACAGTCGGAAACCCGTTTTTGTTCTTTCCAATCACGATTTTCAGGTTTCATTTAAGTTGCTCAATCACCCCGTAAAATGCTTTTAGCGAAGAAACTATTTCTTTCCGTCTGCTGAACTGGGCTAGACTCGCTTGCACATGCCAACACCTATTCGAAAGATGTGCTTGAGCATTCGTTCGATTTTTGAAGAAGTTATGGAAATAGTCATGCTTGTTAGTGTTTTTTAATTTATTTTTTTTTTGTTTGCTTTATTAAAAATCGACGCTTGCACTGCATAGACGAAAAGGTCTTCAAAACATGAAAAATATTTCATTTTTGAAATTGTTACCTTTCTTGTGTACGTTTCTTTCAGTATCAAGCATATTTTTATCGTAGAAGAAAATTGCCGTAACTCTCGCTCATCTACTTTCTCACCCGGCACGATTTTGCTTGTATTATGTTCGCACACTCACAAAAATATAACCGAATGAACCACACTGCCCCGAAACGAAAAGATATCCCATTTTCTTGGCACACATTTTACCCCGGCGTCACTTAGCTGAGTGGGTTCTTTTGTTTTGCTTACTCTTGGCTCCGAAGTAAGCGACCGATTACAAATATCTAATCAACGTACCCTCTTCCTCCTTTTCTCCACAATTCATCCATTCGCGACGTCGTACACACGCACCGCCCTGGAAACGACGACAAAAGTAGTTAATTGCTCAATATTTAGTCGTAAAAAGAAACAATGTCGGGATAAGTATTTGGCAAAGCACAATGCAGTCTTCGATCAGCTGGACCTGGTGACCTACGAGGAAGTTGTCAAAGTGCCAAGTAAGTATGCACTGGAGCTAGCTCACGAGACGTGTGCACACGATGCGAGTGCTGCCGTCTATCTTCCGGCGTTGTCTCATCGTATCTCCTGCTTTACCCTCCCTCCAAACAGTCGGCGATCCAGCGTTCCAACGGCGCACACTGGTGCTGCTGGGTGCGCACGGCGTAGGAAGACGTCATATCAAAAACACGCTCATCGCCAAATATCCGGATAAATACGCTTATCCAATACCACGTAAGTTCGGTTCAGCTCCACCTCAGTGCCTTATCTTACCGATGCTCCACATCACTTCCGGGTCGGTCGGGTTCGTGTGCCATCTCATGCATGCTAATTGTTTGTCTTTCGATCGTCTGCTTTCCGTGCGCAATGGCCGCGGGCAACAGATACCACCAGACCACCGCGGCCGGATGAGGAGAACGGGCGAAGCTACTACTTCATATCACACGATGAAATGATGGCGGATATCTCGGCCAACGAGTACCTCGAGTACGGCACGCACGAGGATGCGATGTACGGCACCAAGCTGGAGACGATACGACGCATCCACGCCGACGGCAAGATGGCAATACTGGACGTGGAACCACAGGCCTTAAAAATACTTCGAACAGCCGAATTTACGCCGTACGTTGTGTTCATCGCAGCGCCACTGCTGCAAAACATCGCTGACGTGAGTAGACAAATTTGTTTATTTTTTCCAAAGATTTGCATAACTCATATGACGATAGTTTATTGCGGCGCTGCTATTCGTAGCAGCAGTCATTTTTCATGTTAAATACCTTTACCACTATAGCGTTTCACTTTTAATACCTCCACTTTTGTATGCCAAATTGCAATTTACTCTACCTATTTAACTAGTTAAATACGGTAGCACTAGGCTGTTTAACACTAAATTGAATCAGAAAGCCTCACTGTAAGCACGCTGGAACCAAATATCAAAACTTTTCTTTGCATTACCCACTTACTTCCCGACGCAGTACGATGGTAGTCTCGAGCGTCTCGCCAAAGAGTCCGACATGCTGCGTCAGGCGTACGGTCACTTCTTCGATCTGACCATCGTCAACAACGACATCGGCGAGACGATAGCAACGCTGGAGAACGCCATAGACAAGGTGCATTCTACCGCCCAATGGGTGCCGGTGTCCTGGCTGTACTGACAAGATAGTGAGCTAGAATGTCCAGCCTGTTTGGAAGATGAGTGCGATTGCGATTGCGACTGTGAGTTGGATCTGAAGTGAATGAGGGGGCAGGGGGCAAGCTGAATGAAGGGCATGCTGCACCGGCTACAATCAAGGACGTCGGAAAAATAACCACCTCGGTGACACAACACTTTATTGAGCAGTGAGCGGCTCGGGACGTCAAGTCTGGTACCGACGGACGTATCCATGCCCACACGTTGGTTGACAGAAAAAAGCATGAATAATGGTGCAGTAGCAATTAGAAGGAAACAAATCAAACCAAACAAAACAAAACAAAGCATAAACCACAACGTACCACAATGTAAAAGTGTCGTTATTTATGAGAGGGAATGTAGCTAATGGATGCAGAGATACGTTTTTTTCGTACCAAATCTTCCAATAATCCAATTCGATTCAATAGACAACGTAAAACGGGTGCGAAAAGTGGAAATCCAACTCCCCATTTTTCGGTTCCCATGAGAAATTTTTTTTTTAAGTAAGTTTTTCTAAAGTTGTTATAAAGTACATCACAGCAATTATGATAACGCACTCTACCCAGTTCGATGCGTTGAGTCGAAAAACAAAGCAAACGTGCTGATAACATCCCTAACGTTTTTAAAATTGCAACACACAACCATTGTTGCAGTCCAACAGATTTGCTCCAAGTTTCGTCTGATGTGTTATGTGTTTCAACATAACCTTCGCTACTTCTTCTAACGTAAAGTGTAGCTCATTGTCGGATCGTATTGTTACGAAATTGATCGAAACCATCACACTGCAAGCTGCCTAACTATTCGGTAGCCAGCAAGCAAAAGAAAACCAAAAAATGAAGAAAAAAAACATTCAAACGAAGTGATAGAAATCAGAAACATTCACACAAAACATACGCGACGGTGTGCGCATTATTATAAAGATAATAACTAAAGCCCGAAATAACTAGAACTCTTTTTAAAAGAACTAACGCAACAAAGAGTAAACATTGAGAAAGAAAAACCAACAAGTTACAAAACAGAAAAAAACAACAAACTAAACAAAAAACGATTACTGGAATACGAACAAAACAAGCGAAGGAAATATTAGTTAGATTTAATCTTAACCAAAATAAACTGAAAATGAAAAAAGAAAAACAAATGTTAACATAATTCATAATAATAATTATAATAACGCTAATAATAATGATGAATGAAAATAAATCAAGAGTATTGCAATTCAAAGCGTAAAAACAAAACAAAACGAAAGTAGAAACACAAAATGATGAGAAACATATAGGCGAGAAGTATTACGTTAAAATTGGGTGTAGAAAATGGTAACATACAATTATGTGTTTTTCATGTGTTTTGTTTTCTAGTGATTCTGAAAGAAAAATTAACAAAACCCCAGCTAGGCTTGGTGGTTACGGTAGGGGTTTCGTGGGTGGGTTAAACATGTTATTTCAGGGGGAAAAAGTGAAAGCAGTTGTTTCAGCCGGGTGAAATAGTGACAACCGACGCGAACCGCAGAATGATATAAATATAACAAAAATTAGGAAACACTAAAATGCTAGCATGAACATATGCCCATGTTTATCGGTTTGCATTCGGCTGGTAAGAAACCAGTTTTGAGGAAGCCAACTGGTTTAAGCATAATAAGCAGGTGAAGGTGTTTGTTAAGATTCATTCATGAATAGAGCCGAACTTTGAGAAACAAAAAACAAAACAGTACGTAACAGGCGAATGAAAATTAATACAAGTCTTACGCACTTTTACAGAACACTTGATCATCATAGCGCTCAACAGAGATCACCGGCAGGCGTTTGAAGTTATTTTTAACTGTTAACATAATCTGTAAATGTGTTTGCAATCTATTGAAAATCAATAATCATACCCTTTTCTCAACCACGATCATCCTTTTATTGTAGTTTTGTTATGCGTTTTGCTATGTTTGTGAACCTTGCTTTATTGTCATTCAGTTGTCCTGAACAAAACATGTAGCGTGTTCAAACGGACAATTCAAAATTCAAAACAGTATGAACAAAAGCAAAAAAGTACGATTATAAACAAAACCGATGGAAAATTGCGAAGAACAGAAAACTAATTGTACTAAGTCAATATTATGTAGCATGAAATGCAATATGTTTAGTTAAATTTTATTTATCCGTACAATGAACAAGAAGAACAAAAGTTGTTGCTGAAACATAATTCACAGTGCTTCAGAAAAAAAACCAAAACAATCGCGAATCGATAAGAGACCTACACACATACCAAAACAGGAATGTTTTATGAAATCAATCCTGCATCAATCAAAAAGAGTGACTCGGTCGCTAAACCCTACCTGTTTTAACGTTTGAGCTATCCGGCACTACATGCATACAATATGAAAGGAAAACAATCGAGGAACGAAAATAGTAGAACAAACGAAGCACAACAGTCGTGCTGCTGCGTGGAACCGAAGAGCTTCTCTTTATGAGTGTATAATGAAAACGTGGATTTCGCTACAACAATGACCGGTTTGATAGTGTTTTTTTTTAAAGAACATAACAACAACATGGCTTCACGGTGTGGTGCATTTATTGAGCAAGATATGAAAACAAACAAAAAATATACGAACGTAATCGTTTGAAAAACCAAATACATTATCCAAAAGATTGAAATCAGGAAGGTGAAAAATCAAATATATTGCACCTAGTGGCAATTTCGGCACAACAGATAGTTTATGCAGATGGCGTTAATCGAACACTACGCACAACAAAGCTATCCGTAAACATGCAGATCACACCAACACGCTGATTATAATAGCAACTGCACACAGTACATGCCAACCGGGAACACCGAATAAGCTGACAAGATACTCGTGAGTCCACAAACCAAAAGCAATTCAAAAATACAAAAAAAATACATTGTAACTCTCTCCTACACATACACACACACGAACATACACTTTCTCACACACACAAACGTTTATAATTATGAAAAACTTTGATAGAAGCCAGACAAGCAGATCGTATTTAGTCATTCAAAATTATCGAGCATAGATTTCTTTTTCTGGAGTTTCATAAATTAGTAACGAAAAACTACACTATACTTGACATTTAAGATGCATAATAGCAACAAAACTTAAAAGAGACATAACAAAAACACTCACACACGAATGTCGTAAACAGTTACCTTGGCATTTACTACCAAAGCAAAAGGAGTGACGACGTATATAAACACTCAAACAAATTAAACTTTGAGAAAGGGTTCATTCCGTTAACCGACACGGCTCTCGGACGGCAGTAATCTTCCGCGTGAAACTTGTATACAATAAAGAGAAGTTTTAAATTTATAACAATGATCGGTGACTAGGGGCAGAGCTACTGAAATCCCAGCAACACTCTCCTAGAAGAAGAAAAAAACACACACACACACAGTCTAAACAAACACTAAACCAAGAAACTAATAATTTAAAACTAAAAACCCGAACAAACCCGCTACGAGAGCAGCCTAATCTTTGTAAGCATACCACTGGCAGGCTACGAGTTTAAACAATACAAAATGCGAACAAAAGTCGTACTAAAGCAACGCACAGAACAGGAAGTAGCGGTAGAGAGACAATTCTTAATTCTTCTTCCAAACCATTTGAGAAGATTTAACCGATTCAACTAACTACCACTACGATTTGCCGATGAACAACAAAAACAAACACTGTGCCGCAAGAAGTCGTAAAATCAATTGCCCGTCACGCAATAGAGAGAAACGTCAAGCAAGTTGAAAAACAAGGAGTCCTATCTCTTGAGTTTAGAGCACGCGCATTTCTTGATAATAAAGCGGAAAAAAGAAGACCGAAAAAAAACGCGGCAAAACAGAGGCAAAACGAGAACGAAAATAACAAACGAAAGGGGAAAAACCAGTATAAACGGCAAACAGGCAGATTAAATGATACAGTAAAACAAAAACAATGTTTAAAACGTGAAAGTCGAAACTCTATACTGTAAAAGTATTATTTTACTAGTTTATTTTGTTTTTTGGATGAAAAAATTCTAATAAAAGTGAAGTTAATATAAAAACATATACCAACCGTTTTTTTTTTTAATTTTTCCACGACGGTAATTTTTCGATGACAATTTCTGCGTTTGTTCTATTTTTGTTAATTTAAAAAACGTGCGTTTGGATTGGAGTATTGCTGAATATGTATATTTGTGTTTCGTATTTTTAATCCAAATTTTTGTAACGTTATTCTCAACATGAATTCATTCCATGTAACAGCAGTGTCGGTGTACTCTTCGTATCCGCTTTTCTTCCCGCAGGACTAAGGTATGCAGCTTGCGACGGTGTGTGTGTGTGTGAGACGTGGTTCCACAAATTAATAGCATTTGTAACCCGGGGGCGAATAAGGCGAACCCCAACGAAACGGAATCTGCATCGCGATACTCCGTTCTAGGCTTCATGCTGAACGGTGCTCGTGCTGATAGTCGACCCGGACGGCAGGTTGATGAATGCTAGGCAAGCACCCGGACCCTCCGGTGTGTGTCTTCCTGTGTAAATATCATATTACTTTGACTAGGTGACGCCACAAAATTCTTTACATATGTTGCTCGGGATGAAATATGAGGCCAACGTTTTGGTGCTGGCTGTTTTCCCGTTCGTAGTTGGAGCCAGGGCCATCCAGTAAGTAGACGCCAGCAACGACGACGACGGCGACGACGATGACGTCGACAACGATTCATCCCTTAAGGCCTGAAATCCGCCCTCGCCGTGCCTCCCTCGTCACCCACCCCCACCTGGTTGCTGCAATCGAAGATGGTTTATCGTACGCCGGCTGCTGCGGTGTTAACGTTTCATGAATATTCATCCCCCCGACTTGCCAGACATTTGGATCCGAACCTATCGGATCTTACTGTCGACCCGAACCGTGGCCCGTGGGTGATGAGGGGTGCAAAGCAAACCGATCGCCTGCGGACATGTTTGTCTACCGTTGAGCGGCGTAATTAGAGTGATCCCGGGTTGTTGGTTGGGTGGGTTGTCGGTTGCAAATGATTAAATGTGCGGCTTGTGGCGTGGATGTGCAGGATGTTGTGGGTCCATAGATGCATGCCTTGCGATGGGTTTGCAACGGCGACAGATTAAAATTGCCTCCGGAGATAGGCGACTGGCCGACATTCAGCAGTAACTGGTTATTTTTGCATCCGCTTAAGGGCTGTTTTTAGCCAACTGTTTTCTATTTCACTTCGACCTCCTTTGGGCACTAATGAAATCGTTAGCGGATCTTCGAAACCTCACACGGAATCTATTGACAATGGCATCGTACTGACAGGAAGTTTTGGCAACTTACGGTAAAAGTGCAAAGTTGCTAACCAGAGCATCTCCAACCTGTTTATCATTTGTTTTTAGTTCGTTGCACGGAACGGAACAATTAATGTGAAGAAACATTTTTTAAACATTCTATTGCAAACTATGATCCTAAACAGGCAATTTTTAATCTTGACAACAACACTGCTATTGTAACATTATAAAAAGAAACAAGTCATATTTCGTTGGAAGGTAAGAAAAGGTTCGATCGTTAACATTGCTCGCATACAAATTCTTGAACTACAAAGTGAACAGTAGGGCCTTTTTTCTTCGACGCTGAGACTCGGGACATGTAAATGTACGCCGGAAAGGAAAAAGGTCATCCAGGTTTCACAGGGCCACCCTGCGATGGTATGTCGTTAGCTTTTATGAATTATCCTTTCTCGGGCTGATGATGTGTATCTAACGTTGCGTTCGGAAATTTCTTACCCACCAACGGCGGGTGGAGTGCACTGGGTAAAGAACATGTCTTGCAAGGCAAATGTGTGTAGTCACCCACCGGAGATGATTGGTGCCTGGGCGATGCTCGATCAGCGACGGGGGAAAACTTGCGCAAGAAAACTCTATTATTCACAAAAAACGCCGCCGGGTATCGGGGTCGTAAAATGGGGCTACATTCTAGCCCCAGTTAGCCTAGGTTCGTTACCTCCTCTCGCGCGCTCGCATCGATCATTCCTTCACCATTTTGTGACGCTAGTGCTGTCTTCCCGCTGTGGGCCTTAGACACTCCTTTCCGCACGCAGCCCTTCCGCGTAACATGACCGTACCAATTTTCATTTCCATCGAAACGCAATTTCCGCCAGCATCCTGCATCGTTTGGCAGCCGTGCCACACTCGAACGCGAAGCGTATCAATTTCATCACTCGCAGCCCCCAATGTGCGTGTTGAAGGGCATGTAAAAGTGGCCCGGGAACTCGTTACGCTGACGAGCGTATGGTGTACGTGGCGCACGGAAACGTACAGCAGCGGAAACGGGCCGGAATTTGGCCGGTGGAAAACAAAAATAGCTCCTATCGGGAGTGTTTTTTCTGTGCTGCCATTCCATTTCCTCCTTTCCATTTGCGTGGCCGGGGCCAATTTTTCACCATTAACTGAAGTTTGCCGAATTCGGGGGAGAAAGTTCGAACCCCGTGCTCGTGTGTTCGCGCTGATTGTGCTATCGATCGACAATCACCTGATAAGGATCGGCCAGTGGAAAACGAACGATTGGCGAACAACGAGATTGAAGGGATAGGCGAGCAGCAACTATGCGTCTTGTGGTTAGGTTGAAGTGATTTGTTTTTCTGTTTCTATATTTCTCTTCCAATCTCTTGGGGAAAACAATGAATCCCAAGCCGGATGGATTTGATAGGCCCGTAATGGGTTACACTTAGTCCCACTAATTGGATCTATCGTTCACATGGTGATTAATTCGAATTGACTCTTTACCGCCAGAGGGCGGACGTGTCTACTGCCCACCCAAATTAGCCTTAAGTGCAGGTTGATGCAATTAATTCATCACGTCGATTGAGGAAAACATTTGTGTTTCAATCCAATTCCAGGGCCCGAAAACAAACAAAAACTGATTAAAGCCGTACCAGCAAACTTCAATCCGACACTTGACACCACTCGATGGCTGTTATATCCGAAGGCCATTTCGCGTGAAGCTCATGACGCGGGCCAAACTCGGGCAAAGTTTCGGTCGAAAGCTGATTTGGAGAATGTTTATCCAGCGAGTGTCAACTTCCGCCGGCGGAGATTCAATCTGCCGATGGCGTTTTCTTTCTTCCTTCCCTCCTAATGCCAATGGCCAGCCACTTTAAAGAGCACGCTTTTGTGATCTGTGTGATGAGGCGATGGGGAGATTTTGGATTTTGGTGCTCGCTTTTTTGCATAATTTGATTTCAGCAAGCCGCCGGAAATGGACTCGATGCAAAAAGCCAGTATCGTTCACTGGAAATAAATTTCGACGGCAAGATAAGGCTTAGGGTGGTAACGTGGGGAGATGGTTTAGGTGGAGAAGGGGAGGTATAAATAGACAGTAATAACAACAACAACAACAACAGCAACATTAGCTTTCGGCGCCTTTAAACCGATGGAGGCGCCTGGTGCTTTGTTGTAGTGCGCCCTCCCGGCCAGCATGGTGCGGAAATTGGCGTGAAAATCCACGCAACCGTGCCGCTTTCATGGGCGAAATAAAACTTCATTTACGTTCCGTGGCCAACGCTTGTCGCTTGCCTTTTTCGTCCAGCAAGTGTGCTGAATTGGGATTCATTTATTTAATTTATCTGCTACGAAGATCGCTGATCAGAAAACTGATTTAAAGATCTCACTGATGGGTGTTTTGAACAGCTTGGTTCCTACAAGCTTGAACCAAGATTTTTGTGGAACGTGCCTGCCGTTTTTAAGAGATGTTTCGGTTTTCCAATAGGAAGGATTCGACATTCTATCGTTATATTCGTTTAAAATAAAAAATAAAAACTACTTCCATAAGCCTTCAAAACCATCATAGAGAAAGAGAGATAAAGCGAGCAAACTAGAGTGAATCACTTTCAAGCCCGTTTTAACCGATAAAAACATTCATTTAATACTATCTCTCATAGGCTTCCATAACCTCAAATAAGTTCTCATAAATTTAAATAACCATGGCAACGCCTGAGGCTCAAAGGACGTTTTACAGTATGTGTTGAGCAAAACGTTGCTATCGTGTAACTAGGCTTTAAAATGGGCTTTGGATAATTACACAGTTTAAATTAGCCCCGACCTAGGGCCAACCTTCGGGAACGAAACAGTTATTAATTATTTTCCAGCTGCATGAACTTGAACCTTTTTTGTTTTGTTCTCATACTTTCCCGCTTCACTTTGCAGCACAAAGCACAGGCGGGCGATGCAATTAATGAAAGTTGTGTGTCTACTTAACGAACCTACTGCATTTGATTGATGAAGCCCCTAGCTTAAGGCGGGATAATAATGTGACGGGATAATCATTTCCTTTCCAAGTACAAATTAACAAACCATCCTTGGTTCGTGCAGTATGGGATACGAAAGTCCCTTTCGTCCCGTCATCAATTGGAACGATTTCGAAGCAACAGCTTTGATTTATAATGTATTAACCACGATTACATTGTCGAGAGAAGCTTAATGACTTCAACGTGCATCGTCAACGTAAGCATCACGTTTAAATCGGAGTGAAGCCGCATACCGGATGGAAATGGAATGAAAATACGAAACTGATTGTAGATCAACATTATCCATTAGCTAACGCTTGTTTAAGCGAATTGAATTATTTGAACTCCACCAAAGCTTCCCTTAATTCGATGCATTTGCGTGACAAATATTTACCTCCGAATTAGACCCAGACCCTGTTTGTCAACGGTGCGTCTCGTAACGGGTCGCGGTTCGCAGCCTCGCCAAGGATGAAATATTATTGCATCGATGCATCCGTACAACAAACAGCGAATTATCCGATTAACGGGTCGTCCTTTCACCGGTCCACACCGAAACTGGGCGTTTTCCGAGCGCATCCCGGCCCTCGCGCGTGTATGTGGCACGGTTCGAGCGGCAAAACTCACCCCGAACGATAATGGAACCGACGAGCCAATTATCCGAACCCCGTGTGACCTTTCCGTGCTCCTTGAAGGCTCGACAAAATACTTGTGGCAACCTCAATTATTTACTAAAACAATTAAGCCCAGAAGTGTTCCCGGGCGCTTTCCATCGGTCCTTCCGGTGGCCGGGAATCGCCCGGCTTCTGCGGAACGGACAAAGTTTGCTCTGTTCACGTTGTGTCGCTACGAACCACATTTTCAGCTTAGCGAGCATTGAAAACAGCACCGTTGGAAGCACTGGTTTACGAGTCCGTACGGCCCATCCTCCCGTTCCTAACACAAAGTGGTCCATGTCAGGCCCAAAAGTGGAGTTCACACGCAAAAAGACCGTTCAAATGCTTCCCTTCTCTCCGTTCTACTTCTCAGTGGAGAGAAGGGAAGCGAAAATTATTGTTAGCACCGTGCAAGAGCGTTCTGTTTGGTGGGTTTTTTGAAAAGGCCACTGCAAAACATTGTGCGTTAGAGGCGCGCATGTTGCTGCTGCTTTTATGAGGACGGGATTAAAAAAGGACATAACAACAAACCGGTGTGCAACGGAGAGGAATGGGACACTAATGAGTGTCTGGTGGGGATCTGATTTTTTTTATCTCGGATGCTTATTTTTGCAAATGAAAATTCACGATGCCTCACGTGGAGATAAAACGATGCAAACGTCTGATTGTGAAGGAGAGTGTCTGTCAAGGATCACAGAATTTTGCGGAAGAACAAATAACTTCTTTGAGGGAATTTCTCTTTTTTTACCTCGAACGTTTTAATGCCACACGTAGAACATGTCATTCAAACAATTTTACTTCGTTCTGTAAAAAATCTCCACAACAATAGACCTTTTCTATTGAAAAAATGGTTGCTTTGGGGCAAAATAAAAACACTCTCACACAATGGATATACAACTGCTTTATTTATGGACACAACTTATGTCTGTCACCAACATGACGTATCAAATTAATCCCTGAAAATGAATGACATCGTTTGACAGCTAAATGCATGTGGGAGCAAACATTCCTTGCAAAACACAATCTTTCCCACTTTTCTGTTCTGTTTCCTTCATTTGTTCGACTTTGGAGTCCCTCTGAATATTCCTTTTCTCCCATCGACATTCCTGTTTAGCCATTTTTTCCAACGGCACCCTTCGCGTGGCAGAGAAAAGTTGAAGAAACAGAATCTTTGGGGGGGAGAAAAAGAAACCAATGAACCGTGTATCACCTTGGTGCCCCACTGGGAGATATGGCATGTCTCGTCGCGTATGGGCCGCCTTTTTTCCCCCCTAATGAAGATTTACGGGTAGGCCGCGTTGTTCGTTCGTGTGCGCGCTGGTTTTCCGCTTTGCCAAATGGTTTCGCCTTTTTACGCTTCGGTTGGGTTCGCGCGACGCTAAGCACTTTGGCCTCGCCGAACCGTCGCGCCAGTGTGGAATCAAAGAAGTGAAGGTTGGGCGGCGAACGAAGCAGTGAAAGCCTACAATAGGAGAAGGAAAACAATAGGGAAAATCACAAGGAAGCTGTGTGTGGTGGTTAGTGAGGTTAACCTCAGCGTACAATGGCGTCGACACGACACGATTGCAAGGGGAAGATGGCGACAGCGAAAACTTTGGTGCTTTCCGAACACGCTACCTGGCGCGCGCTGGGAATTGTGCATCTTGCATGATGGGCATCACCGTGTGGAGCATCAAAACAAGGAAATTGCACGGGTTTCAATCACGTGCGATTGTCTCTTGTCTTCCCACAATTCTCTTCCTCCACAGTTTATGGTGAAGTGGCAAATCCGCACCCTGGAATTATTAATGCCACGAGTGTAGGACAACAGCAGCTATTTGTACCATGGAAGATTGTTTTGAGTGGAACACGTGCTGCATCCGCAAAATGAAGCATTATCGCGATTAAAACGCGGTATGTAACGCAATTTGCAATAAATGATTGTGTTTAGAAACTAAATTTTTATGAAATCGTCAATTCTTCTTTTTTATATTGAACTGTTATAAATCTATTCCTTAATTTACTTTCAGTTCCAACACCCTCACTGAACGAACTGTGTTTTTCATGCACTTGAATATAAATTTTATTTAGATGAATTACCGTATTCTTGCAATCTCGAGTTCAATTTCAAAACAGTACATTTTTAACACATACTTCCAGCAAACTGATAATTTACTGAGAGCAAGATATTTACCCGAAATTTAGGTTTAAGGAATAGTCAGAATCTGTGTTTTTATTTTTCGAATTTTGTGACACAAATTAACTAAGAGCTTAATACATGTTTACAGTAAAAGCTCATGTCCTCCTGTATAAACATGTAAAATTAGTTGAAGTATTTTTTCCTAAAAGACAGATGGAAAGATCTTTTTTCTTAAGCTTACCCAATTTTCTTGGTCAAAACTTAATCAAACGATATTTAAATAAAACCACTGTTTTCCCCTTCAATATATTTCCACCAAAAGGAAAACTTCCAAATTCACAAACGTATTAGATGCTTGGTTTAATACTTGTTTTTTGTTCCACCGTAGTTCGAATCCTACAATACGCTTCGTCTGTCATCTGTGCCAAATTTTCCCTTGAAAACCCCGTGCTTCACTCGTCCTCAGGACTGTTGCCTTATAATTCGGTGAACAAAAGCCGCAAAGAAGATTTCAGCAAGTACGCCACAATCACAATAGAGTTCTATCGGTGAAGAGGAAAAGGCGCACACACAATGGGGAAAAGGTTCATACCACAACCGAAGTGCGTTGTAACTGCGATTGCAAAACCGGCTCCCTCAAAACCCCAAAAAATACAAAGTCAATAACCAGCGGTCCGAGAAGAATTTTACTTTCTCGCCCCGTTTCACAGTTCACGGGCCTCAAATTGCCCTTTTTTCGTACGAACGCAACCGACCCCGCATGTCGCGTGAAAAGAAAACCAGGATTACGGTGCCATCAAAACCGGTGCAGTAAAGTCCCACAATCGTACGGACATTTCCCCATTCGCACCATTTCTCGATCGTTCCCTTATGTTGCGCTTTGGGAAAAAAGGTTTTATTTCTTCGTTTCCTCCCCGTCTTGTCCGTTCACACCCACGGGCACTCCCATGTGTCCACGTTCCCGTGACGGGTGGTGGGACACTTCATTGGGACTTCATGGATGTGCAGAAAATTGAAAAAATCAACATCCGCCGGAACGGTGCAGACCGACTGAATGAACTGTCACGATGATCGAATGAGGATGCCAGTGGTGGTGTTCACTTTATCTTGCCCGGGGCACATTTTTCACACCGACCGCAAAGAAACCGACGAAAAGAACCACAACGTTGGGACTGCGGACAGGTGTAAAACATCGTTATTGATTCCGGACCGATGTTGATGTGTAGCATTTAAATGCACACCTCCGATTGTGTGGGTTTTCTTATGCTCATGGAAAAGGTACAATGTGAAAATTCCAAGCCAGTGTGGTTCTACGCTTCCCATAATAACATGGAAGTGGTCCTTTCACAAACGTTTTTATTTTCTTTGTCAGTTTGATAAATCGTGTTTTTCAATTGTGTCACTACTATTCTTTTCAACCATTTCTCTGAGCCAAAAGTAACTATATATTGTAAATCGAACTATTGTTTAATGAAACTCTAACTTGTAGTTACTTGCGCGACTGATGGAGTTTATTAAAGCATCATTTTTATGAGGAGAACAATTTCAAGCAGTTTGACCTGATTCCGAACTATTTACCCTACTGCTCAAAAACACAATTCAATGGAATGAGAAAACTCTTACCGTTGACTTCGAGTTCTATTACCTCAACTACTGTTACAATTGTCTTATCAACTAGGTTATGTTCAACACTGCCAATCGTCGAGTAATCCTTAACGCATGAGAGAACCCCTTCCTGGTTCGACAACACGAACTGCACCCACCTTTTTGCAGCCTAATCAATTTTCGACAAATTTCGATGTGCTCGTCAAGTCTCCGTTCGACGAAGGAATAGTCAACTTGGGAATTCAATATGGTTATTTCTTATCACAGTGTACCCGTTCATTCTCTTCCATCTGAGTGCAATTGTTCGACGATGTGCACTTGTGCAGCAAACGGCAGATGGAACATTGCTGAGCCACCGGTTTTTCTCCCATCGTTGTAATGTCGGGAGTCGTAATGAACAAGCTTTCCACAAAACATGATCCTCGAGGGGGTAAAAAATGAAATCGATTGGTAAAGCTTTATGGCGTTGAATTGAATTCCATATAAAACCTATATTCTGTGGAACGCAGGGATCCATACTGTATTCGGGAAGAAAAGCGCAACCAACTCACGTAACCGTAGTGAGCATTCATCGATTCATTGTTGTGCACTTGTTTGTCGTTCCACTTTCTCGAGCATTTTCAAACGAAAGTTAATTCATATTTTTTGAAGCCAAATAGAACACACAAAATGTTGCTTCGATGTGGTACTGAAAAGCTTAAAGAAGAAAGAAAATAAAAATCGAATTGTTATAAACGAAAGCAACCAATTTTCGTACAATGCGATTGGTGCAACCAGAACTGAAAATGGATATTCTACCAGTACGTGCCCGTGTGGTTCGTGGTGCGCCTGCATATTTCAAACTATGCCGTATTGTTTGTGGCCATTCCCGAACCCAAACCCGAACCTGTTTGCAGAGCACTATTAAAGTGGTGAGGATGAAAAAATAATATTTACCATGAAGTGATGGTGGTATAGTTTTTCATTCGTCAAAAACTCACTTTATGGTTTAGTGCCGGCAGTAGTTAGTAGGAAAATTGAATGAACGATTTTTCCTATCCCGCGCTCATGGTGGATGGTGTTGAAATAATAAAAGAAAACAACCGAAACTGTGCGAAAAATAAAAGTTCGTCGAAAGCAACCATTACGCTCAGCCCTATCATTATCATCTGTCTGCCATTTCCGATAGCATTATCCGTGCTGATGTAGGCATCCGGGGCCGGAAGGAACTGCCTACGAAATAAATCGCCTCGAATGTGCGAAGCCATTATCGGGACCCTAATGCCAAATGGTTGTGGCGAACGGTACAAACTGCAAATCTCACTCCGACCGCTTGCCTCTAGACTTTTCTGTTTATGCGTGGCGTCGAGCGTTCCCTCGAGAGGTGTCCGGAGGTAATTCTATTAGTCAGCGAAATCCATACACACTAATCTGTCCATCTCCTACAATAATCTCTAATCGAGGGGGATTTTCAGGCAGCCACAGTGTCTAGGATTGGTTAGCATCTTTCGAAACCGAAACATTGCTCCAAGATGACCGCAAAAGGTGGCATAATGGGACGAATGATGAACTTGTGGGAATGTTGTTTGTGTTTGTGAGGATTTACTTGGAATGCGTGAACAACATTCCAATTGGATTTGCTTACACCTTGTACATATTTTCAAAAGACGAGTGTACAAACGATGTCCTCCTAGTGTCGTTGCTTTTCGAACGGAACTCCATCTCGTTTGAATCGTAACAATAGACAACCTGCTGTCCAAGGCGTCCACCGTCGCACAGGCCGAAATGCACAAGGTATAAACCTGTATAAACCACACGGCTAAAATCCGGAAGC
>KE525158.1:113709-147180 GCA_000441895.2 Anopheles sinensis | reverse complement strand
GACGCCGCCACTTCCGTCACCGTCTTCGCTGCTTGCCCGATCGGTAGGACTTTTTTCTGGAGTGGCCACAAGAGGGAAACGAAAAAAAACCGGCGAAAAACCCCCCCACAGCGACGTGGTTTGTCGAGCCACGACAAATAATGGAGTGCAATGGGTTTGTTTTAACGATTGTGTGCCAATTTCGACATTTGCAGCGCACAACCGGCGGCAGCAAAAATAAAAACGTGGTTGAATGTGATTATCGCGTCCGCCCGAGTTCGCACATCAATTCAATCGGACGAATTAAAAAGCGACGGAAAGCCCGCGGAGGTATAAATTCGCAAACACCGTACCGAATGTTGATTTGCGTGTGTGTGATGACGTTGGCCCAGGGTACATCGGGAGGAGAGTCGCAGATTGCCGCAGCGCGTACAGTAAAATAGAAAAACCGAGAAAGAAAAGAAAATGAAAAAAAGAGAAAAAAATGCAACGTAAAAACCGTGAGAAAAGAAAAATAAACATTACAGTACAAAATAAAATGAACTCATAAATAAATCAACAAATAAATAGACGTCCTGGGGAACAACAGTGAACCAAAAACGCACAATAACATCACTCCGGAGCGAACACAACAACTATTGGCCGGGCAACGCAAGCACGGGTTTCCCATGCGTGCCTTTTATTGCATTGGCGTCCAGGACAAAGATGCTGGCAAGAAGAGGTGCAAGAGGAACATTTAAAATTCATTAAAAACGAACATACACAAAAAAAGCACAATAAAACAAGCAAACAAACTCGAGTGATGAATAAATAAAACACGTTGCAGTCGACACGATTGGGTGCGATGGCACATTGGAACGGCGAAAGTAAGGGCCACACGGATCGAAAGAGAGAGAGAGATGTATGGAGTGAGGTCAGCGTTGGGTCGAGAGAGTGAGTTTAAGTTTTTTCTTTCAACCTACGGTTGGCCCTTTCCACGTACATCCAGTACCCACAAAACTCTCGGGATGGACAGCCGGACGGTGAATGGAAATCTCCAATTCTACCACCGAAAAGCTTCCCCGGCTAAACGACACTTCACTTGTGTTCCGGCGCAAACCAGCAAACAAACAGGGTGGTAACAAATGCCAGTCAACTTACCGTCTTCCACACACATTAAGCTGTCGCTCATCAGCTTCAGCCCGGTTGGACACGCGCAGGAAATTTTGGGGCTGTTGGAGTTGATTTGCGGTGCCGGCAGGCACAGGTGCGAGCAGTGTCCGTTCACCGCCTGGCAGTGGTTCACGCCATCCGGCTGCCGGTACGGGTGGTACACGTGGATCGTCATCGGATGCTGCAGCTGAAGGTTCCGGAGAAAAGGAGAGCGAGACGAACGGTATTACAAATGAATTAGAGATTACATTCGGAACAAAACGGGTGCCAGAAGTTGGTAGGGCCAACGTGCTTTAAGGGTGCTTAGGGTTTGCTGCTACCCCGGTATTACCATGTGCATCGCTGTCACCGGCTCAACGTCCTTGCCGGTGAATTTGTTTGCCTTGAAGACGGCCTCCTTGTCCCAGTCGGTCCAGTAGACGAAATCCTCGAAGGTGGTGATGGAGAAGGGATGCCGCAGGTAGTCGGACGAGTACAGTATTACCGATCGCTTGGAGCCGTCGTAGTTGCAGGAAGAAATGACGTTCAGTTTGGCATCGACCTGGAAGGACCGTGCAGAAACGGAAACGAAGAGACGCGTGCAAATGACATGTAATGACACCATCGTAATAGAGGTTATTTTTCCTCCCTATCCCCGCTCAAAGGTTCTGTAACACAACGCCACTCACCCAGTACACTCGTTTGCGGACCAAATCAAGGGTGATTCCGTTGGGCCACTTGACTTCGTAGCTGACAATCACTTGCCGATGGGTACCGTCCATACCAGCCCGTTCGATTCTCGGATTGGTGCCCCAGTCGGTCCAGTACATCCAGCTGTGGGGACATTTCAAAAGGGATTGTTTATAACAACGTTATCGATTTACCTCGAGCGTGATTTTCCTGTTAAAATTGTTCGCTTTACCCATCGATAGGATCGAGTGCGATCGCGCGTGGAATTTCCAGATCGTCCTGGATCAACACTTTGCCCATGTTGCCATCGAAGTTCGTCAGCTCGATGGTGGATTTTTTAATGTCGGTAAAGTAGATGTGATTGTAGATCCAGTCCACGGCCAAACCGTCCGACGTCACCAGCTGGTCCTTCACGACGACCGTTTTGTCCGACCCTTCGTCAATCGGTGCCCTGCAGGATGGGTGGAAGTGAAATGGTGGAATTTTTATTGAAACTAAGTGAACCGAATCCGACGAATGTATCCCCCCGTATCGTGTCCGCACTCACTTGTAGATGCGCTTCTCGGACACGTCGCTCCAGTAGATCATGCCCGTCCGGAAGACAAAGTCCAGCGCCGTCGCCGACTTGGTGTCGTTCACGATGGACGTCATCTCGCGGTGGTCGAGCGAAATCTTGCGGATGTCGTGCCGCCGGGCGAACAGCAGCGAGGCATGTCCCTCGGTCGCCTTGCAGCGCGTATGGTCCCGAGGATCGCGCAGATACCCATCCTGGCACTCGCACTTGAACGTGCCGATCTCGTTGGTGCAGCTCTGCGAGCACGAACCGGGCTCTTCGCATTCATCGATGTCCACACAGGTCCGGTTGTCGGACAGTTTGAAGCTGAAAGCGGAAACGAACGACGAATGGTATAGCGAATATTTCACTAACTTCTCGCTCCTCAGCTCCCCATTACCGACACTTACCCCGGTTTGCAGTCACAGTAGAAGCCAGCCGGTGTGTCGACGCACAGTTGCGAACATCCGCCGTTGCCCTCGAGACACTCGTTCTTGCCACACTTGTCCACCGGTTCGTCCTGGAACTCGGGGCAGTCCGGCTTCTTGTCGCAAACCTTCGACAGTGGTATGCACATACCTCCACCGCAATCAAACTCCGTCTTGGCGTTACACTTGAGGTTTTGAGTGTTCGCTGCAAAATTTAACGAAAAAAGCCAAATAAACCATTGGTTAACGGTTTGACGCGCGCGCCTGTGGTACACCGGAGAATGTGTCGAAAGGGAAACTTTCCGGGGCGAGTTTCCGGGAAAACCTCACTCACCACTGCAGTTCTCCTCGTCGCTTCCGTCGGCACAGTCCTTCTTGCCGTTGCAGTACAAGCGCCCATTGATGCAGTTTTTGTCCTTCTTGCACTGGAACTGGTCCGAGCGGCACGTTACGTTCTGGCAGATCGGTGGCATCTCGTCATCGCCCCGCGGGCAGTCCTTCTCTCCGTCGCAAATCCAGCTCCGGCGGATGCAGGTGATTCGATCGTTGCACTGATACTCCAGCGGCAGGCAGGTAGTGAAGGCGGGCGGAGGAGGGCTAGCACATCCCTGTAAAGTTCCAACATAAAAAAAAAATTAAATGGCACAACTTCCACATATGAGCATTTTCTACCCCTTTCTCCGACTCCGACCCAACTTACCCTCTCATCCGAACCGTCCGGGCAGTCGGGTTCGCCGTCGCAGCGCCACTTGCTGGTGATGCAGTAGTTCTCCGAGCAGGCAAACTGCTTCAGCGGATCGCACGTGGTCGGCTGGCAGTTGGTTTCGTCGCTGCCGTCGCCGCAGTCGTCGTCCCGATCGCAAACCCAGCGCTTTTGGATGCAGCGTCCGTTGGCGCAGGTGAACTCGTCCGAACGACAAGTTTCATCTGTGGAGATAACAATGTGTAACAATCAGAAACTATTCGACGAAAAGGAGGCCACAAGCCAAATTGGTTCTGAAAATCGAAATCGTTTCAAATGCTGGTCCGATGATAACCGGGTTTTGTCTTAGTTTTTGAACATCGTATTGTGTTCCACTTATAATTAAGCATGTAAAAGAAGCGTAAATAATTTAAATAACTATCCAAAATGGGCTAGAAAGACACGAGTTTATTGTTACCAAAGAGTGTTATTGAATCAAATAAAAATTAACTCCTTAAAGAATAGACTAGCTTATCACAACAAACAACTGGTAACTCAATTTGACATGTTGACGTATTTTTCTCGTCGATGGTAATTAAGATTATTATAAATGTACAAAAAGTATAAAATGAGTTGTTCTTCTCAAATGCACAACGTTTTTTTCTTAAAGAAACATTCGTTTAAAATTTCAAATATAATTCTTCGTAGTTCAGAACTTATAATTTAAATTTAGCAGATAAAATTGGTGCCTGTTTATGAATTTTAATTGCAATGAAAAGGAATTTTGCGCCTTCTATCAAAACTTTTTACGATCGAGAAAACGACTGTTACTATTTTTTGTTCGAAACAGACGGCGACTTACTATTCAATCGTTTTACTGTTCATAATACCTCCAATGCTTGGCACTTGAAATGTTTACAAATAACATTAATTTGATGCATATTTTGATGAGTGCATTTTCCAAGCTTGCCTTGCTTGCATCAATAACACATCGTACACAAGTACCAGTATTAAAGGTATCTGAGAGCTTTGAACACACATTCTACAATCAGGAGCTCGAATCGCTTGCTCAACAACGGGCAAAAGATTCACCTCATATTTCGGAAAACTTAGATCCGAAACGAAGCGGCTCAAATTCTACAACAATGCTATTCAGTAACTTGAGCCGAATTATCGTGAGCTCACATGGTTCGTATGAACCGTTTTGATGTTAGACGGGAAATTTCCGCTCCACTTACGGCGCACCAGGAAAATTCCATACCAAACAGCCATTATAATCCATCCGACGGTGGAGGAGTTTGACTGATGCGATTTCAAGAATGTTCGTAACACGATTCGGACCCGCTGAAAGTTAGTCCGCTTCCGCCTCCTAGGGCGCCACAATGGACGCGTGTCCCAGCGCTCGGTCAGCCTTGACGGAGGGTGCATAAATGGAAAATGATAACATTTTATTAAAGTTTGTACCGAGTGCTTACGCCATGTGCCATGGGCAGCGAGCAGGTTTGGTCACTGTCCCTTGCCACGGGGCGCAACGACTTTATCTCTCGACGGTGCCATCCCGCTAAGCAGAATTTCTCCCCCGGAGCCAGTAAAACTGATGTCGGTAAGATTTACAACATTTTCTTCCACGATGCCACGGTAGGTGGTAGGGCTCGAGGACGGGGACGATATAGGTTTGCCCTCTTGCTTATGCCCCTTGCATATACCCGAGCTATGCCGGTGACGGTGAAAAGGGTAAAGCGTAACCGATAAGAAAATTTGCCCGTTCCTTGTTGTGCTGCAAAACTTACTCTCGTAATGCACTTTTCCGCTGCCCGTAACGAAGAGTCAGCCAGCGAGCGACAATGAGGAGAATGGATCCGGGAACCCGGCCCGGAAGGTAACGGGGGTTACAAAGTTTACTACATCTTGTAAAGTATTGTGCAGTGCGTTGCACTGTGTTATTATTTTGAAGTTCGCTTGTTTTTGCCCTTTACCTATTTTGCAAAATCTGCAGCATAAGTTTTCCTTCTCCAGTGCGCCACCCAAACTAGTACAGCAACAATGATTGACACAATCGAATTGTTTGATAACTTTGTTATGTAGTTGCACTGTTGCACCAGCGTCACGGAGTGGAAATTTGTCGTGCAAAATTACAGCTTCGAACAAGGTTTACTGGTTCGACGGAACCGATCGAACTGAGTCCATTTGGGATGCAGTACCAGCAAAGAAAAGTGGAATACATCGAAAAAGCGCTGAGTAAAACGAGTCTCTCAAAACAGGAAAAAATATCAATCAAAGTGTATTTTAAATTTCATAATCGTTACCGACATCGCTCCCTGATCCATCCTGTGCTGCAACATTCTGTTCAGCCAACACCGAATAAAGGCACGTTTATCCCGCAACAGTCAACATATAATGGGAATTAAATTAAAAAGATAAACACTCCAGCAGAGTGAAAAAAGCTCCACACTTCAAAAAAGGAAAACAAACCCAGGTTGCCATAGGAAAATGGAATGTTTTGCTACATAAAAACAACTGATTTTTATTCCCCCAAACCTTTTCATCTTCCACTTCGTTTTCTTGTTCACTTGCTTTATTTCCATTATCCGGTAGCGAAGGTCGCACAAGGAGGAGAGTTTTGTAAATCAAAGAAGCCAGCAAAAGAAGCGTTCAAAAGTTGGGGAGCAAAAAGTGGTGAATAAAGGCTCCCACACGGGAGCTTTGGGTAAAGTGGTCAGCTTGTTGTCAGTGGGATGAGCGTCTTGAAGAGAGAAAAAACACGGAAAACCAGGCAACCCGAATGGGTTCAAACATGTGCTGGGATTGAGAGATATTTGTTAGAGGTAAGCTGTGGTGATAAAGAAAGGAAAAACTGGTGATCCCTGATGGTTAACAAAAAAGAATAAAAAACAATATGGGAAAATCAAATTCATAAATGGATTACGGCAGACAACTGTTGGTCGGCTTTTATTCCGGGCTTGATGGTCGTTGATTCGGTGGGATCAATTGCTTTGGTTTTATTTCCTCTGTTTTTTATTCCGCTACAACAAACGACGTGTCTTTGCCGCGCAATAGAATGATGTATGTAGGTGTTTATTTTTTTGTTCATTTTTGTCACATTTTTCCGTAAATAGGTGAGAGAGTTTTCCTGCTGGTTTTTATACTCGTAAAGTAATCACGAAAACAACACCTCCTGTGCAAAACGATGAAACGCACGAACGCTTAAAAAGATACCAGCAAACGTACTTATCGTACCCAAGGAAAATCCTCTCCAAAGCCACCCGACACTTTCTTTTAGGGTCGAATTTATATCAACAGGATGGGTGGTTTTGTTAAGTTTGTACAGCATTGCCCAAGGATGTTTTGAACGCTGAGAAAACGTAACTTAGCAAGGAGGGATGTTTTTCTACTGTTTAGTTTTACGGGTCGCTTAGCTACCTGGAAGGACGAACAAAGGGTTAAGATTGTTGTATATTTAAAACAACTAGTTGTCGAGCAGCATTGCGAGTAAGTCAAATTGTTAACCTACTCTTGCGCATCATTTGTAAAACTTAAAGTTTTCACGCAGCATCTTTGTGATTGCATTTATCGACGCTGTTTTCATACGTGAATGCACACACAGTACACCGTAACGTGAGTGCACAGGAATATGTCTGGCCAAAATCCATCTAGGTCGATGAAGCAACTGGAAGCACACCGCGAAGTGAATGATACTGTTTTTACGATGCCGTTTGTTTACGACCAATCTGTCGCCTGGTCGCGCGCCATTGTTGTGTGCCATTGTTGTGCCACTGTTAAATGATGTGCACAATCGCCGATGGCCAGCGTTGTGCTGTTTATGGTTGGCATGACCCGTTCGTTGGGCGCAGAACGTGCACCATCGAGTCGCGACACGACGACGGCCATGCTTAGAACCGTTTTTGTTATCCGTTATAGTTTTATGATAAATGTCTAATAAAATTCCTACCGACTTATTCAACGCATTGTTGTTGTGTGGCGGCATGATAGGATGAGCGAGTTTGTGTATGTTTGCGAATGGCAGCATGTACGTTGCTTCCCCGTCGGAAAGGAACGTCCGTTCGGTATTCGGTTTCGATGGTGGAAGCATTCTGCAAACATTCCAGACGGGTATGATATGTGTGCGCTTTTAAGCTTCCCATCGCGAAGACAGCCGAGCACGCCGCAAGGCGTCCTCGGGCAAAAAGTCCGACACTCAGACCCTAGATACCCGCGTTTTCATGGGTCTTGATGCTGCTGCTGATGAAACAAGCGTACAACGCAGCATTGCCCGGAAGGGGCTATAGCGGGAAACTACTGGCGGGATCCGTTGAAACTGAAGGCAATTTATTTTACGCTTCAAAATTCCTTTTGAAGATGACAAAAAGTCCGCTGCAGAAGGCGTCACGGTTGCGTGAGGTCAAGTTCTTTCTTATGACATAAGATGCCAAGGGCGAACGGGTCTTAGGTCCGCCGCCTACAAGGCCGGTTTGTGTTCTTCGGCTCAGGAAAGCAAGTGTCTAAAGTGGTGCAGAGCATTCATCCCGGGAAATACCAGGAATTTCTCAGCCTCAGGGAACAATATACCCATATACTCGCCAGCAGAGCGGAGATGAAACCAAGCAAGTAGACACACGAATGCCTCGGGAATGCTAAAACCGCTAGCAAACATTGAAATAATGCCTTCAAAGCTATTAAAAGGTGTAGCTTGGATCATGGAAATGGTTTTGAGAGCTTTGGAATTAATTGATCCAAAATTAAAAGATAACACATTTATTGAGCTATATAGAACAAAATGTGAAATACTTTCACTAGATTTTATAGCTAGAGATTTAGAATTTCTTCTTCTTCTTATGTGGCTCAACATCCCCAAGTGAGACAAGGCCTCTCTCCGAAGAGAGTTACTGTGACCGATAGACGGTATATCATTAGATCGGTGGTCAGCCGTTCGTAACACCGGGGGGTGCCAGACTCGGGATTTAGAATTTAACTTGTTGATAGTTTTTATTTGATATGATTACCATCAAGTATAAGCTTGGTCACTTTGTAATTATTGATAGATTTGTTTTTCAAGTGCTGATTAAATATGTTATTGATATATTGATAGATAGCCGTTAACTTGCTGACAGCTAGGAGTCTTGTGTATCAGAAATATTGACACGCCTAATAAATGAACTGACCTTTTGACTTATTGAAGAAAGACAAATCTACTAGAATATATTGGAAGTGTTTTATACCGTAAAAAAAAAAATATAAAAATATAAAAAATCCAAAACTGTATCGAATGTGCAAACTCAAACATGAAATTCATAAATTTGTTTTCAAATAAACTTTTAGTAGCTATACTATTATTCTTCAAACTGGCTTGGTTTTACTGTTCAATATCATTAACAAGTTACTTTTGCACTCACAAATCTTAACGTTTGTTTTGAAAGTTCCTTTTAAAATATAATAAACATTTAAGATGCAAACCATTGCGTAATGCCGCAAAAATAAGTATGTTGAAAATACAGAACGTGTACGAGTGTGTTTAATATTTTCCAACACCAACAACCAACCTCATAACTAAACCATGGAAACTGTTTAGAGAAAATATGCTCTAAACCAGAATGCACCATGGGGACGCACTTGAAATTATTTTATGACGCCCATCGGCACACGATGCTAGCAAAAGCTGCTGCAGTTTCGACCGGAACTCACGGCTGATAGGATCCGCATAGGTCGGTACACAATATTTGTGTGCTGAGGCGCCGATAATCGTTAGAAGCAGTGTGTATAAATTCGCATCCCTGCCGAGCGTTCGAGCATCCGGCAGGACTGCAGAATAAAATTCGGCGCTTCCATCGTAACGGAACAATTGCACTTCAAATCGGTTCCCGCTCGACAAGTTTCGCAGTGTCCCGCGTATGATGCGTAAATTGTTCTCACCGGATTCGACATGTACAATCATCGGTTGACATCAGGCCATGCTGCCTGCCACCCTACCAATCACCCAGGGGAAGAGATGCTGTCTAAAAAATGCTGCTCCCCTTATGCAAATCGCTATCAATCGATGGTTGTACAAGGCGTGTAGCTTTTTTTCCGTTAGGGCTGTTGTTGGCCCCGAAGCTAGTCGAGATCTCGATGGGTAGATAGCTAGATGCCACCGCAGCACCGGACGCTTTGCTGCGTGCGTTAGACACACCGGCGTGTGTATGGCTGTGTGCCGGGTGTGGAACCTCTAACCGGATAGTCCCTGCGGTGTGCTTCCGACCAAGTGATATGGCCTGTCCGACGGAGCTGACAGCTCCGGCAGGGAGCACTCAAGCATTTCCGAGCCGTCGCCGGTGGTGATGGCCCACGTGGCGAGTCTCGCTCTCTGATCCATTTAAGGCTCGCCGGGCTTCGGGCCCGGTGTGGTGTCGGCTTTGGACGTCCTTGTCGGCCTTAACTTTGATGGACGTGTGGGTTAGAGCGTGAGCATGTGCGTCTGCCCTTATCCCCTGTGTGCGCACCCATACACACGCAGCAACCCATACACATAGGGACACCGGTCGTCACTAAATCCGGTTGGTAGTACACCATCACCGGATGGTAGAAAAAGGAAGCTGCTCTTACACATGGATTCCTACTTCGATTGCCAAACGTTCGGAGAAATAGGCGTCCCCGTGGGAGGTTGTGTCTCTGGTGGGAGAGTGATTTTCCCATGTATGTTTTTCAACCCAGCCAACCTACCGTTACCCCCCCACCGGTACCCTCCAACACTTCTCCTCGCTTCGAAAGCACGAAAGGTAGAGCGTTGCTTGCGGTATCGTAAAATAATAAATTGATTGTTAATGCATCGTCAAGCTTGATAGGATTTTGACGCCTGGACGCCTCCGCTGGTGGATGACAAGAAGTGTGCGCTCGTGACGGGTGGTGGTCACACCAATATAGCGCATGTTGGGAGGGGTGGGGTAGGGAGGGAAAGGTTGGGAATAAATTCCGCTACCAGAATTTTCAATCCCGAAAACATGCCCCAACATTGCCGCGGTTCGTGGCACCACTCAGCGGGGAAGCACTCAGTGCGCCGTGTTTCGTGTTTGATTTATGACCATGGCGCGGGCCACTTCATTGATCGCTGTCAGTTTGTGTCGAAAAAGATTTATTCGCGTCGAAAGTGTCTTATGTGCCGGTCAAATTTATTCATTCCGGTCAAGTAATTCCTCTCATGCACGGAAGCGAACGTGTTACCCGAAATGATGTAGTGTTGAAGAAATCACCAAAAAATGTAAAACCACAATGCATCGCCCAGGGACGCGCCGTCAGCGTTAGGGAGTATGTTATGGGAAGGATTCTTTAATTTCGAAAGTTATATTTCACGTCCATAGCAACCCCTTCGCTTGGAGGGAGCTTTTGTGCTTAAAATCATACAGATCTCTTGGTAACCAATTAATATTACACCGCCCTCAGCGCGTTATAACGTTTCTGCTGCAGCAACATAACACAAACGCACTCACCAGATGGCGCGAAAGGTACGTGTTTTCAAAGTTCGCTCGGGTGGAGATCGGCAAAAAATCGGCATAATAAAATGAAATAAAAAATACCACCAGGCATAAAACAGCACGACTCCCCGTGCAACAGCCTGCCCGCAGTTACGCCCCGGAAGGCTGATGTTCCGTGCACGTTCGGGGTGGCTGAAAGAAAAACAAACCCGCTCCCGCTGGGACGCGAATATTGGGGCGCTGATCAATTTCACGGTCGCCGCATTGTCATTAGTATGCAGCATCTTCATGCCATTACGCCCGGCAGCATCCGACGGCCCGGCCGTGACAAGCAAATGATCGCCTCGACATCGAGGCAGCAACGGGTGCGACGCACGGAAAAGTAGAATCATCATTAGCAGAAGTAATTATGAGCGCCGAAACAACCTGCGAAGAAAGGGCTTTGCATGCGCAGTCATCCATAAAACCGACCGACTTTTATGTAGCCATCCATATATGCATACATATGAGGGCGCGTGTGTATAGGCAATGGCAATACACCATTGAACATTGGGTGACTTTTCACCGGGAAAAATTATATTGGAAAAGTTTTGCCGTTACTTTGAGCTTTTTACAGGGAACTTTCCCAAAACCCATTTAGCCATTTTTCTCCAAAATCCATGCAACCCCTTTTCATGCTCTGGATTCCTTTGAACGCAAAGATTTCCACTTTAAAACACACAGCTTGCACAACACCTCGGCTGGGAAAAGCTACGGGTTGATCAACGAAATACGGAAAAGGACGAACGAACGAGTCGTCCGTCCCCTATTTTCACTATTCTAAATCCCGTTTTATTCACACCATTCGTTGGAACGTGAAATTGGTTTTTAGGATTTAAAAATTATGACCACATTTTTCAACGAACGCTCGTTCGTTCGCTCGTTTCGTTCACATTCGGATTGTCATGTGACGGCCGTAGTTTTCCTTCCGTGCCGATTCTTCTGGTGCCAAATATGTGTGGCCAGGTGTTCCTAATCGGTGCGCGATTAGAATGACAGAAAAAGGGGAGTTAGGATGGGAAATCTATTTTTTATGTCCATTGAACAACGGCATAGAAGCTTAAATCATGCGAGTGTAATAGATTTTCCTGTGAGAGGAATATGTTTTCAATTCTTTCACTGGTTCAACCCGGCAGGTGACATCGATTTCCTTGAATGATGCCACTCCATAATTCAGGGAAGGGAAAAAACAAAATCTCGTTTTATGCTCTCCTTCTCTGGGCCACATTCAGTTGCTCGTATCGAAAGATTGATGTGCTGCAAGCAGTGGCAAACTAACGAGGAACATTTTAAATTTCTTTTGGAATTAGCCTCCCTCAAAAAAGTCATGCATTTTGAACGATCCGGGCGCAACTGTTTGCTTATGTCCTCGCTCGATTAAGACCATGCATGTTTCTACTACTGCTTCACTAGTTCAAGTAGGGATGTCGCTTTTGTCATGATTCAAACTGGCTCGCCAAAGAAGCCGTCGAGTCCAGGTGCAAGCTGCTTCAGCTCAGATTTACCTAGGGAGAAGATTTAAGAACTTTCGTACTAGTGGCGGATAGCAAAAAAAAACCCTTCCACCGGCCGATCGAATTCGATCAATCTTTGTCAGAATAAATTGCATTATGCTACCTCGGTTTACCGGCCCGGAAAGCTTCCGGTTCAGGATTGCACAAATTGCAAATGCAAATATTGGTTCCGTTTGTCCAAGGACGGTTTGCATCTCAGCGCTCCCTGGGATGGTCTTTGTTTCCGGCACCCCGAAAGTACACTCTTATGCGCAGAAGGGTACTGTTGTGGAAAGTTTTGAATTGTTGGATATGTTGGATGAGTGTTTTTTGTTTTTGTTTTTGCTTCATGCTGTTCATGCGAATGTTTGTTCGTTTTCTGCCCTTTTGCAAAGCTAATCCATGGATGCCCTGCCGGAATTGTGCCATGAATATTTTATTTATGGAAAAGTAAACATGGAAACTGCAAGCACAAACACCCACCGCCGAAGAAACCCGGAACTCATCGACTGCATAAACATTATTCATTTCCAATGTTCAACATTCATTTTACAGCTGCTCCATCTCTTTCGGGAATCCAAAGGGAAATGTGTATGTCAGTGTGTTTGTGTATATCTGCATGAGTGTGTATTTATTTCGCCCTTTCGAAACCACCCCGGCAAAGGTATGGCTGTGGTGGCATAAATTTTCGTCAATAACTTCTTCACCAATTGAAGAATGGAAAACCCCATTTCCAGGAGGCGCTAACCGTCTTCCACCTGCTGCTTCTGTTCTGCTGGAACGAAACTGGATCATTCCAGGCAGACAGTGGCAGATGCAGATGGCAGAGATAGTTTGCGAATTGCCATTACAAGACGGGCAAAATAAAAATATATAAAACGGTAAGTGCTCCTGAGAACCACTCAACGGGTAGCGGAAACGAAGAAGGATGAATAAGTGATGGATAAAACCATCCAGCAGGAAGAGAATGGGACTAGTTTTGTCATCGAGAAGCAAAACAAACACCGGAACTGAAGGTGGGGCAGGGTGAAGCGAGTTCGTTGAAGTGAGGAAATGGAACGAAGAAATTCATTCCTTTCCTCTCCCCGCTGCTCCAAATGACGGTAGATGGATTACGGTTTGGATCATTGACGACACCGATGGAAATGTCACAGGACTTCATTCGGATGAGAAGAAAAATAGTTCTTTTACCTTTCGGTACAACAAAACTGTTGCTTTTGTTCCACACCGGTCATTATTTATTCGTTTCCAAATCCGTATGTCGATAGAAAGTTAAAAAGCTTCGACACAAAGACAGCTTCAATAACAAATGATTCAGAGAAAAGGTTTTTTGCTTTAATTTGATTTTTTGTAGACCTCATGAATTGCAATAATAAATCCATATTTAATCCATCCATAAGGCCTTCAAGATATTCAGTGGTTCGTAAAAACATTCATTGATTCTAGTGAAAAAATGTCAACCAAGGATTATGAAAAGTAATTAAGTTAAGAACTAATGTAGTTATGAAACTAAACCCAGTCCATACACTAGGAAGATGAATAAAAAACGAGAGTTACGTTGAACGCTTGGTTGTTGAAAAAGTACACAATAAAAGTGCAGTCCGTTCTAAGGCAAGAGCTTTCTTAGCAACAATTCCATCTCGATGCAAATGAGACAGCGCTTTGGCTACGGAGGTCGCATGATGTTTGGAAGCCATGAATAATAAATTTGACACAGAGCAAGCAAAATAGTAAGATATCGTATTGCAGCTATCGTGAGACGAACGATGTTCTGTGAGCTGCAAAATTTTCTCATCCATTTCGAGCCATGAAGTCATTGTGTTTTCTGGCGAAGAAAGGTGCAGAGGGTGTTTTATGATAAATGGCTTTCGAACTGTGGTACATTTGTTGCCCGGGTGACGGAAGTGGTAGCGTAGGTTAGAACATCGCACAAGGCGAACCTTGGTAACCTCAGCATAACGTATGTACACCATTGCGAACAGAAAAGGCTTTTGCTTCCTAAAAGCAGACGGTCGACTTATCATCCTTCGAAACCGTATCGTTCCAATCATAGCAAATTGAAGCGAAGATTCGAGAGAACAAGTAACAACATGGAAACCACAAAGAAACGTGTCTAAAAACTTGCATTTCAAACTAATTGACATGAGTGCGCTCGGTGGTGGTATGCTTTGGGCTATTCCACTTAAAGTAATTAAAAATAGCATATTCAGGAGCGCAATCGGTGCCGAGAAAATGTCCGACATAGGAAATGCAGCCTCAAGCGAGAACAAGACGAGTCTCCGATGGCGAGCTTACGAATGCACTCATCAAACCATGATTCAATCCTTCAGTGACACAGCCAGGTAGAAATCGGGACGGATTTATCCTTGTTCGCTCTTCGTTTTCCCGGTGTGTCTTGTTGCCTGCCAAGCTGTCGAGCTGCGAGCGCAAGCGAGCACCGTTCCGTGTGTGACCAGATTAAATTGCAAAAATGCCGCCAGATAGCCGATAACGACGTGACAGGTAGTGAGCATATGGAAAATAAAAGCGAATGAAAAAGGAATCAAAATCGAAACCAATGGTCCAGCAGCATTCTGACTTGTACGAACTGCAGTGAGGCGTTTGGAGAGGCGTCAAGTGCGTTCTGCAGTGCTGCCATCGCGGAACACAGTCCGATGATATTTTATTCATACCAACCAAGGGCGAAGAACAGATGCCGAGGTAGGGAAAATGCACACGCATACATGCACTAGCACGGACGTGACAAAACCAGGTGGTCAGAAAGAAAAGCGGATTAAATCGACGTTTGGGAATGGGACGATGCTGGACAAGATAATGGTTGAATTTAGTACATCTTTTCCAACCGGAAAGTTTCGTATTGAATACATGCTTTCAAAGGCGGTATTTGCACAGTATAGTGCAGTATTATTGAAGTTGTTTTTACTATAATAACTTTCATCGAGTGGCTACAACCAACCGGATTCTTTTTATCCTCAACAGCGTTTATCGCGTCGAATACAGTACGCACGATATCGCTCCTTTCCTTTATTGAACATGTTTAGTTTTAGCACTAGCATGTATTTTGTTGTCCATAGAACGTCACTCAAAAGCCACAGGGAAGATGTACAACAACTTGTTTACCGGAGTTTGCACATTTTTCCACACACCAACGCCAATCGAATCGTTCGTTCGATTCGTCCCTTCGGTTCAACCACTCTCCGCCGCAGATGAATTGGAACGTTCGATTTAGTAGAGACATTGGCAAAACAAAATTAAATAAAACAAGCAAAACATTTGTCGTTTTGCTTATCACACTTGCTGGGCGCAATGCCGTTCCAGCAGTTTTCCACTCCGTTGTTTAGTTTTATTATTGTGCAATTTTTCATCTCCTATTTTTCCCTGGCGCTGCTGCGTGTGTTTGTGAACGCTGCAGCACTCCATACGATGGAGTGCACGTTGCGTTGGATTGCAAAATGAATTATCTGCAGCGGCATTGGCTCCCGCAGGCCCGGAGTTGTGCGGAATGCTGTGCAGATGGATTATGCAGCTGCAAAAGGGGTAAGAGCTTTCAGCTGCACTATCAAACGACAATCGTTGCGAGCAAGAGATATTGGGGCAGTGCATCAAAGTGTTTTATGGAACGAATCAAAGAGAATGCCAGCTGGATGTTGGGATTGTAGGATTGAAATGAATTAATTTTTCCGTTATGACGAACTACGTTTTGTTCAATGGAATATTTGATCACAAATGCGATACAGAAACCTACTTTAAATGCAAATAAATTAGCTAACATCAAAACATAGGTATATTGAGTTGCCTGCAAAGTTGACTGATTCACTTTAATAACTAAAAAATAACTAGATTCTACACTATAATACATAAAAATATTGTTCATAAATAAAAACATTGATTAGTTTTAATACTTTGATTATTGATTTATCAAATTTATGTACTCTTTCCAGAAGAAACAAAGCCTTTTCCGAAAGTGTAATTGCTCAATGTTGACGAAGGGCAACTGGCTTCGTTTCGCTTTCAAATTAGTCGATCAGTCTGAGAAATGTGCATGTAGATCTTTAGCTACTTAATTCCGGTCCTTAAATCGATGGTTTCCTAAACATGTTGTTCTTTGTAAATAATCCATCCGGAAACGTAAAATACACATGCAACCCACAAAAGACCACTGCCCAAAGGGTGTATAAAAATATCAGCTCCAGGAAGAGAAAGCTTATCGGCAGCAAAACGACACTCGCAAGTGTATTTCAAAAGCCACCATTGAACATATCCACTCGGCCGAAGCCAATCGTCATCCACTGAACCTTTTTTTCGACCCGATTAGTTCCATAATTCGATCCCTGGTGGCACGAAAATATCTAGGGTGGAAATGTAAAAATTCATTTGGTCCACTGTAAAAGGTTGAGTTCGGTTTCCTTTCGCATCGTCCCCCGGAAACCGTCGCCCCGGGGGTTTAGATTTCTTTCATAATTTCCTGTGTCTCAACGGTGGCGAATAGCGCTTCATCGAGTCTCCTTCATTGGCGCGGGTAAAGCTGTAGCGAAACTGATACGGTTTGGCTGCCCACCAACTCGAAACCACACCCACCACAACCTCTCTCCTCCCCACACCGTCTGGTGGTATTCTTTTGTTGGAACGTTTTGAATGAAATATCTCAATTCGCTCGGCACGGCGGGAATGCATGAATACGGCGAAGTTCGTTGTTGTTTGCGAACCGAACGCGCAGCAGGGGAACACTCTCATGTACACCCACATAAACAAGAGGTGGGAGGCGTAGAAAAAGAACCATCAAAGCTTCCTTCTTTTGTTCGGGCCCGGCACGGTGGAAAAGTCCGAGCGCGCAATCAAGGAGCACATTTAGATGACTGGAGTTGGATATTTTTCTCACACAGTTCCGAACCCTTCAACACACTCGAGTTGAAGCACGGTAAGGACGACCTGTGCTGGTGAAGATGGAATAGAGTTCGAAAGGAGAGAGAGTGAGAGAGAGATAGAGGGACACACAACACCGAGCGCCCGAACCAAAAGGAAAAGTGGTTGATGGACCAATTTGTGGTCAATTTAATCTTCTTTTCTACTTGATCGTCCATCACCGGGAAATATGAAAAGGTTCGTGGGAAGGTTTGTGCCACCGTTGTCCACGTCATTCACTTCTATTGCCGTCCCACTGTCCATTTGCGGTGGTCTATGGTGGTCGCTCGGGAGTCTTACGAATGGTCAGGTATTTATTTGCTTTCACCCGGCATGAAGGGAAGATTTTCTACGCCATCTTTGGGTTGGGTTTAAAAATCGAGTGCATCGGTCGGTTTATAGCACACAAAAGGGATGCACTGACCGGTCTTTCGCTAGGACACACCAATGCAACTTTTCAACAGACATGACTGTAGTTTTCCTATTTTACGTGCAGATCGTTCAACTTCACCGCGCTGGCGATCGTAAAAGTGCCTCCGGATGAGAGCGTTTAAGCCGAGCAGTAGTGTAATCGTAGGTAATTGAGTTTTCCATTCTGTGAATTGGATTGGATTTCTCATAAACCACTTCGAGCGATCAGTTTTTAACCTCCCTGCTTTGCTTTCGTTCTCGGCCGCGCACCGGTTTTCTCAGGCTCGATGGAGGCGCCCGGTGGTTTTCAACCGTTATTGAATAAACAACGCCGGTGCCACTTGTTCTTCCTTTTTTTTATTTTTACTAAACGTATTTCCGGTGTATCTTCTTGACGAAAACTTTTGGCTTCAGCGCAAATTAAGTTTGCCGCCGACCATACTTGATAGAGTTGCGGTATTTACTTTGATAATTACATCCTACGGGCTCGACCACACGATGGCGCCCGGGAGGGAACATAATTATTTCGAGCCCTTAAACATTCACATCAGCACAAATAGTAACCGAAGGAGGGTTGCTTTAAAAGAACACCCACCGCGACTCCGCCTGCTCGTTGAAGGAAAGGCTCGAAGTATTAGGACCATAATTCATCATCATGGAGATGAATCTTCATGGCATTCGTTTATTTCATACTTTGAAATAAAATAAAAAAGGAAGAAAACAAAAGAACACCACTGCGAGAGGAAAGAAAGCAAGAAGAGAGTTTGTGAAAATGGGATCGTACAAGAAAGTATGTGCCGTGTGCTCTTGCCACTGCCATCTTCTCAGCGCTGAAGATGACGGTCTGGATGGGTTTAATTGTTTCCAGAAGAACGAAATTGACTTTCGTGCCCAAGGGTACCCGGCCGTTCTTCTTCTCCCCCGGGCGGCGTGTGGGGGGGATGTAACGGTTTGGTCGAGTTGAGGCGAAAAATAACAGCGTTGACTCGCGTGCCTTTCGGAAAACGAGCTCGACGAACGTTAGACGGGTGTGGCACAGGGGTGGGTTGATTGAAGAAAGGGTTTAAGTTGTGTTGTGGTGTTTAGTCGAGAAGAAAGCCGGACCCGGAGGCGGCACTGCGGTGGGAGTGAGGTTGAACTGTCTGCTAGCGTTAAAATGTGCACTTATGCGTAATTATCGTTACAAATTATTAATTCAATTTTCCACTTCATCTCAGCACGGGCGTCTGGGCGCGCTGATGGGATTTGCCTGCACCTCGGGGGCTTACTTATGGCACGGTTTATGACGCCTTGCGGAGAGTGTTTGTGCTCTACGGAACGATGCTGGCCGGGAAAGAATGTGTTCTATTTGCGCCCGACTACTTCCCGGTTGCGAGGGGATTGGTTCGTAGTTAATTATGAATTTTTTTTCTATTCTCCTCTTTCCTTGAAGGATGTTAAAAAGCATATGGAAAATGAACACCCTTTAAGGAAGGATCCACTAAGGAACCCAGTCAAGATGTGGTTGACATATTTTGTTTGCGGAATATTTCTACCACTTATATGCTGACATATTTAATCGCACCAGGAACGAACAGAGCGAACCATTTTCCCAGCTCTTAACGCTGCTTAATCGAGACTTTACTGAAGGTAATTGAATTTTTACTCCGGTCCATTTCCGTACGGCACGAACTCGCTGGAGGGTTCACCGAGTCCACCCTGTAAACCATTTTAACGCTACTACGAACACGAAAGCGATAAACGGTCCCAGCTATCAGAGCAGCAGTTTTCTTCGGACGTGAGAGCCGTACAGCACAGCCCAAAAACAATGCCAACCAGCAAACTACAACACGCGTATGACTTCCGGAGACGAAGGTCGCGGTTGTGCGCTCGATCTCGAGAGAGCGCAAATCGAATTCCGGCTCATAACGGTGGCCATAAATACAATAAAAATTAATAGGCAATCGTTCGGTTTGCGGAACACGTGCGCGAACCCCCGAACCGAACGCTGGTGCAATCGTTCGAATTGTTCGGGTGGTTCCGCAGATGCGTCCCCATCGGAACCTCTTTTGCGTTCGAAACCGCAGGTGAAGAAAACGACTCTCGACATCGCCACAAGACTTGCACACGTACGGCTTCGGGTGGAGCCGGGGGAGGCCCTGAAAAGTCATGCAAAAGTTCGTCTCGTAAGTGTGTGGGGAGAGAGGTGGTTCGGAATTTCACCGCAATGCAGCACCAGCAGCGCCTGATGTGCTTATCGGACAGCCCGCTATCAGACCGGAAACACCAGAATTGGGTGTGCGTGCGTATGTCATAGGTTGCAGGCAGGCCGAGAAGCCTGAGCTTGTCTGGCCGGAGTTTGGCTAATTTGATTCTGCGTTCCATCGACGTTTCCGGACGGTTCGCCGGCGGGGGTTCTCCTCCTCCGGGCATGTCTTAATCGAGTAAGCTCCGGTACCGGCTCCGGATAAGCTCACATATGGCATTCACCCGCTCGCTTCCAACTCAGGCTCGAGGTAGACTCACTGGACGTGCCACTCTAGGCTAAGCCACTTATGGAACAGCCTCGTTCGTGGACGTGTTTTTCAGTCTACCCGAAGCCCAAGGGTAGGGTCTCATCCTGCCATCAAGACACCGAGCAACATCTTTAGAGCATTTTGACTTTAATTGATGATTTTCCATTATGGAACTTAATCGCCAGGGCATCTGCTCTCCAATCACCGCACAGTGGCCCCTCGAGTGGGGCGGTAAGTTCTCACCACTAAAACTCACCGAGCCTCTATAGCGTCCGGGAAGGATTTTGATTTGATTATTGAAATCTTCCAAATGCCAATTTTGCCCGACGCCCGGTTTGTTGATGGAAATCTATTTTAGTCAACCCCGCAAATCGGCTCAGCGGATCAGTACCGGAGATGCGATGGGCAATTAACTAAAATGCGTTCACAATGGATCGACAGGGAAGGGACACGCACACACAAACAAACACGTGGAGCATGTTTGAAACCTCAGAGTACCGGATATGCGGTGGTTTTTCCGGTGGTCAATGGCCAAACTCGACCTCCCGGTTTCGGTGAGCTTCTAATGGATTAACAAGTTCCAGAATCGGGAGGCTCCTAGAACGCAGCTTGCACACAAACACACACTCCGACCTTATACTATGCCTATCGGCTTGGGTGAAGTTTTGTATGCCGCACGTCCACAAACAAACCGGGTCAAAGTGCCCCGGATTAATTGACGCAAGCTCACGAAGCTTAGCCCCCGCTCTGAGCTCGAATGCGGAACACGAGAACGCTTTCGATTTAGTGCTTCTCGCACTTCCTCCCCCTCAAACAAACTCCCGACGACAGGTTTCACATGTCCTCCTTCTCACACACACACACACACTTACATGGAATAAAGTAGCGTTGGCCGGAAATGGAGCAGCCCTGGATATGGATATGCCAAATTTCCATTATCGTAAAGTGGGGCTAATCTTGACGGATTTGAAATTTTGCATTCTACGGCATGGTTTTGTGGCAATGTTTTCCCGGGATCGCCATTACGAGGGGGATTTGGTGCGTGACGGGAAGGGCTTGAGTTTCTGGAAGCGGATGGACAAGTTTGCCCTTGCAAACCACTGGGTTAGTTAGTTTGTGTATCCACTCGGTTTGGCTTCTACTTTCTACGAGATTCTGCTGCCGTCAAGTATCAATTCATTCTAATCGGTTTTCCACTTCCATCATCAGCCAAAGGGTACGCGGGGTTGCCTCCAAAAGCTGCCTAATGAACCTATAAAAACCACCTGAATCAAGGGCTTTCTTTTGCTATCGCTCGCGCCAGAATGGTCTATAAATCTCCCCAGAACCAGACGGCTCGGGTTTCGCTGGCTTCAACTGGCGCAATAACCAAGCATTTTCCGCGGTTTCCAATAGCGATGTCTTCCAGCCTTCAAACGAAGCGCGCTCCAGCCCACCCGGCCCGATCCCATCAGAGCCTCGGCAACCGCAATCCAGAAGTCATCATAAATTGTTTCAATTCACCAGAATTTATGAAGATTTCTTATGCCCGCCGACATGCGCCTCCCTGTGTGTGTGTGTTTGTGAAGAAGCACCCATTCAGGGGCTGCCGTGCCAAGGTTGGTGTTTCATGAAGATTTACTTCAGTCTGCGGTGGCCACGTTTTACAGCGAAGGAACGGCTGCGCCAGTTCAGGATGAAGGAGCAAGGAAGCAGGTTTTTCTTTTTTACCTTCCCAACCGAGCAGATAAGGGTTGCCACTTGTTCACTCAACCACCCCGCGTCTCCCTCCCAAGCGCCTGCCAAGGGGAAGCCTCAAAAGCGGACCGCAGTAGCAGGCTCTGATTGTTTAGTGGCCGAGTTGAAGGCGGAGGAGAAAATGAGAACCCATAAATCACTTTGTTCGAACCATTTTTCATACCTGTGTGTGTGTGGGTACCGCTGGCATCCTTCAGAATATTCTACTCAAAGCCCCCACTCCCCCACCCCCCATCGCAGGGCAGGAACCACCCACTACCATCAACCACAGGGAAGCGTCCAAAATCTGCACGTGGTCCAGAATTAGCTGGTCTGGTAGGTGAAATTTTCCGGCCGTCCACTTACTTAGCCACAGCTCAACCACCCACGAGGAGCACGGTAAGCGGGTCAATTAAATGGCGAGGAAACAGGGAAGGCATCCGGTCGGTGTTGCGAGCGCGGGCAAGAAATCAACGACCGCTTCCATTGATCGCGCCATTGAATGTTTCGTTTCGAATGCCATTGAATCGGATTTCTCCGGTGATTTGGTAGATTGATGGGCGGAAAGAGCAAGAGGAAGCATCTGTTCCAGCCGGAGCACGGTGTGTGACATACCGGACTTTTCGACGTTTGTGGCAATGGCTTTGTTTAGCAGTCGGGTGCGAAACAGCCTTTTTTGGGAGGTCTGGTGTGGCCCACTTTCGACGGGTCTTCGGCGACGCTACGCCATTCTTCCTCAGGTGGAGCTTTGCGAAACGAAGAGCTGCAATATCAATGATTGATGATCGAAATCTCGCGAATGGCAATCTTATCCTCCCCCCAACCCATACCATGGATGGTTTTCCTCCGCCGGAAGCCGGATTTGCTCGGATGGAGCCATTGTTGTAGGCTAAATGAAGCCTGTGAAATGTTATAAATCAGTTTGATACGCTCTATTTGTCAGCCGCGAGCTGCGGCTCGAAGGTGTGGGCTGGGTTTAATACCCGGTTTCGCGACTGTCACCGCACAGTGAGGTTGACAAAATATTCAATTGTTTGTGTGGCGAACTTGTCGCGAAAAGGCATGTTTGTTTTGAAGTTGGAACAGATGATGTTGGTTTCCAATGATCGTACAATGTCGGGTTCAATGTTTGACTTTCGCAAGTTGCCGACCGGTTCTGCAATTGACTTAGGTTTTTTGATGAATGGCTATAGAATTATAAATTACACTAGATTTTTTTTTATAGCAGCGCGAAACATTGTTGCTTTCAGTTTCAATCTCAAAGAGATAAAATTGGACAGACAAAGGTGTTGGTCATTCGTAATTCTTGGAATAAAATACAGATAATAAATTTTCTGATATCGTTGGTTGAATAAATAAAAGTATCATAGTGTATAAATGTATTCAAGATAAAATGATTTGAAAATAATGAAAAAATGCCACTTAAATAAAGTGCTTTGACGTAGTATTGGTAACAAATGAGATAAACCAAAAGTTAATAATTTCCAATCAAAATTTTTTGTTACATCGTAAATTTTGAGACACAATTATCGAATTTTAGCAACCATTAATAGATTATAACGAATATTAAAAATGTTCCACCCTTACAATACAAGAAGGACGATATACATTAAGTCACACGAGACACCAATGATGGACAGGATGATAGATGATGATAATTGCTATGATAACCTTTTACATTTACAAGATTGCCATACATTTGAGATTCTTATGCTACAGAATTTGGTAAGAATGAAAACTTTTATTCTTTAACCACAAATTATTCACTTATGACCTCCCTTTACCTACAATATGTATTGTTTCGTTCTAAAAGACTTAACATTGCACCAATATTAAAAAAGTTTAAAACATCCTACAGTAATTGCAATAACTAATGAAGCTGCACTGACCAGACGAAACGAAGTCTCGAACAATTTGTTTTCCAAGAAGCAAAAGCTTGTGTTGAACATGGTTTAAATTGCCTCACAATAATCCCATACGTACCCACTCTAGTTGAGTCTGGCTGGCCCTACGGCTATGCAGGCTAAACAGGAGCATGATCAAGCACCTTTTCGACTTGTACGTGTTGTCTGAGTTGCAAAAGAAAATAAACAAAAACCCCTCAATCGGCTGGTCAGGCTCGGTATGGCCCTCTGGCGCAGTGATCTCAAAGTTAAATAGATGACGCACAGTAACACGGTCCAGGCTGTCTATCAAAGGCACAACAGCACACAGAACGACCGTGGGCTGAAAACTTTTAATTTGATACCAAACTTTGCCCTGTTCGGGTAACAGTTTGTTGAGTAATATTCAGAAAAAAAAGAATTTGTTGACAAACTTTTACGGCAGCTTGCGCCAATCGGGACGGTTCCGGGAAGCAGAAATGAAAGTATCGAAAAGCTCGCGAAGGAAAAAAACACCTCATAAACTGGTCTGCTGAGCTGCAAACCATATTCGATCGATCGGAAGGTGATTGGTGTGTGCAATTTTCCAACCAAAGGGGCATATAAAATCGTTTGGCATGACACCACGGAACTCGGAGGTACGAGAAATTGCATCTGACAGCTGCTGCTGCTGCTGCTGCTGTTCGATGTGGTCGGCTCTTCCGGGCTTGACTCGCCGTCGGATGACCCCTGACCGTTGGGTTTTTGGTTTTATTCTGCCCAAAAGCGTGCAGAAGTCAATTGACCGGTCGGTTGGTCAACCCTTTGATGAAGTTAGTCCTACTTTATATTTCGTCCGACCCGTCATGCATCGTACCATCACCCTGGCATGTATATTTCTGTTTTATGTTTTGCTTCCTTTTTTTCCTTCCTTGTCGGTGGATGTTGTTGTTTGCCGAGGCCAAGTTTTCACCTTCATAAAGTCACCTGCCTTTTGGGTGGGCTCCATGCGAGCAAGCACGTGTGCTAAAGGCCCGAGATACCGTACCAGAATGTTCACACGATATGAATTCACCCCCCAAAACAAAAAAAGAACCCGGAGTGCTGGCCCCGGTCGCCCGGTAATCCATACCTTGTACCAGAGCTACCCGTGGTAATCTTGTTTGCTCATTACATTCTCGACACGAGACCACATAGTTCATCATTATTCTTGCGGATCGTACCGCTTCGTGGCGGAGGGAGATCCGAAAGCGTCGGAAGAGTTACTCCAAGCCAACGCCGGTCTCCGAACGGTGTGCCTCGGAACGGATGAAGCGATCCTGGCCGAAGAATGCGGCCACATGGGGCATCAAGTCTTGCACCTTTTTATCAAAAAAGGCTTTCCCCCGGTCGGGCCCAGTGCACCAGTTATGCTACCGACGGTACCACGCAACCGTTGCTGGGACGATTATCTGCATCCATGAGCGACTTGGGACCGGTGTGTATGCTTGCCCTACCTACATACATACACACATACATACAAAAAGCAAACTTTTCCCGAGGTGAGGAAAAGCTCGCGTGCGCTCGGGACGGATTGGGTGGGGATAATTTTGACGGATCATGCCGGATCGGGCCAAAAAGGAAATATTGAGATTCCGAAAGTAACTACGAACGCAAAGGGTAGCCTGCTTTGGGTTGGCGGGTTCTGCCCTGGCGAGTTAATTCCCAATTCCTAACACGTTGTTCGTACTGTGTTGGGTTTGCCGGGCCCTAGCATGTCCACAGAGGACCCCGTAAAAGTATTTGATCCGTCCAATGTTAATGAGATATTGGGCAAAAGGTGAAGTGAGGTGGACCAAACGGAAAGGAACACACAATCGCTCACTTCCGTCCATTAGACAGTCACAGATCAAACACAACAAACGGAGGCATACCAAACAGGACGACCAAACGTGGTCAAAAATTCGTCTGATCTTTGAACCATTGCTGCAGGACGAAAAGGCTGATGTTTGTACAGGGAGCATTTCTTTGTTCAGTCAAATTGAACTGTTGGGTTTGTACCCAATACACAATTTTGCACACCAAAGAATCACAACCTTCTCGCGGAACACTTTTGTATGTTGCAAAAAGCAAAATGTGATCAAACGTCGGGTATGTCAGACCGTTGCTTTTATTCGTTGTATCCATTTGTAAGTAATCATGATTGTACATGTTGACTGTCAATTAATTTTGGCCGAGTTTTTCACACGCTTTTCCCCCCTCTGTGTGTGTGCGACCAATTTGACGCTAGCCCTGGCGGCAATAAAGCATTGCAGTGCGGCAAAAAGTGCCAATATACATGGGGTTATTTCGGTTCGGTTCGTGAAAAATGCCAACAACGGAACAGAAAGCGAGATGGCGGAAACGCTTGAACGGGGGATCAGGACGTTTATTAAACCTGCCCTACTGGAAGGGGCAAATGCGGAATGTGATGGAAAATAGGGCGACGGAAGATAGAACGCTGAACATGGGTTCAATTAGGCAAATGGAAAATCACTCATGAGATCCCGCGTTTGCTATTACAAAGTGCCGGGGCGGAGGACGGCGAGCAACAGGTGAAGCCCCGTACGGTGGAACGGTACAATTTTGAAATAGCGTTTGGTCATTTTGCCGCACTCGGGACTTCAAGGGAGGGATAGTGGCATGGGAAATCTTAGGATACCGAACGACTTGATGACCGGCGGCAATCCTATTCGCCGACCAAAAAGCCCGAGAGCAAAGAAAGCGCTGCACCATCTTCCGGGCCATGACGGACGAAAGGATGTTCTATCGCTTCTTGAAAGCGGACTTGATTGCTTCCTGGTAGGTTTTTCGGTTGCCGAGGCAGGGAGAAGAAGATTGATGTGGGTTCGTGATGTGCCGAGTTGATCCTGGCCCCGCTCCCGAGATTAGGTTCTGCGTGCGTGCACGTGAAGTCCGTACTCGGCTGAAGTTGATTTAGGTTTCGCCGTAGGTACGGTACGTTTGATTGCAGTGCGCGAATGCGCGTACGAGAAGATGAGGTACAGGGAAAAAAAGGCTCAACCAAGGTATAGAATCTATGGCCGAACGTTTTAATCCGGGCAAACGAACCAACAACCGTTCGGGAGTGGAACAGGAAGCGACAGAAAATCCTCTTGACTTAGTCCCGCAGGATAACTGCAACCCGTCAAGCGTACGACCTGGTCATGTGATGGAATGGACCGGAAAGGTAGGCAAAGCGATTTATCGCTAAGTAGCCTCTCTCACTCTCCACGTCGGTAGCATGTGCACTTCCCCATCCGATTTCTTTTACGATAGGAAATGAGATAGGTAAAAGCACGCGTATCAGGAAAACTCGCCGCTACTATCTTGTTAGAAAATGTTAATCCCATTACGAAGAGAAAGGTCGCACTTGCGCCCATGGACTAGGACACAAAAAGGACAGATGTTATGGCATACTCGGAAAAAGTACAAACCGTTTCACAAGGTAGTACCTATTTTTTTGTACAAAAAATGGAACACCCGTTCCATACTTTATATTCGTGATAAACTTTTGCATACCTTTCAGGCGCTTTAGTGCGAGCATTTCAATATGGCACCCGGATGGTCAGGTATGGTATTTCGGAGATAGTTTTGTTTTATTGTGTTTCGACGGTGCACTCGGATGACGCCGTCCAACCCTAAGCGTACGTTGGAGGAGTACGCTCCAGCTTCCATTTGTATCTCTACTCCTTTCCTTTTCGGTTTTATCTTGAGAAGTTTTTCGGGTTCCCTACCCGCCCAACATCCCAGATGGTGAAGTCGTTGCAGGTGTGCACTGCCGGGGGGAAACGTGCCGGGTTGTGGAAGGACAGTGGCAAAAGTGTCCCTCTGGCGACACGAGAATGTGTGATATGAATGATATATTAATACGACCGACGTATGCTGATACCTTCGCTCGAAAACGCTCGTGTTGCTGAGCAGTGGCCACCCTCCGGCAGTACCGCACAGCACACGGAGTGTCGATTGGACACGCTTTCCTTCTGCGTTGGTGCCATCTGGAGGCAGCTTCAGCTCGGGCCGCAGGGACGGTCAGGGTTGATATTGAGACACCGGGTGGAACCGAAAATTGCACATCCCAATATTCGTTCAGCGTCCTACATTCGACTTCATCGTCCCTATCGGGGTTTTTATCCGGGCAAGGTTCCATCGTTCCCGGGGCATGTACGGTACGGGGCTCGCGAACTGAATTCGAAATATAGTCTCCGGCTGTTCCCTCATCGGGACGGTTGGGTGTTTCGGTTGCCACCAAAAAGGCCGTTTTTCATCTCGACCCTCCAAAATGCTGAATTCAGATAACTTGCACACTCTGGCCCTCGTCCCCGTTGTTCTTCGAGGCAGCACACCTCCGAGGAAGTGCTGCTACCTGAAAGCGCATACATTTTTCATAATCATCCTCCTTCTTGAGTTTTCCCGACTCACGAAAGCTGTGGTTGACCGACTTTTCCTCAGCCTTAACTTCAGGCAGTCGGTGGCTTTTGCGAAGGGCGAAAACAATTTGCACCGTTTATAGGACTGTTATATCATTCCGCAACAGCCTCCCTCTAACCTCCTCGCACGGATCGATGTGAGCTCGTGAGCACGGAAGCGTCACGCAGATCGTCGCTGTGAGAATTGTTTTTGAACGTTTCACCTGTCAGGTGGCTTCAACAAATCAACCTAACACACTGCAAGGGCAACTCAGCTTGGCAACCAGATATCCTTCTTCGTTTGGTTTCCTGGTGCTTTACCGATGCTTGACTGCATCATATCAGAGGCCATGCTACCGGAGGCCGCTCATACCGAGTAAGGGATGGATAAAGAATGTAAAAGCGGAAGAGACAGAGCTTGAGACACTTTTTATGGGGTCATTAATATGAAAATTTTAAAATTTATGACTTTTCATTACTTTTATGGCCAGCAAGCAATTCCACGGTGGCCGTGGCCGAAGGGCACCATCCGAAGGGTGGTGGTGTCGAGAGCCGACAGTCCGGACTCTTCAAGCTGACAGTAAAGATTTAGGCGGCTCATCTTACGTTAAGCCACAGCTGACACCTCCCTATCGCCGCGTCGCAGGTTATCCTCGAGGTGCTGTTCGTTAGGATGGTGAAAAGATTACGATCCCCATTTTCATGCCGCGTGCTTACACTCGGGCGACCACCTCCGGGGGTCGCACAAGCAGCCTGTTCCCTGTGGAACACTTTATCTCCGAATGTCGCGTGGTGCGATGGGAGTTTTTCTTTTCCACCATCTCCTTGTTCGAAGAGGAAGGAAAAAAGTGAAAACAAATTGTTTACGGGCCCGTGGACGGCAGCGTGTCGGGAATGGAAGAAAACGAGCCCGTGACTCAAAAACCCGTGCAATCCCGCGTTCGGGATGGAAGCACGCCTTCGCTAATCTATTAGGCAGGCGTGCCGTACCCCACGGGCGCCCTCCTAACTGATGGTCAGTCGTATAAATCATACCCGACTGGCGGGGGCAAGTTAATTAGCATGACAACGAATTTATGCGCCCCCAAACGAATCGGACGCGAAATGGTTGACGAAGCGGCATCAAAATAGGATAAAACGCAATCAGCTTTTTGGAAAAAAATGTAACTCTTGGGAATGGTTTGGAGTTTTCGGCGAAGCGCAAGGATAAACGGAACATAAATTTGACCTTTCTTGGTATGGATGGTTTAAAATACTAGTGGAGGTGAGTGGATGTGCTTTATCATGGGTTAAATTATTCTCTGGATACGCTATATCGTTCGATCTTAATAACAAAGCTTACTTGAAGTAATCTTAATATGAAGTAAACAGATTTAAAACATAAATTGTCGTCGATTTGTCACGTGCAATACTTTGAAGGGGTTTTCTTTTGTTTTAATTAAATCTTTATTCACGGGATTTCTTCAAAACACAGTTAATCCTTCCATTTGTTAGGCATCCAAAAACAATTTTTAATCTGTTGTAAGCGTGTTTAAACAAATTTCAATGGCCATATGCAATATAATAGTCGTTTAAATCATATTATAAATGGTAATAAACAGATCAAATAAGATAAAATAATTATTTCTCCAACATTAGTTATAGAAATTTAAACATCAATACACTATTTTCAACAGCTGCAAGATGCCCTCTGAAATTAACCTTTAACCTCCTTTACATAACCTAATTGTATTAGCACCCTCTAACGAGCATGCGGCTAGAAAATATTGAATGAAGTAATTTAACTACACCACAATCGACTTCTTCAACAGCAACCTTTAATTTCCTGCGATAGTTCCGATGCTACAGTCCTACGTTGGTCTCAGCATGAAATCATTGTGTCTGAAGGTTCGACTGAAATAGTATCGAACGGTTCAACCACGGAGGCGCGAGTAAGAAGCAGGGTAATTATTTGGTGAAACCATACACGCACCAAAAAAGGTTGTTTCAATTTGAGAGAATGGGTTTAATTGAAACAATAATTAAATTCCCCTCGTCGACAATGCAAGCTGATCAGAAGCGGTACAACTTTCGGTGGGTGTGTTCCCCCACTTAGCACAGGGACACTACAAAAGAATACTGATGAGTAATAAACGTTTAATATTCGGTAACAAATTGCCTTGCAAACAAAAATATTATACCGAAACAATTTCGTTTCAACCGTTCCTAGATGCAGGGTAAAATTAATAATACAAAGGATTGCGTCGCATTTTTCTTAGCAAAGATACTGAGGATTTGATTAAGACACATTAGTATTCGCGTCGTGGGCTGACAATGATAAATAGCGCCCGGATGACACAAATGACCACTCGCTGCTTCTGCGTCGGCGAAACACGCCGGACCCGATCGGATTTACTACGGATCGTGATGTTTGTCCATGGTTAACACCTTTACACTGATTAGCTGTGGGTGCCCTAAACTCTGCACGAGACTTTCGTGGAACGCAACGACGAGCCCGGGCTGCCCTTTTTGCTAGCGGCTTCGCGGAGGATGTTTTGATGAGATTAATTTGCAGTTCCCAAACCAATGTTTGGGAAGGGGTTCTCGTTGGAAAATCATCCCCCGTCACGGGCGACAATTTCGGTAATGAGCTTTACTAACGAACCTCGCCCAAACGGAGGTCCTTTTGTGGATCGCACTGTGGGATTACGTTTCTCCACCATGCTACAGGACAGGGCTGGCGCACTTGTAACGTGGATTGTTTTTCCGAATCGACAAAACAATGAAACTACGAGGATAAATTCATTATTTAAATTTCGTATTGGGATTTAATACTGTTAAAAAAAAATAGATTTGAAAAGTAGAAGAAATCAGAAAGACCACCGTTAGCTCTTTAGTCGATGTTTGCCGTCCCTGCAGCTCGCAAAGCCGTTCGACACCACCAGTTCCATCCTTCATCAACGAGCCACTCTCAATCAGTTCCAATCAAATGACTACAAGCCTTTTAAAAAAGGGCTCTATCCTTCCGACCAAACCGGGAAAGCTTTCAGCTGAATTGCCGCCAGCGTTTGTTTCCCGATGCTATTTCATCGGCTAATGCGCCACGCAACGTTGTTTTTGGCGCTCCAGTGTCCTTCGGCCGTTGGCAGTGGGTAAAGGGTGGTCCGCGTCCAAGTAAATGAGATGTTTAGCTTCCAATCACGTACGCCTCGGGGTTCCCAACCGTGATGCGCCGGGGTTGTTCAGACCCTCCCAGCGGTCGGAAACGAAGCGGTCCCGATCGTTAAGCTGCTGGACGACGCGCCACGGGGCAACAAGACGCCGAGAGCGATTGATTGGACGCCGGGGCTCATTGACATCCCGAGCTCGTGACATCGTGCCGGACGCAATATCCGGCCGGTGAAACTTATGCCTCTCAATTAAATTATCTTATGCATCCCGGTATTGATTCGTCGTGATGATGCGACACGACCTGTACTCCACAAGTCTACTCCTGTTCCGGACATCCGAGGGAGTTGACCGGAGTGTAGACGAAACCGAAAATTGATTCAAACTTCCCGCACGAGTAGCACGCCGAAGGGTGACTCTCCGGTGGTGAAATTGATTTCAACCTGCACGTATTTAATACTGGGCAGCCTCTAATTGATTGATTCGATTAACGGAGGGTGTGTGTACGGTGCCTCGGAACCGCTATAACCGTGGTTTGTATACTGTCGCTGTTGTTTTTTTTTACATTTTCATTACATTTATCAAACGAAAACCCCGCCATAACACCATCACTTGTCGATGACTCCCGTGGAAATCACTTAAGCCTATCCAACACGTTCGTGTATGTGTTGCGTGCGTTCGCGCGGAAATGTAATTAATCGTGCATCTACCAGGAGAAGGTGACAAGGTTATTCATTGGTTGTACTCACTGCATGACATCTCATCGGAACCGTCGGTACAGTCGCGGTTCTGGTCGCACATCCAGGACAGTGGAATGCAGTTTCCGGTTCCGCTGCGGCACGTAAACTCCTCCGACGAGCACACTTTGGTCTCTGGTAGTCCGTGTTCGTTTTCGTGTTCCGATCGTGGACCAGTCGGTCAGTCAGTCAGTATCGAGTATTCGTGAGGGGAAAAGTAGAAACGTTGAATTTGAATGGAAAATGAAATACCCAATTAGCATTTTATGTTTGTGAAATCTATAAAGGAAGTTCATATGGGTGTGAGGCATGGAACAGAGCGTAGGCAAGCATGGAAAAGGAAAAACTTGCATAATAAAACGGTAAGAAAAGAGAAAGGACAATTTGGCACGATAGTTTATATAGCTATTACATTAATACATAAAGCAAATCTACATAAAGTAAACTTCAAAACGAAAAAAAACACACTGAACTAAACCATTCCACCACTAAATAACACGAAGTTGAAATAAGAAAACAAAAGTAGAAATTTAGAAAGAAAACCAGACTATAATGACTAAAGCGTGTTAACTACACTCATAACTAGCAAACCTCAACCACACAAACATTGAAATATGGTTTTTATTTTTATTTTCATCACATCAGACATATTATAGCTAAAAAAGCACCAGTGAAAACGTTCTTTTCTATAAAACAGTTAACTTCAACTATGAATGGTTTATTCTCTGGATTTCTATTATTTGTATTAACAACGATAAAACCGTTTTTATCGAATGTTAATCATTTTGCATGTTAATACGAGTAATGAAGGGATATTGTTAGGCAGCTTTATTAGTCTTAGTCAAGTCAGACATATAACCTAATTCTAGGACTAAACACACCTTCGTTAAACTCCTTTTTTTGTTTTACGTTTTAAAATTGTCACACTCCGGATAATGTTGCGGATCGATAGGACAAAGATAGTGCATTGTTGATCGCTGTGCAAACCCTTTGCGACTGTGAATAAATCAGTGGTCAGTTGTTCGGCGAGTTGTTGATGTTAAGTGCAATAATAAATAATGCTTATCTACAGGCACTTCTCCTTTATATGATCGAAAATGTTAATTTTCTTCCCAACGAATGGTAATCTCCATGCAGAGTCCATCGTTCTCTTTGAACTAAACGGCTTTTATCTTCCAATCCCTTGGGATTTAAGACAAGACTTCAGTTCTCTATTATACAACTATAATTAACGAATCAACTCCACTGTGTGACCTTCCTTTTGTTTACGGTAAATATGAAACAGTTGAGTGGAATGTCGTTCAGCCACAATTATGTTGCCGCTCAATGTTCCTTCC
>KE525158.1:37598-64462 GCA_000441895.2 Anopheles sinensis | reverse complement strand
TCCTCGTCTCTAAACGCTCCGCTCGTTTGACAACAAGCCAAACTTTTTCGATGGATTTCCATCTCTCCGAGGGACTCAGCCACCCCCATACAAGCTTTCATCATTCAAAATACAAAAAAAAACAATTCAAAAGAAACGTGGCTAAACGCAAATGAATTTTAATGATGTTCGATTCGATTCGAAGCCTGCTTCCTTTTCCGACCCATCCTGTCATCGTACGGCTGCCAGGAGCCGGGCACTCGATTCGGCAACGACGTGGCGGCGCGCTCTGTCGAAGCGCTACTACATGCCCGCATTCAATTTCACCCCTTCTTGCCCCGTACCCCACCCTGCCAACCACCCTGGCCTCGTCCCATACGGTAAATCGATTTTCACCAACAAAGATGGCATACATCTGCATACAAGAGCAAAACATACAAGAGGCACCCAGCGACGGTGGAGTCGAAGACGACGGTCTTTTATTTTTCCTCCGCGTCTATTGGACCTGTTTAGTGTGTATCATTTTCAATCGAATCGTTTTTAGTGACGTCGTTGCCGTTGGCTCTGGCAGCACAAGTTTGAATTCGATTTTGGGTGTTTCGCGCGAAAATCCCAACATCATCCACTCAGCGAATCCCACAGCCGACGTTCGTTCTTTCGGCTCCCAGTGGTGCACCTAATGCAGTATCAATCCTTTCTGGGTGTGATGATTGAGAAGGAAAGTTTTGAAAAATCGAATTAGATTGTTTAAAAATGGAAAGAATAATAAAAAGCGTTCGAGTCACCCGAAGTGTGAAGTGTGCGGTGAATTCATCTGCTTACTTATTTCTTAAACTCCACTGAGATGGTTCAATTTGCATCTGAACTGGGAACTTTCGAACGGTTGTCAACTTCCTTCCAGAGCCATAGCTTGAAACACCTTTGACTTTTCCTTTTGGTTTCGCAGCTAACAGTGACACTTTTTGAATCATAATATTCCAAACAAATACAGTATCTTACACAGACAATATTTTCCCTTTTGTGAACTACGTTTCAAGCAGGGCAATCTTTACTGCTAAAAGGGGCGAACTGAAAAGGCTTAAACTTTTCCCAGTCAACCAACCACCTCCAGGAATACAGAAGTGGCGCTGCCAAAAGTCATTTTCCCGGCCAGCGAACGATCGAAAGAAATCGCTTTCCTTCGCCCACTGATGGCCTCCGAAAGTGGCCCCCATTTACGGGACCATTCGAGGGGGTTGCCTGGTCGCGTTCGAAACTTGTTTTCCCCTTTACGGGCCACTACTGGGAAAATGGTAGGAAGAGGATTGTATAACTTTACGAGGACGCCGCTCTTCGCGTAGCGCCTGCTAGCACAAAGGGCAGCCCTCGGTCGGAATGGCACTCAAAAGAAGTCAAAAAGTACGATTTGCGATTGGTGGTGCGAAAGGATTTTTACTGTCGAAACTGTGCGCCAAAGGACATCTTGCCGTTTGGTGTGGCGTGGGGTGATTCGGTAACCCGTGAGTCGAATGACGAATGCAAATGTCGAGAGTCGTTCTTGATGATGGAAAAGAAGCACACGGATCACTGTTCGCCCCCCTTTGGAATGGTGGATATAAAATAAAGCACAGCTGAAGTACCCGGTACGATAATAACAGCTCAAAAATCCGGATAAGAAGCTTCACGAGCTATTTCAGTAAAGCTTGATCTGATCATTTCCTGATATAAGGGGAAATTTTGATTCCATGTGAAAATACGTTTTCAAATCAGAACGGCTCTTTTCAAAAATTCAACCTTAGGGCATACAGATAATTTGTGTTTAGGGAAATATGGTTATCTTTCGAAGATATGCTTCACACACTGATTCATTTTAAGCATAATTAACCAGTAGAGTGTTTCATGAATCGTATTGTAAATACTTCATAACACATTTGAATATTGACGAAAATCTGGCTGATAAATATTTCCATGTAAAACCAAATAAAATGACAGCAAAATGAGAAAAAGGCTACCAAACTATAGCCAAAGGTAGGCGTTTCATAAAGCCATAGCAGTTTTTTTTATTTAAAAATTAATTAAATGAGACAAACTAAAAATCGTAACGACACTTGATACTTTAATTTACATTCAACAGCTTAAAATTCACAGAAACAGAATCACAAGCTGAATCTTGACGAAGGAATGTGGCATAATTTGATGTTCGATACTGGCATAATTTGATGTTCGATCTTTTCGCATTCGCCTGCCACTAACAAACTCGAATTTGACTCAACAACTGCATGTGAGCGCCTTCAATTGTACCGCCTTGACAGCCTCGCAATATGCGGTACGCCTTCTCACACACCCCCATAACTCGGCCTTCCGTTTCCCTTTGGATGCAGTTCCGGACACCTCGCCTGTACGTGGTTTCGTCGATCGTCAGCGAATCCTTCAGCCTCTGATACTGCAACGCATCGTTGAAGCCGTTTTCGTCGCTGTACGTTCCGAGCCGTAGACCCAGGCAGCGGAACACACACCACGTGATCGGTTCATCCGGATAGATCCGCAGCTGGTACAGAGCCACCAGGTCGTCGGGCGCGTATAAGTCGCGAGCACAACCCAATATGGTGTAGTAGGTGGAATCCAAGGTCACCTTCGAAAAATCCAACGCGCAGGAACCTCCTCTGAGTGCCAAGAGGGCGACGAGGACGATCCTCGGGAGAGTGGTGGGAATTTGTTTCACTCGAGCCATGCTGTTGGACAGCATGGTTACAAAAGACTGCAAAGCTGGAAGGATCGGACATAAATTTTATGTTCACTTATTAGTGACACAACGAAAAACCACGGCACACGATTGAGCACGCCGGGCTTTTTTGAAGCAGGATTGCTGGAAGGATTTTTTATCCCGAGTTGTAGTTAAGCATCTGAATAGCCAAAAACAACCTGCACATGAAACAAAGAAAAACAAAAACAACAGCAATATTTGCCATTGGGAAATTTGAAAAAAGAGTTTTACAGATTACCATTTATTTGTTTACAAGCGCTTCCAGCATGAATGAATAATAAGGCCAAAACAACAATATCCGTGAGCATGGTAAATCAACATGCGATATAGCGCGTACGAAGAGATGTTTTTGACACCGCAATCTGCTGTAAAAAGTTTTGCTTACTTTCAAACATGTGTTGTACAGTGATTTGACTTCATCGTTTTATTAAACTGCCGTCAATGAACAATAAATACTGTCATTTTATTTTTTTCCGGAATAAAGGCATCTGGATATCCGAAAGCCGCTTAATATAAGCTATATTTAAGCGTTGCACAACATTCCACTTTCCTTTCTTATTCTAACATGATCTGATCATGATCATAAGTCGACTATGTTGTATCATAAGTCGGGTATATTTCATGTACACAGTAACATGACCCTAAAAAAGTGAAAAGTCGTGAAACTGTAAAAAATTAACATTCTAAACTGGAAAAGGCATAATTGGTATGGAGGTTCGGGAAATATTGGCATAAAACATATAACACACTTCAGAAATATGAAGTTCATTACGGAACGGTAGACAATAAAGCATAATTATAGTGAACAATTAAATTGATCAATTGTGCAACAAAACGCGGAACGGAAATATCAAATTACGTTTTGTCAAAAAATTTCAGCCTACATGAATTGTATCAATCATTCGGCATCATGAATCACTGTACATTATCGATGTTTTATTCATCCTGATATAAAATATCTCGAAAAAAGTGTTAACAAATCACACAATGACAAAAATAATTTTTTTCACGTTTCAAACTATGCATACACGTTATCTATTATTTATTTTATTATTTACTTATCTACAGTTTTCCCTTCTGTTTGTAGTTAAAATAATGCACCCAGGTTAATGTTATTGCAATTAATTGCATACTTTAACTTCCTCGAGCTCCTGCTTGAAAGCCTTATTCACAGTATCACCCTGGCACTTCTGAATGCTTATGTAAGCTTTCTCACAATCGCCCAGCCTTCGTCCCTCGAACTCCCGTCTAATGCAAGCCCTTATGCCTCGCTTATAGGTTGCCTCGTCGATTGTCAGTCGTTGTTTCACCCGCTCATACTGCCGATCAACGTTGAAGCCATTCTCATCGTCGTAGATTCCAAGCCGCTGTCCCAAGCATCTAAAGACACACCACGTTACGGAATCGTCAGGAAACGTTCTTTGCTGGTACAGCGCAATCAAGTCGTCAGGTACCAACAAATCCCGTGCACAGCCCAACAACACGTAAAAGCCGTTGTCCAGGGACACCTTTGAGGGATCCAATTGCTGGGCGCCACCGTTTAGTGTAAACTGCAGCCCGATTACAACTATCGAGAGCCACGCAAGACGGTATCCAGTTGACGACATGTTGATGGTTGAGGCACAAAAAACAACTGTGCTGGTTAGGTGCGTTGTGAGGGCACTTTATGACAAAAAACGTCACATTTGCAGCCCATTGTCTTGGGGGTATTTATTTGTTTGCTCATCAAGAGCATGCGTTCTCCAGCTTCCGCAACCAGTTTGCAAATAATAAATAACACGCACGCAGAGAAGCGCCGATTAGTTTTATTTTCCAAACCAGAACATTTGCAGCTGAAGAATGGACCACAATAGCAGTAAATTTGTTTTATTTGATGTTGCTCTTCAAAGTTGTTCTTGCTTGATAGTAAAAAATTGCAATTTAACAACTACGCGATCATGCAGTTGCATAAATGATGTGTTATAATGGTTATAAAAATGAACTAGTGATGGTTGAAACAGCAATCCTCTCCTAAGAAATATTTTTTTAACTTAATTATGCACTAAATGTAAGTAAGCCTGGTAATATATCATTTTTATTAATATACAACAATGGTCTTTGTTGTGTAGTAATAAATCATTTATGCTATTCAAGTATTTACAAATCATTCGAAAAACGCATTTTCGTACTCCATGAAATAAAAATTCCTATGCGTTCTACATACTATCTTCCGCCACCTAATTAATTATTTACCAAAATCCTATAAAATAAAATTAACAATGAAAAAATATGCACAAAATTAATATTAGTTTTTGGGATACGTGAAAGGCTTAAAAGTATTTCATGCCATACTGAAAACCGGGCAGTGACTATGGAATATGATTTGAATAATTTAAAGCATTCTAGTTGCCTTGAAAATGCTGTTACTAGAACCAAAACAGAGCGTCCTTCAATCGTATTCCACTATTCCTTCGCTATTCGGACAACACAGCTAGTCCTATAATAAGCATGTTGAAGTACCGCCAGTAAGCTTTTAATGGGGTTTCAGGATGCATTTCAACCGGTTGCGTCAAGGCACAACACCCGAACCGTGTAGCAGACGGTCCGATTCACAGGCATTATTTTTCGTTCGTTCGTCAACTGGGACGAACCAAATCCGTGCATTTTATAAAACAAGTTCACTGAAGAAATCTCTTTCGGCAATTTGCTTTACAAAAAATAGACCAACAGTTGCTGCAGTCCTTTCTACCACCAGTCGAAGACGGTGCTGATGATGTGTTAGATTTCGATTTCTTTTCAAAATCGGCTAGAAAAAGGGAACTGACTATTGCACTGCAGACGTCAGTTTTACTTCCAGGGGCTTTTAAAATCGATTGCTTGCGACACACACAACTGACTGGCGTCATTTTTCGTGCCAACGTCATGACAGAAGCTTTCTTCCCTGTATCCTTTGGTGCACCAACGCCAACGCCAACGCCAACGCCAGCGTTGCGAACAGTTTACGGCGCTCGAAGCCGGCTGGAATCTGGACGTCCGAAAAGGATCATTATTCAATCACATCTGCACGCTTCACGAAACTTGAATTTCTCTCTCTCTCTCTCCTCCGTTTTTCCCCCCAGTAGACTTCTTCATGTGCTCGGATAGTTTCGTAGCAAACTGTGCGAATACAAACCCCGGTCTCGAGCGGACACGGAATGACAGTCGCAAAAATAGATGGCACCAACGTTTCATGTGTGAGAGTATGCACGTAGACTTATAGGTTGTACAGGGTGATGTCAGTTTGATAGAGTTGCAATCCACCGAGACGACGGTGGCAATGCTAACGGGGTAGCTCACTGGACAGTGGATCCGTTTCAAACCGAGTGACTTCCGTTCCTACCAAACAGCTCACCCTAAATGCTGGCCAATCTTGCTTACAGTTTCCCATTCCGTGATGCTTTCCTGCCCACGGTGAGCGTTACTGCACGAGTGCTGGATCCTTAACGGTGGATACTTTATCACCAAGCGGGGTACGATTTTTCAAACGAGCATTTTCCAATAACCGTCAGCACCAGACGGGTGCACGTGGTGTGCAAAGAGTATCGCACCAGAAGCAACATCTCTTTTTTCCACACAAAAATAAGATTGGCTCTTTTTGAAGTGGCCAGCACTTTGCCTGAGCTCATTTTACGCTCGAAGGGTAAATAGTGCAATGTCACCAACGGGGGAAACGAGCTCAAACGAGTTTGCTCTTTTCAGCCACCAACTTAGCTTTTGCCGCCGTTTGACTTCGAGCGAAATTTATTAAATGCATTTCCTGCACATCCATGTTTTGAATATTGCACGTCAACGAAACGGACGAGGGTGAAAGATCGGAGTAACAAAAGTTTTCAATTAAGTGTTTCAACCCAATAAAATTTCACTACACTCATCAGACCACTTATGGGGAATAAGGTCACTTTTTGACACAAAAACACACATGTTGGTCAAGATTCTAATAGTTAAGTGAAGAGGTGGCTACTCACTTAGACATTCTGTTGTTTGAATTTCTGCCATTTTTGCCTTAAACTTGTTTCTGGGTTCGAACTTCTCCAATTATTTTCCAGCCTCAATTACTGTAGCCTTACCTGTGAATTAAGGAATAAAGTTATTATTAGTCAAAGATATTTGGTATTATGTTTACAATAATATGTGTGTATAAATGCAATTCTTATAAATAAAATTTATATCTGTTTAAATGCTATAACTTAATTAAATACAAAGCCCGTAGGCTACATTACGAGTGCTCAAAACGATCTTTATACCATTTACCTAATGCTTTACCTTTTTCCCCAGAAAGTATACTGTTCATAGCTTTGCGTTCCTCAAGAACATAATTAGACACGATCGTTTTTAACAAGACTGATAATTAGTTTCCCCGGCGGCAACAACTTGGTCGGGGATAATTCCGTCCTAGTGAAATGGAAACAATTTACGCCGGCATGGAAAAATGTTCCACAAGTATTTCCATTCATACCTATCATATTCTAAACGAACGCTAGCTAAGCTTCCCACTCTACCATTTGCCCGGTAATGATGCAACCCGGCCCGTTGAAGTAGTTTCCCCAGCAGTGGAAGAGCAGCAAACACGTACAACACAACGCGGGAGAGTATTTCCCTTGAGGGCGCCGAACAAGTTCTCTTGGGGTCGTAAAGAATTACAGAGTCAACCACGTACCAAAAATTGGCTAACCCCAACGGAGTAGTGGATGGTGAAAAGTGGTGGTACTCAGAAGACGAATGATGGCAATTGGTGCAAAAGTTGTACCCGAGATGCTGCTCTTTCTGCCTGCACAAAAGTTAAACAACAGGTGCATTTTGTAAGATTTGCAAGTTTGCGGAGGAAGTGCAAGAGCAACAACGGAAATGCTTTAGAGCGGGCAATGTTAACTGATTAAATTATATTGACAAAAACTAGTTTCGAGCGGGTCGGTGGAATCGGTTTTGAGCGGGAGTCGTGGGGATTATAACGCATTCAAAGTTTCCACACGTGGCAGGAGTGAAAAAGTAGAATATCTTCAGAACTATTTCACACAGGGATATGTTAATTGTTTTTCTTCATGCTGTGAGCTTTATCCAAACTGCGTATGCTCTCAATACATTGTGATTTCATTTCAAGAAAAACGTTGTAATAAGAAACACACAAATTTCGGTCCAATATACCCAACATCATACAGCAATAAATAGAGACCTATCGAAACGAAATTTTAAGAAACGTTTAAATCAAAGCATTTATGAAGCTAAATGTGAACGCGATCAAAAGCCATTTGCCATTTAAAAAATAATATGAGATAATAGAAAATTTATTTATTCCTAGATTCGCTCTGAATTCCTCGACACCAAAATATGTTTCATCTTTATTATGAATTTCTTAGGCATAGTGCAATGACACCAGGTGTTGGTATGCAACTTGCATAGGATCCCACAGACACCTGTTCACACTGGCACATGTGTCCGCAGGTTACATAACATAGCTGTACAAAAAAAAACCCCGATATCAAAATCCCAACCCGATTTCAAACAAAAAAACCTTTTTTGGTAAACCGTGGGCCTATTTGCTTCCTGGGTAGATACCACAGCGTCTTCCGATAGCATTTTTGCCATTCGACCACGTGCACATGGACATGGCACGATTGATACCGGTCGGTGCGACTAGCCCAAATATTCAAAACACCAAACGTTACGCTATAAATATCTCGCCGTACAACCGAAACTCATCACAATCCGCACGTCAACCGAAGCCGGCGAGTCAGCACTAGTCCCCAGAAGGTCCCTAATAGCGTACACGAGAGTGAAAAATGAAACCCGCACAGATTGGCGGTTTGGTGGCGCTGGTAGGCCTGCTGGCGGCAAGCGGTACCGACGGCGCGGGACCCATCTTCGGCGTGCAGAGGCTCGTACAAAATGTGCCGGCCCAGTCCACCTTCATTGTGTCGGACTTCCTGCAGTTCATGCAGACGGCCGTGACCTGCTTCAACAAGCTGCGCATCCCGGAGGAACGGTTCCCGCTCTATCTGGCCGGTGTGTTCCCGAACTGCCCGGAAACGCAATGCTTCGTGCGCTGCCTGTCCGCTAACCTGAACCTGTACTGCGACGAGACGGGCTCGGACATCGACCGGCACTATCTGCAGTACGGGCTGGGCCAGGACTACCAGTGCTTCCGGCAGAAGGCCGAGCAGTGCCTGGCGTCCAACACCGTGCCGTGCAACGATCCTTGCGAGTCCGCCTACAAGCAGGAGCTGTGCTTCCTCGAGGAGTACCGCAAGTACGTCGACGGTAACCTGAACTCCCTGATCGCGGCCGTCGGCGTCGAGAAGGCCGGAAACAGCGTCGTCTACTACAACTGCGTCTAATCGTACAGGTGCTGAGGCTCAGGTTTTTTATAAGGGCATGTTGCGAAATAATGAAAATAAAGTACACTCACAAAACTGTGACTGAAAATAAACCTTGAAGAAGTAAACATGTTTGTGCGGGGATGGGATTTTTCGACAATACACACACATACCTGAAACTAAACGAATCAAGTCAATCGTTTTTTGTTTCAAGTTTCCGCTCGTTGCGAGTGAAGATGTCCGCAACTGTTATGATGCATAAAGGCTTGCAAAGGTTGACCTGCGCTCAAGGTAGTGGCGAAAACACCACGGTGAAAAACAGTCCTAAACGTACGGCAACTTTGAACGCATCTTGGTCTTGGCGTATAAAACCTCTCCTCATGGGACTCTGGCGTTACAGTTCCACAGTAGTTTTACGCTGGAGACGATGGAATCAAACCGTTGCAAGATGATAATCACCCTGGTGACGTTGTTTGGCGCAGTATCCATGGCGACAGCGTCCTTTGGAGCTCGCGAACCTCTACCACAGTCGTTGCTCGATGCGCAGACCGTCTGCGTGAAGTATTTGGGCATTTGCGAGAGTCGCCTCGAGCAGTACAATAACAGCGTGTATCCGGGTGATCGGGACACCATGCGCGTGGTGCGTTGCGCCGGAATTATTCTCGGCTTTTGGGACGACAGCAAAGGGCTGCTGTTGGATGGGTTCGTGGCGTTCTACCCAAAGCTAGCGGACGACATCAGCACCCAGCGACGGATCTTGAGCTGTGCCGAGCGTCGCCTCGCAGCCTGCATGCCGGAAGATACGTGCGCGAAGGCGTTCAATGCTTTCCACTGCTTTCTGGAGGCCAGAAGAAACGATCTCACCGGGCGCGAGCCGACTCAGCAGCCGGGAGATCCTACGACCACCTTCAACGGGGCGGACTTTATAAATTCGCTGATGGTGTGCGCGAAGATCCTGCGCGTTCCGGCGAACATGATCGAGCTGTACCGGCAGGGCGTGTTTCCCAACGACGACCAGACGCAGTGCGTCATCCGGTGCGTCGGCATACGGACCGAGCTGTACGACGACGAGCGGGGCCCGAACCTGGCCCGGCTGTACGGTCAATTCGGTGGCGGACAGTCGGAAGCGGACTTCCGCCGGCGGGCCACCATCTGCATGAACGCCAACCAGTACCTGGCCAGTGCGCAGAACAAATGCGCCCAGGCCTATCGCAAGCTGTATCTCTGCTTCAAGGACGCGTTTAGCGCCCTGACCCGCGCGAATGCCAACGCCATGTTTTAGTTTGCCGACCGTGCGTGTATGTGTAAATAATAAAGCCGCATTCTTGCCTGCTGGCAAGGAAAAACAAAACCCGAACAACCATGCGCACAACCCTATCTCTGGCGAGGCTTTCTTTCTTTTTTGGATGCTCAATTTCTGCCAAACGGTATTTCCTCTAGCGCACACCTTAGGCGGTGACCATTCCGTGTACCTGACTGTGTGTCTGCAAACGTGTCCAGAGCGCTATCATGGCGGTGACGCGTGTCTTATCGGCGAGACTTCCCTGCGACGCTTTTTACGTAACGTTCCACGCTTAAAACTGATTCCGACGGGTGGCTAACGCTCCAGTACAGTGCCATCCGCCGTCAACCATGGGACGTGACCACCGATCGATGCTGCTGAGTCTGTGCGCGTTCGCGGCCATCGTGGCCTACCAGCCGCTGCCCGCCGAGGCGAACATTTTCTCCGGCAAAGTGTACCGCAAGGCGCAGCAGGACTGCGTTAAGTTTCTCGGCATCAACGAGTTCCGGCTGGCGCAGTACAGCAAGTTCGTGTATCCGCCCGACCGCGACACGATGTGCCTGATCCGGTGCATCGGTATCACGCTCGACTTCTGGGACGACACGGAGGGCTTCAACGTGAGCTTCGTGCAGCAGCAGTTCAGTCCGCTCGTGACGCCCCAGTTCAAAAAGCTGCTCACCGACAGCATCGCCAGCAAGCTCGAGCTGATCGACCCGCTGGACAACTGCTCGCGGGCGTACTACGCGTTCCGTACGTTCCGCGCCCTGCTGCGCCAGCTGGTCACCTCGACGACGCCGACGCCGGTTACGCCCTTCCAGCCGCTGACCGCCGTACAGATCGTGGACGTGCTGGTCGAGTGCGCCCGCGAACAGAACCTTCCGGCCGTTTTCCTCACCGGTCTGACCAAGGGCATCATTCCGGACTGTCCGGAGGTGCGCAGCCTGATACGGTGTGCCGCCGTCCGAACGGGCGTCTACACCGATCAGGATGGCGCACTGCTGGAGAACCTCCACAGTCAGCTGAACCCGCCGGGTGAGGAGAAGAGCAGCTTCGTCCTGCGCCAGCAGCTTTGCCTGAAGCGCAACGAACAGCCGGCCTGCGTGGATCAGAGTACCCGTGCGTTCCGCCAGTTCTTCGCCTGCCTACGCCCAGACTACGAACGGTTTTTCATCGCGAACGCGGGCAGCGTCATGCAGACACCGTTGTTCCAGCAACAGCAGCAGCAACCCGTTGCAAACGAAAGCACAACCGTGCAACCGATGGATACACTAATGCCACTGCTTGCCTCCTTCCGATAGCGGACATCGGATCGTTCGATGTGGATGTTGATTGTTTAAGTTTTGTAAATACACGTACCAACCCGTAGTTGGCGCTGGGCACATCAGCATACTTATAGAAGTGAATAAAAATAAATTATTTGTTAAAAAACATTAAACGACTCGTGCAATGGGTTAAATTTTGAAAACGAATCGAATAAACTAAACACCATGGAAATACAAATGGAGAGCACTTACCCTCGGAAGGGAAAAGTCATGATAAAAGGCCTTCCGCTACTATTTGACCCTCCACCCACTGGGGAGGGAGGCCATCGTTGGCTAATGGGAGGCAGCCCGCCATCAGCAGGCCGTCAAAAGCATAGAAAATTTGCATTTAATGCAAACAAAACTCCTGACCAGCCCAGATCACACTCTCACTTCCTTTCCCACCATCCAACCAACAAGACTCGTTCCGCTTCCGTTTTGTTAATTCTTTCTATTTTCTCCCCCAACTAACCTCATCCCCTTTCCCGAAAAAGGTGCAACGTAACGTTATGAATACCAAATCGGATCGCGCCAGAAGCGCGCGTGGAAAAACGCGCCCGGGTCGTGTTTCGATGCACTTTGTCGGGAGAAGGGCAAATGCGCCTGTAAGATATGCAACAGCACACCACCGGTAAAACGCGTCGGAAAGAGAAAAAAAAATGTCGACCATGAAGACCATTGTGCCAACAATACGAGCTACCGGGAGTCGTAGTGCTGCTTATAAGAAAATAAGCTCCAAAAGAAAGGACGGGGAAAAAGTGCTTACATTTACATTTCATTACATTGCAGGCGGGCGTAGTGAAACCGGCTCTCGGACGGCATGGCAATGGAAACACGGCGGAACACGGTGATAGAAGAAAAATGGATGGCAAAAAGTTTGCCTACCAGTTTCGCTGAGGGAAAAAGCGAACATTTTGCCGGTTGGAACTCTATACTTGGCGCTAGATGTAAGTCTCTGATGCAGCTACCGGGATGATGATCTCGAAAAGAAAGTGAGAGATGCCGAATTAGGTCACCTGGGATCCATGTCCCCACAGTAAGAATTGACAAGTTGCTCCTTTTGTGTCTAATTTGTTCATGAGAAAAATTGCATTAATTTTTATCATATTTCAAAACTACAGCAATACTGCTTTTCGACTTCGTTGGCTACGCAAGGGATGTCTTTAAGGTAAAAATGAGTTCTCAATACTTTTATATAACCATTACTTTTGTCGAAATTCTTAGACACCTAAGAAGCACTGGAAAAAAACAAGCTGCAGTTTGAATGACAAATTTTCATCGACAGAAAATCCTACTTAAATCGTGTTTAAGAAGCTTACACCTCGGTCGTGCAAGACTGGACCGCTCGGCATGTGCTCTGATGATGCTAGAAAAACATCAGTATCGGTGACAGTTGCTTGCAAACGACCCGTTCGGAAAGTGCCGGCACCCCTAACAATTGCGGTACATTACTATGTTTGGGACGCATGAGTACATACATTTGTCACCTGTTCCAACTAAGAGGATGTTTGTGGTGTAGAAAGTGAGAGAAGGAAAAAAACTTGCCAACTTTAGTTAAGAACTTCCCCGAGCCCTGCGCAATTGAAACGCATGTACGTCTAGGGTTCGCCCATAACGTACACTTTTCCGCACAATCATTCTTTCGATTCGGTTTTTGCAGAAAACCTTCAGCACTTTGGACATGACAGGCGGTTTTTTCGGACATAGAATCTGGAACGAACCGAGCCCGACACCGAAGATACTTATAACAGCTTAAAAGCACCGTAAGCTCGGTAGATTTAGTTGGTCGAGTACCGATTCGGATCTGTAGGACCTTTCACTCGCTAGCAACATACTGTCAATTAATGACGTCTGTAATAAATTAGGTCGTAGTCTGAGGGAAATTAATTCTACTTTAACGAAATTTTGAAAACCTTACCATTGAAAACGAATAATTGATTCGTGGGCAAACCCATTCAATATAATGAGAAACATATTTTCTGGTTGAATTTTCTAAGTATCAAATAATGATGGATTCCAAGCATACAATGCAATTTTTAAAATAATCACAACAGATTTTTCTTATTAATAATTATACTTTCGTACGTTTTTCAAACCACATAAATGATTACGTAGTTTTGGAAAAAATGAGAAAAATCGATCAATAGGACGAGACAGCGCTGTCGGTCTAGACGGATACAGCTACATATGGAAAACCTGCCCACGGCGTTGGTTAATACTTTCTTTTCCTATCATGCCAGTAACTATTCACGGATGAGATTTTTTTTTCGTATCAACGACAACGACAACCTCAAACACACCACCCAAACAAACCTCGCATGCGGTTCGAGAGTTTATTTATTTACGAACAAATCGGAAACGGATAAGAGACCGATTATTCCCCACAGATGAGGCGTATTGTATTCTTCTAAGACTACCTACTGAAATGCGCGAAAGGAATCTTAACGAGGGACGGGAGATTTTCCCGTCCAGCACTCTTACCCACGTGGGACGATTTAGCAGTAATCACTAATACATTTTATTTGATCGATATTACTAAGCCCAAATGGACACACCGTTAATACCATCATTTCTGGGCAGACACAAAAACGTCTCGTCCCCGGCGTAACAACAGCTGTTGCGGTGGGGTAACAGACGTTTCCCAAAAGTCCACAATGATGCGCACCAAAATAACATTGATATGAGCTTTCCGGGGCTATAAATTTTCCCCAACCGCGCGCAAAAAGAAAAACATACCATTACGACAGCATGAATTTTTATCGTGCGGATAAAAAGTCCATAATGGCAAAAACCGGCTGCTAAACAGAACGCCGGACCCGCTCCCCAAGCGGAGAAATTGTTAATCATATTGAATTCAATTTTCCCTCCACCTTTCCTTTTGGAAACAGCTCCAAATGCGGCCACTCGTCACCACCGCTGGTGGTTTGCTGTGAGTCGGCCTCTATTGCCCACAATTGTTTTTCAAAACAAAACATTTCCGACCTATCTAAACAAACCTATAACCAACCTGCTGGCGAAAAGTTTATAATGGCACCCAAGTTGATTTTCTTTCTCATTTTTTGCATTCTGCGCACCATTTTCACGCTTTTATGGGTTTCCAATGGACGCCACAGCGAGAGCCCGGGAGCAAATATTTGATTTGTTACGAGTAACAGCTGGCATTATTTGGGTCATATTTTGCGTTTGCCGGAACCGTACGTGCTTGCGATATATGTTCTGGTTCAACATAATGGCAGGATTAGGATTTACCCCACCGGAGCAGATCGTACGTATGGAAACCATGGATACTGATGTTGTTAGAAATGTAACAGTTTAGAAAATAAGTAAATAGGCTATAAAATTGCTACCAGGTATAACATGAAAACTAAGTGGAGATTGCTAATTACTTATAATTCCGTTCCGAGTAACGAGCTGAACACGATGTGGGTAATATATTCCGAATAGTTCTTTACTACTTTTGTGTTTTATGTGATCACATTCGATTTAACATAAATAAAAATGTATTCGAAACATCATCTGTTGTTTCAAAGAACCAATAGAGAGTTACTTGAGTTCAAGGTTCGTGATTTAGACACATTGGTCGATGACTTTAGTGAATATTAAAAAAGAAACAAATGGTATGATTAACCAAAGTCATTTCTGCAGGTAATGAAGTAACTTATAACGCTTAAAAGATCCTCTACCATCTAAAGTATGTGACCAAAAAAATCGAAAAGAATTATAATTTACGAGTTCTGTCATCTCCAATGTGTTTTCTGTTCGTTTTTTACATACAAAATGTAAAGATAACTAGAAATTCCAAATGTTCGCTTGAGGGAATCCTTTTGCTGTTCTAATCTCAAAGGCTCAAGCGTGTAAATTTTACGCTCCATCGTAAAGCACATTTTAAGGTACAAGGGCTTACCGTGATACGGGATCGCTCCGAAACAAGGAACCTCACTGGTGGTATCTTTAATATGTCACCATAAACATACTGGTAAAGTTTAAGGCGTATGAAATGGTATATTCGTATGCTTTATGGCAAGCCGTTTCGTGCATAGCAATGCTGATATGTACGTTGCTCGTTTGCAATAGTGCTTTGTAAACATTTAAATGTTTATTAGTTTGACAGTTTATAAGTTATCCTCCCGACAATGTGATTAAATTTGTCTAAAATACATATTCCTAAACAATCGAAATAATTTTAAGTAATGTAAAATCAAGTAATCGAATATAATGCACTAGTTGACGTGTGCTAAAATGTTGCTAGCAAAATAATCTTATTTTATTTCTCACATTAAATTAATACGAAACGACAATTTAGGCCAGTTTAACATATGAGAGTACCAAACACTTACTAACGGGACAAGATGAAGCCGACAGCCGGCACTACACCATAGTGTTGATCACGTCATTTGCATTTATCAACAGTGCAAATTTCATTAGCCTGATTAGCAGACAGCCAGACGACAAACACTGCACCACTAGCGCCCGGAACTGAACCGAATCCGTAATGGTGCTGAAATGTCTCCAAATTTGCGGAGCGCAGATTTCTGTCTCCCCCCCGAACGTCGGTTTCCGGTTTCTGAAGCCAGTGACCACCCCATGCCAAAGTTGTCGCACTCTTTGAGCACGAAAATCAACACCAATCAGCATGCACATGCCAAGCACAATAGAGCGACACCTAGCCGAGATTGCAGCACGTGTTTATATGTTTGTGTGTTTTTTTTGCTCTTCAATCGTAATAAAATACTACAAGGAAATAGCTAGACGTTCAAATGCAGCAGGTATGCTTTGAGATTTCTAACGAACGCTTCCAATTAGGCAAGATGGCGAATGTAGTTTTTCTTCTTCATCGTTATTTGATTTTTTCAAACAGCAATGTTTGTTATGCATTGTTCAATCATCAACACCTGCAATGTGCCATACAAGATGCTAACGACGATGCAACGAATAGGTAGGAAAATAGGTTTATGGCATATACCTTTCAAATGAAAATGATGTTCATCTGTGATTCGATATTTTATGATTCATTGTTTTTGTAGCCAAATGGGCTTTTCTAAAAAAAAATTATTTTAAACAATTTGTTTCATGGAAATAAACAATAGTTTTCGTATTGTCATAATAAATGACCCTAAAATAAATAAGCTATTAGAAATTTGAATTTATAAAAAATATTTTCCAGGCCTGTATAGAGAACATGACATCATCTTTTCATTTGCTTTGTGTATAAGCATGTTTCAGAGACATTATTTAATAAGTTCTGGGAAAAATAAAATCTGCAGAAATTAACTTGACTGAAAATAAATATTGCAATATAGTAAGGGAGCATAATACAAATTCTTTTGAGCTTAACAATTAAGAAGCACAAGAAATTAAGTACAAGGTATCAATCAGTCGCTCGTGCTTTATCTTCAAAATATTTCATCTTCGCTCAGTTCAATAGGCTCGATAACTCGGTTGTTGACGATAGCCATCGTGACCGCTATCGGCTGTGGGCGAATTCCACGAAATGCGGCCAAACTGCGATAGTTTTCCCGGCTCAACCAATGCCAAAACAACCCCTTCCGTGAACGTTGTGGCTCCGAAAATGCTGGTAGGCAATTCCAAAATAGGATAAAAATACATAGAAACCGAATAAGGCTCCCGGGGGAAACATTTCAAATTGATTAAAAACAAACACGATAGCTCTACAGGGCAGCAACAGTAGCTTCATCCGATCCGGAGAAGGAAACGGCCCTGACGTTGGCCAAAGGTATTCAAAGCAGCTCGGCGCTAGGTTTTTTTTGTCCCTATCGCCATGGTTAGCACCTGTTTGGAATTTAATTTTTTTCTTCATTCTGCCTTTTTGCTGCTTCTTATTTCTTGATGATTACTCCCTTTGCGCTCAGGGGGCCTTTGGCCTTCCGGTAAAACAACTTTTTTGTCGACTACAATGTTCTTTTACGATTTTTATATCGCCGTTGGAGCGAGTTTGTAAAATTTTTCGGTTCTTTTTCCAGCAAAAGTGTACGGAGGATTTGCTCAGCCGGCTAAGGTAGTCTCAAGGAGGGCTTAAAAAATAGCCAAAAGCTGAAAAAGCTCATCTGGATGTTCAATTCCCAGCTGATGGAATCCAAAAGCCGTTCGAGAGAATCAAATATTGCTTCCATGCCGATGATGACTTCCACACAGGCCGGAAGTCGCATTCCAGATTCGCATTCTATTGATTTAGCTGGGAACTACGCTCTCCGGAACGATGTTTAGCGATATCCGTGAAGCACATAAGTTGAACCTCACGTTTCGTCGTGAACCAGTTTTCCCACAGGACTAGTTTTTCCATTCGATAATATTTATCCGACCGTAAGTTCTCTTCTTCCGCTGAAGTCGTTCTTGCATGTAGACAGACCACAGCAATGCTAGAGGATCGATCAACAGAACGTTCTGCTGCAGATGGCAAAGCATCCCCGCTAGCTGAAAGATAGTGCTGGGAAATACCGACGAGTTTTCTCTAGCCTAAGGCTGACTATTGCGCCGCACGACCTCTCATTATGCCCAAGCAGTCAAAATATTCCGAATGATTGAGAAGCCTTTTATCGGCATTCAGATGCTGAAATGTTTCGGGTGCTTCCGCCGAAAAGAAGTGTGGTGCCTTTATGCAAATCGCAAAGAGCCACTACTAGCCAATTTTCATTTTGTACCAACATGCAGCAGAGTCGTATTTTTTGGAGCCAACAGTGATACATTATCTAAAACCAGGGCAGTATCTGCATTTGCACCAAAATTTGGCTGGAGTAGTAAAGGAGGTTAAAAGTATTTGGATGATATGATTGGTACGTTTTTCCTTTTTGAGAATTTCTGTTTAATTTTTATGTCATCATTTATATGTTTGTTGCAACATACGAGAAGAAAATATCTCAAATATTACATTGAAAATTTAAAGAATATCGATGAATAAATTTAGGTTGTGGAATTTTGAACATACAAAACTGAACTTTGAAAAATAAAAATGAAATTATCTAGCATGTTATGTGTTGACAACGCACAAATACATATTCAAAAGGTGAGCCGACGTCCTTTCAAAACAAAACAAAAATGAAAAAATAAAGCAAATATATCTTATTCAATTTTAAATGCACTCAGAAACCAGCAAAAACATAATCATTCAATGGAAATCAGGCTCCATTTTCATTTTGAATGAGGAGCTGATCGGAACAAAAAGTCCGAAAGGGTAACGAATGAGAAAAGTTTTTCAATTTATATGCTCCAAAGCAACACTGTAGGTGCGATTAAATGGTAGGCTTTGTCGTCGAAAAGAAAAAAAACCCACACCAACCTAATAGAAACGATGGGATAAAATTAAAATTTGATGACTTTATTCCACGAATCGATTGTGTGGCGTTTCCTCTTGATGGTTTTGGTTGTAGTTAGAGTGTAAAGTACTTGAAACCGTGTGCCCAATAAAATGGAAGCTTGCGAGCTGTTAAGCTGATTGTAACATTAAATTGGGGGTAATTTTCTAATAAAATATTATTTTATCAACTTAATAATCAAAATGATATCAAAATATCAATATTGTTTGCGCCTTGGAAGCTTTTGGTGCAGCTGAAATTCTCAGTCGCTTCTGGACAATTCCCATGATACATTTTACTTCTATCGCGATTTTACTATCGCCAGCGGGTCAACTAATCGAACTTTTGGTACAGCGAATTCATGGTAATGAGCATCGTTTCATATTATAATTAAGCCCGTCATCCCGCGGGGCATCAGATGTTAGCTGGACCGTTCGGTAGGATATGATTGGATTGTCGGTGCATAGCTTTGGGCGGCACAAGCGCAACCGAAATGCCGCCTTCGATTTTCCCGAAAAATCTCCCACGGCTGAAAAGGGCATCCGAGTACCGTCATGCCGGGGCGGAAATCGATTCTAAGCTTTACGCGTACGAACCAACCCCGTCCGTCCAACAGCAAGGATCCTTATCCCCGATGCAACATAAATCAACCCTATCGGTGTCTTTTTCCGGACCTTCCGCCTGACCACTCCCGTGTTTTCCACCGGTACGGACGCGTGATGAAGGTTGATGCTCGAAAACGGCACCGATCAAATCGCATAAATAATCATCATCGCCGTAATCGTTCCGTCCACATCGCTCCGGTGGCGTCGTCCCATTCCATCGGGATGACTAGAAATGTTTGCATTCCCGATTTTCCCACACCGCTGATCACCGATTCCTAACGATACCCACAACGGTCAAAGGGGCGGGAACCGGATAGCGGAAACCCTCACGGCAAGGGCACGGCACATCGACAGTCATACTTTTCCCTGATTACAGCGAATCGCGCTAACCCATCGCGAAACGATGCCGATGTATTCGGACTAATGAGCGCCACCAAAGTAGCGCAGAAAGTATGGCTCGATAACCGTTTTCGATTGAGATTAAAAGCGATTGCCACATGGAATGCCACCGAAGCTGGTCCGGGCGCAAAGCAGCAGCAAACATCCGGCGGAAACGGATCCTCCACCTATTGAACTGAGCTGACCGATCAGCCGAACTAATGGTTGATCCGAGAGCAGTACCAAAACCCATTACGGTTTATTACGGAGTCGTGCGGGTGCAGGTTGGACGACTGGGGAACCGCAAGAAAGACGGATTGATGCATTTTCTTGATTGCACTAGAGCCAATGCGAAGTGCAGCGTGGCTCTAGGCAGCCCGGGTTTCAGCAACCATGCGATCCGTTGCGTTGCAGCGTAATGGAACCAGGTAGGGGAACGAAGTAGTAAACCCCTATTACTTTTTCATGACTCTCTAGAAGGACTAGCTTCTCAGTGCACGGTGAAGAAATGGTAAACTGTCCTTTCTGTTACGGTCGCCGTCGCTTTGATTTATGGTATTCCTTCAGTTTCGTTTGGAATAAATATTTACGACCGGAAAGGACATTGTTGGAAAGATTCACCTTCTGGCGTGCACTAGCTTTCGAGGCTCCCAGCGGTGTGTATCTCGATTGTCTCGGTCGTCAACTTACTCAACTTTTTTTGTATTCTTCACAGAAATTCCATATTCAGAAATGGTGGAATATAGAAAATAGCTCGGGATCCAATTTAAAGTATTCGTGATGCGATGTCAAACAAAAAGAAAGTTTTTGCTTTGCTTTGACCACGCAATGGGATTGAAAATATTACAAAGCATGAAAATTCGTGCTTTGAAAACTATGGCCAAATATTTCTCAACAAAATTCTTAAAAATACAATAGAGAACCATTTTTTAAAAGCATCCCAATAGTATTCAGTGTTTTGCCATGCTGTTACTTTTTATTATCAAAAATTGTAAAAGCTTTTCACTTATAAAAGCGATCCTGAAAATGAGATTCAAGATAAAAATTTAAAGTTGAAAAAATTTAGTGAATGTATTAAGAGTAGTTTTTCTAAAGTTTATACATGTCACAATCTACATCGTTAAGCGCTGTATGTTGTACCATGTTACATGGGTACCTTGCACGGAATTGGTAATATTGATGAGATTGTAACATTTCAAAATATTCTCTACATCCTTAAAAGTATACATCGTTAATGCCATAAGATAATGAAGGTTAGTTTTGATTTAAAGTTCTTGTTTTATTGTATCAATTAATTTGTTTTCTTGTCTTAAAGTAAGTTTGAAACAAACATGTTACCCACATGACTCTGAAAACAAAATTTACCTCTTTTATGTTAATAAAAACAAAAAGGAAAAATAAACCTTCCAACCATGATGCTTAAGAACATTATTTAGCTTCGCCAATACCCTGTTAGTTTTTCAATTTCGCGTGATATCTTCTCGACAGATAATTTTGGCAATTAAACATGACATAAGCAGCTGCTGCAGGACATTATTGAATTGAAAATTTAATACCATCCAATATGGTGTTTTAAAAGAAACCGCAACTCACAGTTATTAGAAGGTGTTTGCTCACACCTATCTAAAGCACATGAGGATATGAATGACAAATTGAACAAAAAAAAACAAGCATAAACAAAACACTCTCATACGCACCAAATGCGGCATTCGAAGCATAATGCGTAAGAAAGCAACCGTTCACATAAAACCGCTTCGAGCGTGCAATTTCATTTTCGAGCGTGGGAACAGTGACGCTGAAGGGAGGCTGCAAAAACATGATATATTGGAGTGTTTTTCAACGTTCGGTAAATTTATGACACCATTCTTTTCCGATTTCTAACATTTTCATGCGGCGGGTCTGTGGTATACTCTGCGACACGCACTCGCACGTTTTGCTCTCGTTTGAATGTATTCGTGTGTTTACACACGGCCTTCATCAGGATGAACGTGAGCTTTCGGTGGATGATAACCAAATAAAAGGAGATAAATGCCGGAAAAAAGAACTCCTTCAAATATCGTATCCCAACGTTGAGCAAAATTCGTCACAATCGGCTCGCCAGAGCTTGTATTAGTGGAGGTTAGTGTTGAATCGAATATGATTCTAGGACTCAATTCTTGGTCATATGAAACCGGATTTGATTCCACATCCGGGATCCTTAGTAGCGGGTTCAAAATTGGACTCCGGCTGGAAAACACGTATCCACATCTCTAGGAGTCCTAATTCAGCTTCGGGACTCAGATCATTTAGGATCTAGATCTATCATGTTCAATTCCAATAGTATCTGGGTTTGTCATGTGATCTGTCAAAAACAGGGTTCGGATTGTATCCAAAGAATGAATCCCATGTAAGATCCGGCTCGGTCGGTTTGAGTTCCATCTGGAATTTGGATCTTTAGTGGTGATAGTACTCCCTACAGAGCTGCACTCCAATAGAATTTTGTCCTTTTGGCAAGCCGTATCAGAACGATGAGTGAAATGCGACTTCTTTCTAACAAAGCCACTTGAAGCAAGGATGCTTTCCGCGACGTTTCTTCCGTATCTGTGTATGTGTGTGTTTTTTTCTTCCATTTTAAGATCGTATCGCACATAAAGAACGCTCAATGGAAAAGTAATCGTAAGAGCAAACTTTCTCATGCACGCTGTACCCCAACCAAAAATGTTCCCCTCCTAAAATACCACATAACTACCGATTACCGATGCCGAGGGTTCCCGATGACAGCGAAACAAGTCCATGGAGAGTTTTGTGCCTGGTTCGGTGCATACCACCAGCCCTCAGCAAGCAAAACGAAAAACACGAACACGAAAGGCAGAATAAATAAGGAGCCGCCTGTTTATCCTGCTCGTTAGCTCGAGCCGTAATATCGACGAATCAACCGCACGCAGAAGAGCTCAGGCACTGCTTCCCAGTGCAAACCTTGTCCACCTCCCGCCAATTCCAGACCCCCAGGATCACCACTTGCCGTGTACTTAGGCCGAAAAAATCCGTTCCGAATCGATGGCAAACCTCGATCCCCCAAGGAATGAATCCTACTCTGTACAAAACCATCGTCGTGAGTGAATCACGTAAAAAATGCTCACATAAAAATACGCCTAAAATTATAATAAAAATGATTACTCTCATCATTCACAGCAGAGCATCGGAGGAAGCAACAAAACGTTCGAACGACGAAACGGCGAAAAGAACACGAACGGACGCTTAAAGGCTCCTTCCTCCCGACCGTGCTTCATCCTTGATCCTGTTAGTTCCGCTTCCGGGCAGGTAAGCAAGTGTTGCCAGGGAAGAAAAAAGTTATTCATGTACAAGTGAATGTGTTCTGTTACTTTTGCGTGCGGCACTGTTTGCACTATGATGGGCATCATTTGTGCGCGAAGGTTGCTTCAGTCGCAGTCACAGATTGGACGATTACTGCTTTTGTTTGCGAATCGCTCTTCGATTTCGGGAGGGTTTCCGTTTTTTCCTCCTCTCCCCTCCTGTCAGCAACCGCCGTAAGCGAAAAGAAAAGGGCGTACAACAAATTGATGCAATTAGGCCACCACTTATTCGTTATTTTTCTTGGGACTTGCCAGCGAAATGGTTACCGGTCTCGGGACGGCAGGCGGATTAGTGAAGATTGAAGATGGTATCCCATATCGATTTGGGTTACAAAATGGGCAATTCATTAATTTGCACACCGCTTCAATCATTATTTATCGCAGCAGGTGCTACGATAAAAGCAACGCAAAATATGGAAACGATATGTTATATTTTGTTTAAAACAAGAAACAATGGTTGGTTAATGTTTGTTTCCTTCAGGCATCTAAACTCAATAAAGTATACTTTTTAAGGTGTACATTAAATTTCACTTTTGAATTAAATTTATGACATCGCCCTGTATGTTTATAACACATAACAACCGTACACCACGGCCACAAAAGATTCCAGCAATCCACCCTCGGATCTACTGACATCGGGCGCGCGCTAAGAAAACAGCGAAATAAATACTTATTTACCCACCGTACTGTTGTGTTTACGTTTCGAAAGAGTCTTCGTTAAATTTACATTTCATCAGCGACGCAGTCGGTGCTCGTACGGTGTTTGCCAAAAAATGAATGTTTTATTTGGTTACACTTTTTTAACTCCCCCCTTTTTGCAGCAACGCGCTAACGCTAAGCCACGCACATGTCGCGCTGCACAAAACACTGTCTGTCGCAGTCTGGGTGAATGTTCCCAGATGAAACTCTCGCGCTATGGAGGGTTGTTATAAATTGCTTCTTTGTTTTTTTTTATGGACTCAAGATACCCCAAAGCGCTTTGTTTGACGTGGTTGGACAAAAGACGGCATTTTTAATAGAAGGGAAGTTAAGGGATAAAGATCGTTTCTAGTGCCACTGCGAAGTAGTTATTTGAGGTCAGCAGTGTGTAACATAATATTTTCTCTTCGTTTCAATTTTTCCTAATTGTTTAAAATACTAGAAATTTCAAAAAAAGGAAAATATGGTAAAATACAGCCCAGAAGGGGAGAAAAAAATGTTCACATAGTGTAGCATTTTTAAGTCTACCCTTCTTTTTGTGTCATTCAATAATTGTTTGTGAAATGTACGAATCGGCGAATAAGAATGCACTTCAGAAAATAGTAGCTACGCTATACTGCCGTCTGAACGCGCGGTTACGATTATTTAAAAAAGAATTAGTTATGAAAGCAAAATGATGAACTCATTTATTATAAACTTTTATCTTAAATAATGGTTATTGTGCATGAGTTTTCTGTGTGCCATTTTTCTCCCAGCTGATGGCAGTTTGATTTGAGACCGTGATTTAAAAAACAATGGATAACAGAAATTTAATCAGTTCTTTCCCGATAACTTCTTCAAATACTTGATAAATGCCAGTTCGATCCCTACTGCTCACAAAAAATTCATATGATTCCTGTAAAGGTTCACTCAAATCAACCTCAGAAGGTTTCAAAATAACCATTTTCCAGTGCCCGTAAAAATCCGTAAAATTTTAATGCAGTGTAAAAAAAATGTACGAAATATTTAGTTGATTGGTTTTATATCAAAACATCCACTCAGAAATGTAAAAATAAAAATCCTCACCGGTCTATATTACTTTACTTTTTTGGCTTTTTGCAAGCAAATGCTACACAAGGATCAGACGATTTAAGCCTGCTGCAACTTTCACCTGAAAATTTCAATATTATTTTCCAAATTTTGAAGAAAACTCCGTTAAACACTAAAATATGTTTCCTAAACTTGTTCATTCATACTTGAGAAAGTTAAAACGTACTACATTTTGAAAGGATGTTCCAAAACACATTAGTTTCTAATTTACTAATCCGAAGTAACCACCTCGCCGATCGAACGGTCAACACCACTAATAAACTTCCGTAGTCCATTTCAAACGGATCACTAATCCGGACCATCAGCCGGTCGCCGGGATTTTGCAAACGACGAAAAGTTGGAACGTTTACTCACCCATCCGCCCGTGTCTTAGGCTAAAACTTTTGCAACCTCTTTCGATTCAGATCAATAATTAACCGGCGTAAGTTTCTCTCTGGGCGAGAAAATCAAAATACCCCAGAGCGACGGCCAGCGGCAACACAACGAGTTGTGTGCATGGGGCAAACTGCTTTGATTTTATACCGGACCATCGGAAACAACTTGCTACCCACAATGGGAAACTCCTTGGAAAATTCCGCGCCACCCCTGGCCATGTCCCTCCGCACCGCACAGCGGCTCAAGGGAGTGAAGCACAACCTCGGGTCACAGATTACGGCCGTCGCCGAATGGAAAGTTATTATTGAATGCAGTAAAGGGAAAGCTGCCGGGGCGATTGGCTAGCGCGAGACTTCCGAAGTTACGGCTGCCAAAGTCCTGGACCACAAATTGGTTATCTGAAACTAGCAGCTGTGCTTAAAAATGTTCCCTTTAAAAGTAAATTTTGAGAAGATTATGAGGCCACGCCGTTCATTGCCTCTGTCTCAACTTTTGAAACTATTTCAATAGAATATCTCTATCTTTAGTCGCCCGTATTATTACTTTCATGCCAAAACGAAGCGACTGGAGTGCGTTGATTGGTAGTAAGTATTTTCAAATGGAAGTAGCTATAAACTCCTACTACTTTATCATTTGTTATACTGCAACTTTTACCAAAGTCTCACTGTGTAATAATTCAAGCCAACTGTTTCAAAAATGCTTATTTCATTAAACATTGTTTTACACTTGCTTTTGACTTACCTTTAACTTTACAAACATCCACATCTTCATCGCTGCCATCGCTGCAGTCGTCTTCACCGTCGCACACGAAACTTATGTGAATGCACTGTCCATTGCCGCACCGAAATTGACGTTCAGCGCACTGCAAAGTCATGTTCGCTGAAAGCATGGAAAAAAAGAAAAGACAAGGTTTAATGTTAAAAAAAGTTTACTAACAGTCGCGGTGAGGTATTATGAACTGAAATCCTGTTTAAGCGTCAAATACATCCAATGCGAATTTCACGGCTCTACAATAACATTTAACAGAGAAAACAGGACAAATCTAATTATACCTGAAATCAAATAACATTTTCGCACAAAAATTACAAAACAAATAAAAATTGGTAATATAAATATAATCAAGAGGACATTCATCCAGTACCTCAATATTTCATTTAACGAATACTAAAAATAATTGGATTCATGATTCTTACATTCTGGTTGTTGAGAACAAAAATTAAAATCCACAAAAGGGGGTGCGGTGCATATGCAACAGCTAGTGTACGGTATGATGGATTCAACTTGATCTCTGGAGTGCTGACTTACGACTGATCTTTATTACTAATATGACACATATACTTTATCTCTTACTTACATCTAACACTTACACTACGCTTACATGTTACTTACATTTATACGACACTACATACGGTAGGGTAAAT